>JAREIK010008249.1:2067500-2625000 GCA_029783825.1 Sapria himalayana
TCATCAACATTTCTCCCACACGAGAAAAACAAGGATGAACAACTAATGGTCAATAAGAAAATCCCAATAAAAAAAAAAACCATATTTTACTTATAGAGACATATATATTTTCTAATATATAATTTAAGAGATAAAAATTAAATTTTATAATATTCATACATATACTTATATATATGCATGACTATATAAAATCATAAAACCATCATGACTATTCAAGTTTCCAAAACATTTATTTTTCAATCATATCTCATTTTCACGAAAATGTATAATTTATGCATACAATGGCTCCACTAGTCCACAATGAAATATATAGAGAAAAAAAAACTAACATTCTAGCTTCATCCTAGTTTCTAGCTTAGAAACCACTATCTCCACATAGTAGAACTACACCACAAGTATACAATGGGATTTAGGATCATTATCTCAAGGGCATATCTAATCTCTACATCTATAGATATTCTTATAATTTTATCCCTCCACATCTTTATTAGGACTAATAGTTACCTAAAAACCTCAAATCCAAAATATGTAGTTTTTTCAAATTATTCCAACATTTTTCAAATATCATATAAATCATATATCTCCAAAGTGTTTCGCATATGGTTTTACAAAACCCTAACCTTAAAAAGTAAAACCATGTTCTAATATTTAAATATGAGATATATAACATCAATTTAAACTAAAAAAAATGAAATAATGTTGTTTGAAAAAAATGTGTTATTGAGCTTAATCACTTCATAAAATAAATTTTCTCCAAAAATCATGAATCTTCTCTAAAAATAATGAATTTTGTGTTTTATTTCAAATATTTTAGAAAAAAATCAGGAAGAATATAAGTGAACCAATAAAAAAAAGATAAACAGGAAAAAGTTGTGAAATAGAGTGAGAAATGAAAGAAATAAAAAACATCAAAACTAGTAAATTTAGTATCATTCTTTACAATTTCCATTTTAAAATAATTCTTAAATTTAGTATCTCTCATTATTTTAAAAACTTGGCTAATTTGGATCAATGACTAAGATAGAAAAAATATTTTTTTTTCTCAGCCTCAGACCATCTATATTATTCTCAAGTTAATTATACCCAACAAAGTGTGAAATAACTAGATGCCAAAACACTAGTATTGAAGGTTTAAAATTATTTGTTTGAGTTTTTATATTTTTGGATATCCTATTATAATGAAAGATTATTTCATGATAATGAAAATAAGTTCAAACCATTATTCAATTGGAAAAAATAGGACATAAGATTTTCTCATTGTCTAGAAGTTTGACCTTGTTGTTAAGAACAATTTTGAAAAGTTTAATGAGATATAATGTGAAGATTTACATTTTAGAGTCACTTCTTACATGATAATGGATTGGCGTGGATACCTATCACCATGTCTCTTAGAAAGACTAGGGAAAACAAATTATTATTGAAAATAGAGCATATATGAAAACAATACATTTAGAAATAAAATATAATTATTCAGCATATAATAAAATAAAAATTTAAAAATGGGACTCAATTGTTGGGAAAAAATTGAATGCCTTCTAAGGGCTAGAAATTAGATACAGTTAGCATCTATGCGGATGTTCTTGTAAGATAAATTACTTGGCTTCTTACTTTATAGTTCACCATGATAATTTGGATAGATAATGTCATGCTATGACGATATTATATCAATTTGTGTCTTTATAGAAAACATATTGAGTGAATATGGGAATGGAGAAAAGAAATATTTCTCATTGAATTAAAATTTCTAAAAGACATAATAGGAGCACCGCAAGACACACAGAGTAATAGAAGGATATTCAATGAAAGCATTTTTTTTTAGTATTTGTTTCATAATAAAATACATGCATAGTGATTGTATTCAACAATATTATTTTTTTTAAAATTTTTTATTATCTATTTTTCAATAAGACATATTGTATATTATGCATTTTGTTAAAACACATATTATATGTATATCAGAAATATATTTGTGTTTTATAAAAGACATATTTTGTAAACTTTGTCATGGTTTTATAAATAAACATTTTTTAATAAAATCATATTCCAATAAAATAACTCATCTTATACTTTCAAAAAAGAATATCAATTAATATATTCATATTTCAGAAAAATAAAACATTTTAAAATTTTCTTAAAAACAAACCACATTTCATTTAGTATTAAAACCACATTTAATTACTTCTCAGTAATACATAGTATGTACTATGAGTTGTCATCAAGTGTGGATGACATTGGACCATGTCTAAATATAAAATTCCTCTTGTAGGAAACAATTATGAATTCATTACGAGTACTACTATTCATAATCTTATTCATGAAAACATAAATATTCTATTCATGTATAAATACATAGTATGATATTCATGTATTAGTTATCACCAAGTATGCCTATAAGTAACACAATATCACATATTCATGATCATCAAAACTTAATCATCAATTAGATTCTATACTAGTCTCAATTGATTATTATTCTATCAATAATGAATGAAAATAAATATTTATAATAATACTCCTTTTACCTTTAGAGTTTTACTTTCATGTCATCTCCTATTGTCATTAATAATAGTCAGCTATTCATGAACATAATTATCAATAAATTGATAATAACATATCACTTATTTAAAAGTGTAAAATAATAATAGTCAAGTTAGCTGTCTAAGGTGCATCACTAAAAATCAATCACTTGCACCAGGTCTCATCAAACATACATCTCATACTCATTATTTTTATGTGACACTCATTTTTTTTACGTGGGAGTGACTTAGTGAATCAACAATATTGGCATCTATTGATACTCTACATATATTCATGTTTCTCAACTTAATAATTTTTTGAATGAGATGAAAATTACTTAGAATACATTTGGATCTTTGATGTAATATTGGTTCAATAGCATGTTCTATGATCTCATTGTTATCACAATATAAATTAATTGAATTTGCAATGATATAAATTATTCCCAAACTAGAAATGAACTTTTTGATCCAATTGCCTCCTAATTTACTTATAAAGCATCTATGTATTCCCAAACATGAATTTTCTTTTAATTATTTTAGCTTACTACCCTTCATATGTAGTAAACTAGAAATGAATTTTCTTTTCTATATCTCATATGATGTCTTTTAAGTTATCTTAGATAAAATATAGTTATGAATGAATGCAATAATTTCTAGAGCAAACCCCCACGGGGAAACTTAAATATTTGTTTAACTTATCATAGATCTAGTCATATGTCACAAAATTTGATTTCTCAACTAAGAAGCACCATCCCACCAAGATGTTTGTGGTTAAGTTAAATTCCTTGTCAAAGTAGTCATCATTTCAATGCAATCAAATTATTTTAATACTTTTTTTCAAGTAAATTTTATACATCATTCTTAAATATTTTGAACTTTCATCTTTATGTTTTATTATATAGGTATATCATATCTACTAAAATCATCAATAAATATAATAAAATACTAATAATGTCCACTAATAATTGAACTTATTGAGCTTCATTATCTCTTTCATTATGACATATAACGAGTAATTTAGTCACTCTGCCTAATAAATAAGATTCTCATATTTCATATTATTCAAATCGAATGAATGCAAAAGTCCATTTTATGAAGTTTTGAAATGTATTTAATATCTATATAGCTTATATTGCATTGTCAAAGTTATGCTGTATTTAAATTATAATTAAACATTTTTCATTAATTACATAGACAAACTTTGACTTTGAGTTATCATTGTTTATAAAATATAGAGTAATTAAATATAGTCCAACAATTCTCTCTAAGAGGCATTCAATACCATGATCATATCCTAGTGCCTTGAGATATTTATTGAGATGCTTCTCCATTTCTGCCTTAAACTCTTTCAATTTTTTAAAAGCTTTAGATTTATGACATACCAAATATTAATGCCTTAAGTAATCATTAATAAATGTAATAAATATTCAAAGCCATATCTCACTTGGATAGTCATGGCTACACACAAAATAGAATAACTAGTTCTAACTATATTGTGGCTCTATAGCCCTTAGCCACAAAATCTGATTTGCTCATCTTTCCTTTTAAGGAAAACATGTAGGTTGGATGTATATCCACTTTTCATGAACCAATGGTCTATCCTTAACCAATCTTGAGATCCAATTTAGATTTTATATGATCTAGGCATAACTACTAGAGGTACATCTAGTTTAAATGGAAAGGTTGCTTCCTTTTACATGGTTAGACATTAGTATTATTTAATTTGTGTTATTGTAGTAGCGGAGAGACAAAATTAATAATATATATATTATCTTTCGATGAACTAGAACAAATAAACATTTTATTTGAATAAATTGTTATAGAATCTTTGAATAAAAATAAACACACATCATTAATCAAATTAGAAATAGAAATAAAATTATTTCATAATAGAAGATACATAAAGACAATCTTTTAAAATTAAAATTCTCTCTCCATCGAAATTAAGATTGTAATCTCTCACTATAATAGCTGCCACCATCATAGAATTTCCCTTGTGCAGGTTAATCTCATTCTCACTTAGTTATCTAGTCTCCTAGAATCACTATAAAGAATTACAAATGTGATTAGTTGATCATGTATTTACACACCAAGTATGAGGAGGGATTAATGAAATGTTTTGGAATAGGTAAAACTCTTAAAAATCATGCATGAACATTTCTACTAGCCACACATGAAACAATATTTGGTATAAAAATTACTGAATATTTTTATATATTTTTATTTATGCTAGTATTGAATGAGATATAAGCATGGAAATATCTCATAATTAGAACAATTTAACAAATTTGAAGTTTTGGTGATTTTTGATGAATAGTCATGAAATCCATATATTTTTGAAGATATTTACTGACTTCGTGATCAATAAGTTATGGAGTAGTTTTGACATCTATTCTTGATAGAAATTCTATTTATTTAATCATGATAATTTTTATTACCCCACAACTCTACTATCTTATTGACACAATCTTTCAACAAAATAATATATATTTTTTGTTGTAATATTACTATGTAGTCATATTGATACTTGTCTCATAATAATTAAATAGTTATGATATTAATTTTATATTATAGTAACCAAGTATCCTATTAGTACTAAAAGTCATGGTCATTTCATAGCATTATAATTGTATCATTACCAAGGCTTAGTATTCACAATATTATTATGTTTTCATAGTACTTTTTGAGTTACATAAAGCTACAAAGCTATATCAACTTATATAAAAGTCATGAAAATTATCTAACACCATAACTTTTGGACACAAAATATTAGAGATAAGTGTCCTATTTGTGTATATGGTATAAACCTAAGCACCTGAGCATCGCAAATTCACAACAATGAATAGTCTCCCGAACAAACACATGAACACCATACGAACCACCACATGTTCACCACATGAACACCAAACAAATAGTATACATCCTCCTCAATCTCCTCATATATAGAAAAAAAAATTCTAATATTAAACTATATTACGTCTTCCTCTTCTCACAATTAGTTACATAGGGTTTTAGAAAGTTTCTATAACTCTTACAGAAGATGAAACCAAAATAAAATGAGAACTATTCCCATTTTATTTTTCTTTTATATTCATGCTCCACGCACACGACCTAACAAAAGTTGAATGGCATTGTTAGAGCTTTTGGAAAAGTCATGCAAAAGCCATATATGAATTTTCCAAAAAACCACTCCACACAATATGTTCTACACTATAAGAACATAATTTATATAATTATTTATGAAATAATATTAACGTTAAACATGTTTGATGTTAAGTCATCAATTATTTTATAAGATGGCCCATGTTCTCAATAAATTTAATTAACATTAAATACACATATTAAATTCAAACCAAACTTAAAAATAAAAACCAATTAGCTCAAACCCGGGTAGACCCAATAAACACCCCATGGCCCACTTGCACTATTCAGGAAAACCAAGATATGTATCATGTATCTTGTTTAAATGTAAAATGTCTTTATTTTAGGAAATTCAATTTATTACGTAGACTCCAACATATATTCTCATTCCTCATACAAGAAAAGTTTTTTGAAAATTAAATATGCTCATAATACACATTACAACATGAGATTTTTACTTTTCCCTCTTAACCCTCAGCTCGCCATTGATCTAATAGATCTTTGAGAGCAATCAACATAAAAGTTTTAACTTTTATGTCCAACTCATATGTTCCTCCTTAATTATTATTCCTCGAGAGTATTTGGAATAAAGGTCATATTATAAGGAATTTTTCTAATAATCTTGTTTATCTCAAAATTAGTACATGAAAAATCTAAATCAATCATTCTTGATCTCCT
This sequence comes from Sapria himalayana, assembly GCA_029783825.1. Classification (NCBI taxonomy): domain Eukaryota; kingdom Viridiplantae; phylum Streptophyta; class Magnoliopsida; order Malpighiales; family Rafflesiaceae; genus Sapria; species Sapria himalayana. The sequence goes on from JAREIK010008249.1 coordinate 2,073,839, forward strand.
CGAATGAAGGTGTAAAATCAACACAGTCTTATGACTGTGTTGATTAGATTGTAAGAGTAGATTGCTTTTAAATGGAAAATAAATTATCCACGGACACATATTTTGGTCTATACAACTTGGAAGTTGGAATGAGTGCTTATAATTTCTCACCAAGGACATACTCGATCCTAGCTAACCCTAGCTTGGGTAATATACTTGAAATGTACATTTTATATATCAATTTAGTCAATGACCCGGTGACTAATTAGATTTGTCTTCCTGCATGACTCGTATTGTCTAACATCTCTATGGATATCAGATTCATCCAAATATCTAGGACATCTAAATTTAATCACTATACAAACTTGATATTCAACTAATTCTCATTCTGACTAACATAGACCCCAAAAATTTTATTACAAACTCACCATTATTCAAAGGATGTATAAAGTGATTGCAAAATTTATCACACGAGTACTTTCTTGACTAACTTTATCAAATAGTTCAATTATTTAAAAGATTTATATTTTATTTACTAGATAATAATAATTAAATATTTCTTTCTTTCCAAAGAAATCTCAATCTCTAAGTCCATTTAAAAAAATATACAACCACCTAAAAACTAATTAACCTTGCTTTGATATCACTTGTTAGTGCTGACCTGAGATAGAATCCAAAAACCATGAATTGTTTCGAAATAATTTCTCAATCCAACAAATAGGTTAATTAATTTTATTTACGAATTGCAATTTCAAATCTTTTTAAAATTGCCTTTTAAAACTTTGCCAAAAATATATATTATAAATCATTTTCAAGTTTCACATATATATTGTCTCTATGTGTGTGTGTGTGTGTGTGTGTATACTATCCAAATGTATACATACATATATATATATATATATATATATATATATTCTACCCATGCCAAATAGTATATATATGCATATATATATGTATGTATATATAAAATATATATTACTTTATAATATGCCCAAACCTTGGTAGGTTATAAATTCAAACAATTAATATATAAATTCTTTCCAAAATAATAGAATATATACAGTAAAATTGCAAGTCCACGCATAACATATACATTATAATTAAAACACATGAGCATGTTATTTGTGTTTTCAATATAATCCCGAGCTCTCAAACACTACGCATCCTTTACAAACCCATCATATAAAGAAGAAAATCATGAGATTAAACTAGAATAAACTCCCTCTTATTTGAGTAAAGAAAAATGGGAAGACATGCACATTAAGGCCACCTTCATAATTAATTAATGGATGAGTTACAATACTTATTAATATGTTACCAATGAAATAAAGGCTAAACAACTATGAGAGAAACTATAGTTTATGTTCGAAAAAAATTCTATTAAAAAAGAAATGTTGATCATTAAATGGCTAGTTAACCCAAAGTTTAAGATTGATAGCCTAATGTTGGCACATAATAATGTCTTTGATGTGTTGGTGAATTATCTATCATCAATGAAAATAATTATAGAAGATGAGCTATAAGCTTGTTTAATATTAGTCTCACATTGGAAAGCTAGGATAACTTTATGGTTTCTTTGAGCATATTACTACATGGAGGTATTATGTTAATGCACATTATCATAGAAAACTTATTGTAAGAACAAGCAAGTTAAACAAAGAATGAAGGAGTTTCTCATGGTATTCTCATTTCTAGAGATATGGTAGAAGCACCACGAGGCATATAGCTTAATGGAAGAACTTATTCTTCAAGAGCAAGTCACAAAGTAGAAAAGTAATCAAGTATTACCACTAAAATAATATGAGACACATGAAAAAAAATTATTCTTCTTAGGAAAGATTGCAGCAACAACACATAAGAGAAGATAGACCCAAGAAAGGGCAAATGTCAACTCAGAAGGTAACTTGATGCGAGTTTGCGATTATAATTTCCCTAATATAATATTTCAAAAGGATCATTTGCTTATTGACTCATGAGTATCATTTCATATCACCATGCATGTTGACTTCTTTACTTTTTATACACTTTGTGATTATGACATAGTAAAGATGAGTATTAGTAGGACATCACAAATTCTAGACATGTGAGACATTTGTCTATAAATACAAACAAAATATTAGCTAATGCTTAGAGATGTCCTATACAAACCAGATAATCATGTGAACCTAATGTCTGTTGGAATGTTGTATGACATGAGACATGTCAATCATTTTGGTGATGACCAATATAAATTAGTCAAGGATGGATTAGTCAGAGTAAGTGGTAAGAAAGAAAGAACTTTATATGTCACTCATGCAAGAGTATTTAGATATTAAGTAAATATTATTTATCAAAAGAGTAACATTGGGCTTTGACACAAGAGACTTGGTTTAGTGAGTGAGAAGGACTTATAGCTTTTAGCTAAAAAAAATATTTGGCCACCCCAATATGAAAAAGGCAAGTTTGGAGAAAAAGCGAAAGCAACCACAATATGAAAAGCATCTAGGAATCGACGGTGGTCAATCTTCCTTCGTCTTTGGTATGATGCTTTAGGGCATGCATGGTTATACAGAAATGCTTCTCTTGAAGAGTGTTTGAACTACATGGCTGAAAAAAAGCCATAGAGCATATTTTCACTATTATCCACCCTTTTGTAGATTGATCTTATTCATACTAATGTCTATTTCATATAGAGTAGAACACTCAGTGGGACCTTTTATTTTTTACATTTATTGACATTTACTTTGGGAAAATGTGGGCATATATACTAAAAATGAAAGATCAAGTCTTTTCGATTTTTTAGGATTTTTATGCTAGAGTTGAGAGAGAGACTAATATGAAATTGATCTCCATACATTATAAGAATGGAGAAAAAATACCAAAGTCAATTTGACTATTATTGTGTATCCCTTGGCATTAGACATGAAAAGACACCATTCAAGATGTCATAATTAAATGAAATCATTAAGAGGATGAACTAGACTATTAAGGAGCAAATTATGTTAATACTTTCTCAAGCGCATGTTCTCAAGGAAATTTGGGGAGAAGCTATAGATATAATCAATGAGAGGCCTATCACCACCTTGGATCTAGATGAGATGTTCCCAATACAATTTGACTAAGGAAAGATATCTCATATGATCATTTATGAGTTTTTAGCTACAAAAGCCTGCATCCATATCCCAAAAGATGAATAATTTAAACATGATGATACTACATGTCTATACATCTTCATTGGCTATGTATACGAGGAATTTGTGTACAGAGTGTGGGAAAATTTTGCTAAGAAGCTTTTTTGAAATAGATATGTTATTTTTCTAGAGGACCAATTTGTTTAGATTATATGTATCATCCGATTAGAGAAAAGAGTGATTCCATAGAGATTTTTAATTTTACAGATTCTATGTTAGTTCCTTCTAGGGATCAGTTTGATCAAGGGTGAGAAGTTGACTAGCTGCCTAATAATTATTTGCCTTAGGATACACCTAATATTTTTGAGCATCTAGATACACAAGATATTTTTGAACCATAGGATGTATTTGATATTTCCAAGGTCTAGGATATATGTATTAAGAAGGTGAGGGACTATATTCTAATTGGAACTAGGTAAGACCCGATTGTTCATGATGATACATCTTTGTTTGAATGGATAAGAACTTTTTGGCCCAACCACATATCATAGAGATTCCATTATTACATATTATTTACGGATGCATGTACGCCCAAGATATTTTAGGAGACAATCTATCTTGAGAATAAAGAAGAATGACTTTGGGCGATGCAGAATGAGATAAAGTCTCTCCATGTCAACCATACTTGTGATCTAAAATCCTCACCAAAAGGAAAGTGGGCTTTAAAAAATAGATGATTTTTTAGACAAAAACTCTATGATAATGACTCTCAACCAAAATATATGACTTGGTTAGTAGTAAAAGGGTTTAGTCAAAAGAAAAGAATTTATTTTCATGAGATATTTTCTTTAATAGTGAAGATATCTTATATTCGAGTAATTCTGAGTTTGGCTACTAGCTTAAACTTAGAAATTCATAAATTCAATGTGAAGATTACATTTTTTTATGGTTACCTTCACGAGACTCCCTATATAAATCAACCTAGTGGCATCCTTGTAGAAGATAAATGTCTTATTTGCAAACAAAAAAAGAGCTTGAATAGTTTTAAACAAACTCCTAGGTAGGGGCACAAGAAATTATATCCATTCATGGCATCTCTTGACTTTTAGCACATATCTTGTAACCACTATATGTATTTGTTAGTTGTCTATTGGGTGACATATGACTTATACATGAATTATATATAGACAATATGCTAATCATTGACTATAATAGAGAATAGATTAAGAGGGTTAAAAAAGAGCTTAAAAAAATATCTTTTCTATGAAAGATTTATGCGTAGTTAGGCAAATTTTAGAGATGAGTGTCATTTGGGTTATGCCTCATTAAAATTATCGAGATATTTTTCATGAAAGAAGCTAAGACAGTCTTAACTCTCTTTGCTAAATATTTTTAGGCTAAGTATCGAGCATAGTCCCAAGACAAATGAAATAATGATAGACATAAGTTATGTACCACATGCCTCAATAGTTGGCATTCTTATATATGTTATGGTCTTTACTAGATTAGATATAACATATGTTGTTGATGTTGTCAATGATTTTCTATCAAACTTGAGTATATATCACTAGACTATAATGAAACCTATCATGAGATATTAATGCAGGACTTCTTAGCTATTTTTTATCTTTTTAAATATACTATTTCTGATTTGACTAGTAATTTATATTCACGTAGATCAACCTCAAATTATCTAATAACCTTTGAATGATGAGATATATCCTAGAAATACAAACTGCATAAGTGCAAAGTATTATCTAAACTTGCATGTACGATAGGATATATCATACATACATTTTATGGTTTCATAGTCTGAGTGCAATATATCATTTTAGAAATTCAACTTTTTTTAGTAGGTCAAAGAATATTGATGTGCAATATTTGTAAATAAGGGCTGTATTACATAAAAAATCAGTTGCACTTAAAAAAGTACACACGAACATAAATATTGCTGATATATTCATAAAATTGTTTTTGTTAACAAAATTTAATTTCTTTAAATCACATGTTGGTATGAGTCTTCACACCTAAGGTAGAGGGGGAGATTTATTGGGCATGTCCAAGTTGAGTAGAATTGTCCATTTCTTTGTTGTTTTTGTTTTTTTATGTGTAATATATGTAGACCAAGAATGTGGGATAAATTACCATATTCTTATAAAAAAACAATAAATAAAATTTTAAATTTTGTGAAAATTGGAATGTTCCCATTTTCTCAAAGAGGGCATAATGGTGCCCTATCGAAAAGAAGATTTCCCCCATCAATATGTATTAAAAAATGGAATGAATGATATAGTGTGTGTGTTTTTTTTGTGGGTTTTTTATTTGTGAATTTGTCTTTTTTTTGTTGTACATGTTTTGAAAAGTAGAGGGTGTGTGTGTTTTGAAAAGTAGAGGGTGTGTGTGTTTTGAAAAACATAGAAGCTTGTCCTTGTTTGAGTTTTTCTCTTCTTCGTGAGGATTCCCATATAAGTTATTTTCTCTCCTTTTGTGTAGTAGTTTTATGAAAAATATTTAGTCAATCACATTATGGCTCTTTTATCTATTCTTTTTGGCTAAGTGTTATTTTGGGAGAGATTTATTTTGGAGTCAAATATATAAACTTATAAACCATTGTTCAAATTTCTTACCCCAAACATCTACATCCACTTCTTTTAAAAATAGTACGTCTTGAATGAGATTTTATTAAGAATACATTGAATAATTAGTAGACATGACGACCAAAAAAAATGTTTACTATCATATTATTTAAATAATTAATAGATAGTACATGTAAATTGATTTGGTTTAAGTTATATTCTAAGATGAACATTGGAACAATATTGTTTAACATATACTTTGGATATTTTATAAATGTAGAATTTTGAAACTAATCTCTCATGTTGCATGCTTCATCATTGCAGGGAAGAAGATGCCTTGTGATGTGAGTTATGCATCTTTTTGCCAATAAATACGAAACAAAATAAAATAAAATAAAATGCACTCATCACATCACTTTCAAAAAGTGATGTCGTGTGCTGCTTTTTTTATTTATTCAAGTTATATTAAAGATTTATATATATGTAAAATCAAATAGTTAATTTGATTTTACTTTATATCAATTAAATAAAATTAATCAATATAATTTCAATCAAATTAGGTATCCTAATTTTATATACACACACACTTAAAATAAATAAACTAAATATTTAATTATAATTTAAAAAGTTTCTTATGGTATTTGTTAAAACTATGAAAGGGACCTTGACTAAAATAAGATTTTAGGTTCAAAATATAAATAATATACACCATAATTCACATTAAATATTATTCATACAACTATATAATTATAATTGTATTCGCTCACTTTTTAAAAATAACTCATCTTTTGTTATTCAGCACTTATTTAACTCTCCAGGTTAAGATTGCAAAAACTCAATCAATTAAATTATTTACAATTTAATTTAATCAATCTCTTTTAATATTATGTCGAGACCTTTTATTTAACTTATTCAATATGCCGAATCAAAATCAACTACATAATTTGACAATATCAAAACTTATAAAAATTCTCAAGGAGACATCAACAATCTATTTTATAAGACATATTTCATTAATAGTTAATATACATCATCAATCCATTTTATTAATCTATTTATAATTCTCAACCTTTATGAATTAAGATAATTATTAACAAGTTTATATATTTATTAATTAGTTCAAGATTAAGAACAATAACATACATAACAATGATGGTGTGTTTTTATTTTGTCACTATAAAATAATTATACCATTATGATCCCTTTGAAAATACATAAGTATAATAATACAATAAATTAGAATTACTATTCTTCATAATCAATATAGACCTACTAAAATCTTGCTACAATCCTACCAATAGAGTGTCCAACTCTATCTAGATTAAGAATAGTAAACTTATATTCTACAAGAACTAATGATTCGATCTTCAATAAAAAAGTCAAACTGTATGCACCAAATGATCTTCTATGTAAAATAAATGAGCTTGAATCATCTTTAGGTTGTACAGAAATTTTTGATAGTGAATCTTATTGCTTAACAAAAAAAAATGATGCGAGTAGTGTATATATTTTAAATACAATCTCAACTCATTGTAATTCAAAAAAAAAACCAAAATAAATCCAATGATCAATCAAAAGAAAAGAATCAAAAATAACTTTCTATTTAAAATTGTTATGGCATATACATACAAATCTTTTAAAAATAATGTCTTAATGAGATTTGATCAAGAATACATTGAATATTTAGCAAACATGAAAACCAAAAATGAGTTACAAACATTAATAATTGAATACAATTCAAAAAAAAAAAAAACAACACAAACAAATTATTATTGGAAAATTTGACATTGAATAGCTAGAAGGTGATGATGAAGTACTAATACTAAGATCATGAGCAAAAAACCATTGTCGATAAAATGTTTGGGTAAGTTATTTATAACCAAACCTCCGATGAGAGCACTCATCATCTTATGACATTTTTTTGCCTTCATGTAACATCTAACACAAAAAGAATGTATTATTTTTTATCATATAAAAATGATTACAAATTAGGCATGTGAAATTGGTGGGTAAACATAAATTGAACGTAGCCCAATTTGATATTTGGGTAGGCTTCATCATTTATTTAATATGTATGTTACATTTTTTGTGTTCATTATTAATTTTATGAACCCTAACTAAATTCTAGTTGGGCTTGGGCTAATAGCCAAGGCAACCCGAACTCAAATTGTGTGTGTGTGTGTGTGTGTGTGTGATTTCACAAAAATATATAAACATGAACAAAATCCAAGATACACCTGAAAAAAACTTGAATGCATAATGATAAGACTCTCATTAGTGCTTGAGTTTTGGTTTTGAGTCTCATTGGCTCGCGTTACACTCAACTCTACCCATATTCAGTTCAACATGAATTTAAAATATATAGTTTGGGATGAGGTATACAATTGGGATGAGTCATACTTAGGTCGACATTTATTAAATTTAGGTTAAACACGACTTTATGTTCAACATAACTTTTAAAGTTTGAGTTTAATACCTAATAAAACTATAAAAAAATTAATTTCGAATTTTATGATTTTATGACAATTTAGTAGTCTATAATGTTATATTTTATATAATTTTGTATATTTGCATTTTTATGAATTTTTTAATCATTATCTTTGTGACAAAAAATATTTTAAATTTTATATTAATTTGGATGATGCATATCATGTTTCTCATCATAATTTTATTATTATAATATTACAATTAGAAATTATTTTTTTTCCAAGAATGCATATTTCTTTCTCTAGTCAAAACTCAATTCTCAAATTTTAATTATTTCTATTTGATAAACCTTTCAATAATTTTATGACAAAAATATATATTATGTCCAAATTTACCTAATTTGGATTTTTATGTTTGTGAATTTTTTAGCATAGAAAATAAATCATTCAATTTTGAATTCTTCACAATGGCCAAAATCTAAAATATTTTATTTAACTAATTAATAATCTTTTCATCAATTTATCTTCTTCAAGATGTTCTCTATTAATTCCATTAAAAAGTTCAAATGATATTCAATTAATAAAAGATAATTCTTCTAACAATGATTTAATGAGTCCTCACCAAAATTAATATTAATCAATTTTCAACATGTTAATTTCATGACAAAAAATAATTTTATAAGAATTCTAATGATATGTTTGATAGTTGAAAGGAATCTAGAATATCATCCAACATATCAATTGAATAACATTAAAAAAAAAACTCGATAATAATTTGATGTATTTTGATGATTATTTAATTAATTTTATGAAAATTCATTAAATGCTTAAAGATAATATTGACATAACTCCGTGATTTATTTTTTGATGAGCCTAATTTATTTTTTACAACATATAATGGCCATTCAATATTTTTTGATGATTTTGGTTTAATCTTTCGACAATCAAAAATATTGAATGATGTCAATGCTCACTAAAATATTTCTCAAATGGCACCAAAGTTTTTGGGTTGATTTTAAATTTTATATTATCGCTCTATATTTGTGTCACACCTATCCAAAGTGATACTAGTTCTTATCATTAAAATAAAATTACCAATTAGATATGTCATTAAAAACCATCTTTGTGATTTACTATTTTCCAATGATTCCCAAGTAATGATGTAGCAAAGAGTTCATGGGTATACCATGCTTCTATCATGAGTAATGAATTCTTTATTGGTTGCTCAATTACCTTTGAATATATCAAGTCATATATAATTACTACCTTATGAGTGATATGTCTATGTCTATAAGGAATGTATTTAAATTATAGAATCAGTATTCGAGATATTTTCAAGCTCCTAAAGCCCAAGGTTACTTGTATTACTAATCCAATGAGCCTATTATTGATTTTTAAATAGATAATACTTATAATTATTTTAAAGTAGGTCATCCAATGCACATAGTAACTCTTAGCAAGCATTCACATGTTCACTCCAAATATTTCATATTTTTAGTTTATGAGATCCACTGATTAATCAAATTATGATATATAATATATGTTAGTCTCTATGGATCAATAATATTCATTCTTGTTAATCCCATGACTCTATATAGTTTAAATACTAACATGATTATAAATGATAAGAATCTCATCATCATGTCATCACCATGATATGCTTCAAGCTATGTTGTGTATCATCGACTTCAATAATTAATTTAAGATCACTATAAATTCATATAATAAATGGGCATTAGATTAATGAAAAAGCCTTTTACTAATTAATACAATATTTAATTTAGCAAGCATAATTTCTTTTGATGAAAATTAAATTGTTTTCCCTGAAATATAATATGAATTCAATAATTTTCGATGGCTCTTGAAGTAATTTTTATGATGATCAATTGTATTTGATGATATCATCACTAAAGTTGTATTTTAGTGCATTTAGATATATTAAAAATGTTCAAAGATGATACTTTTATTATCCATAGTGAAATATTTTATAATGGGTTCCTATATTTTTAAATGTTTGTGTTTTCTAATTTTTTATGAATGTTTTTTTTTTCATTTGTTTCATTTCAATAATAACTCAACTTTTTTGTATTTTACAAGGAAAATGGAAATATCATTAGTGATATGCTTTTCCAAAGAAAAAAAATGAAAAAGTATTATATAATTCAAATTATTTTAAGTATTTATAACCTTTGGACTCATTATATCAATATATTATTATTTCAATAACAAAATTTTATTCAACATTCAAAGTTGTATATCAAAAAGTTAGAGTACTTATTCCTCTTATTATAACTCATATTGTCGAAGCTGATGATATCATTTTTTTGGGTTTTTTTTTTGTTTTTGTTTATCATCAAACTCTTTTGATTCTCACGTCAAAGAAGAAAAAAAAGTTCCATATTTTTTTGTTATGAAAGTTATTGATTATAGTCAATTTTCTTCATTTGAGAGAAAAAATTATAAAGGGAAACCACGTGAATATTGGGATAATGTGGTACTATCCAACAAAAGGTAACTATATTAGAAACATACATGTTAGCAATGATGAACCTGATTTTGAATGATAGATTTCGAAATCTCCATTGAAGAAACAAATGCTTATTTTGACAAATTAAACAATGTTAAAGTTCAATTAATTTAGATATTAGCAAAGAGGAAATGATTTCAAAGGGAAAAAAATAATAATAGTGAATGATCAAAATGTAAGCACTTGCATGATTATAGATAAATCATTGAAATACTAATTTGTGATAAATTGATACATTTTGTTAAATTTCAATGTATCTCCAATTGATAATTAAGTGATAATACTCTTGTGTTGTTTTTTGGAAGAGACCATTTTTTTTTTGTAACATGGAATGTTAATTCAATAATTTCAAGGAATTATAAATATGTTAAAATGTCAATATAATTGGTGTATTTTAATAAATTTCAAAATATTTTGACATGTAATAATTTAATGAGACTTGCTTAAATGTTTCTAAATCAACATCAAATTTAACATTCATTATTTTATGCATTGCTTTTCATTCCCATGATACTTGAGCAATTTCGTCATCTACTAGGAGAAAGAAAATATTCTAAATAATATCCTTAATAACTCGAGTAGGAAGCTTAACAAAATTATTCTGTATCTTTAATAAATATATATATTTACAACTTTAATTTATTTGTTATAAAAGTAATAGGGGGTCAATAAAATTATATTTAGTCAAAATCTAAAGCCATATATGTAAATGCAATAGTGTGCTCTTTCTTACAAGTGGAACTAAGAATGATTCTTACCATCAAACTTCTCTAGGTGTCACTCTTAAGAAGAAGAAGGATCTTTGGTTGTTATAGGGAATGGTGATGTTCAATAAGGAAATTCAATCCCACCCTTAAAAAATTAACTATATGGCAAACATAAATTTCAAAGGTGATGGAACTACTTTTCAATGAGATATAAACAATGTAAATGATAAGGAAATACATGCATGATTTGAAAATGAACAAATTTGCATTTTATGGAACTACTTTTAATACTGATAATTTTACTTAATTTTAGTGTCATTGATTACTGAAAATATTGATATAAATCATCAAAAAGTATTCATATGCTTAATATAAGAATTAGTAAAGGTGATAACTATTTGGTACTCAACGTACCAGAGTTTTTTTATAATCTAGCATATATTTAGTATTGTGATTGTATTTATTTACAAATATATTAGAATTATCTTTCTAAATATTTATTTTAAAAAAAATTAATGTTTATTAGAGAAATCATAGCTAATTCTAGTAAAATTGATAGTCATTGTGAAGTCAAAGATTTGAAAAAGAGAAACAATAAAGAGTAATGATGTTTCCTATGTTATGACTTAGGTACACCTAGATCTTACTGAGTAGTTATAGTATCTTTTCTTTGCTATAAACTTACAATTTATATCATAATAATCTTTATATATTTTGACTCTACCACCAAGTTCTCATAATCTTTTCACCGTATAATATAGTCTATGTGGTCATAATATTTTCTTGAAGCCATGACTGTACTATCTCTAAAATACATAATAGCCATGATATTATTTTTATGTCATGATAGCTAAGTAGCCTATATATACAATTAGTCATGATATTTTCCAGTGTCAAAACTTATTCAATATAGAGCCAAGATACCAAATATTTTGAATCACGACATTGAAGTATTTTCACACTAATATATCTTTCATCTGAAGGGGCAATTACGAGAGTATCATCTTTGGTATTGATGGTGCAAGGATAAAAGTCATTTTATATTAATTTAGTCAATGTCATTGATATAAAAACAAGATAGAATATAATTTTGGAAAAAATCTTTGATCTCAATACTCACATTTATAAGACACATCTTGGAGTGGTTGCTTCCTCATCATTTATCAATAATTTCTTCTATGACATGATCACATCCACATTCAAGTCAATGAGTTTGGGATGATTTTAAATTCACTTTCAAGAAATAGTCACCACAATTATAGAAAAGTAGTGCTGTCCAATTCTTATTAATTTTTTCATCAACAATAAGACATCATGCACATCAATTTAATGTATTTATAAAATTACTCTCTCAATATTAATCATACAAGAACACATCCAAAGCATGAAGAATTCTTTTACATCTCATAATTCTATAATTTCTCTTCTCAGCATTACTTTAATTGAGAATTGATTTTGAACTTGCAAACTCAAGTGTAACATCATGCCCATTAAATTATGTCATGCTTATGGATAATCATAAGAAAATTGGTACCTATGTGTGATTCAACATGGTTGCTTGATGAGAAAACATATCCCAAGAATTGATGTATCAATATATATTACAACATAAATAATTTAAGGTTAATTATTGTATCATATTTGACAATTTTTTGGTGAATTTATATGCTAAAACGGATAACGATGAATATAAAATGTGCATAATCATTAAAAATAAATATTCTATATTCTAAATTTTTCAACAAGTATATATTCTAAGCAATCAAATTATTTAAAACCCCTACTTTTATAAAGGTTGGGAACTGAATTATTAAAACACAAATCATATAATTAGCAAACATGAAACATAAAATAAGATTTGAGAAAAATAAAGGCACAACAAATTTTATTGGAAATCCTAATTGTAGAAAAATTACAGGACTATGATGATGATCAATGATTATGATAAAATAGATAATTTTAATTAAAACAATCCATATATTATTTATAATTTAACCCCCAATGAGAGCACTTTTCATTTTTCAATTATTGAGGCGATCAAATTGTTTGACAAGTGCCATATTTTTTTTTCTAAATGAAATTATTTTTGGTCGTTGGTATTATATGCTACAAGCTATTTCTCATGTTCCTTCCACACCAAGGTTCAAGAGTTTTGTATGGAAATAATATATTTAAAATAAAAATCGAAAATTTAAAGTTTGTTTCAAAAATATGCCCACACTAGCACGTCTGGAAATAGCATGACAATACCGGTCATTGTGAACGGTGGCCATTGCCACGTTGATTTTTTAAAATCAGAGCCCGGCATTGTGAATGTTGGCTATTGAAAATATAGTGGAGATCCTATTATGACCCTCGCCCCTTGCCTATCGCCCCATGCCCCTCGTCCCTTGCCCCTCTACCCTCGCCGTCTCTCCTCGCTCGTCTGCCCTCACCCCTCGCCCCTCTCTTCCCACCCCTCTTTTCCCACCCCTCTCTTCGAACCCCTCTTCCCCCACCCTTCTCCAAGAGCTCCAGTGAGCTCTAGTGAGCTCAACGTGGAGTTATAGGAGCTCCGTCAAGCGCCATGATGGAGCTCCATCGAGCTCTAGCAAGTTCGAAGTGGAGCTCGAGGAGCTCTATCGAGCTCCACGATAGGAGCTTTAGAAGTTCCATCGTCGAGTTCTATTGAGCTCCACTTCGAGCTCACTGGAACTCGATGGAGCTCCATGTACTCCACGAAGGAGCTCACTGGAGCTTCATCATGGAGCTCAAATGAGCTCCATGTCAAGCTCAAGTGAGCTCCATTTCGAGCTCGTTGGAGCTTGATGGAGCTCCACGAAGGAGCTCTTGGAGATGGGCGGGGGGACATGGGTGGGAAGATAGGGGTGAGAGGTGAGGGCAGACGGGCAAGGGTAAAGGGGAGAGGGGCGAGGAGTGAGGGGCGAGAGTAAAGGGGCGAGGGGCGAGGGGTGAGGGGCGAGAGTAAAGGGGCGAGGGGCGGGGGCAAGGGGCAAGGCGTGTGGAGCATGGGGCGAGGGGTGAGTGACAAGGGTCGTAATGGAATTTCCACAATGTTTTCAATAGCCAATATTCACAACGTCATTCTATGATTTTAAAAAATCAACAGCGTGACAATGGCCTCCATTCACAATGATGGGTATTGCTACATTTTTTTTAGATGCACTAGTTTGGACATATTTTTTAAACTAGCCTTAAATTTTAGATTTTTTTATTTTAAATATATTATTTTCGTACAAAATCAAGGCTCAACATCCCAACACAAAAAAAATTATTAATTACCCTTTTTCATCATATAATAATGATTACAAATTAGGCTTCTAATTTGGGCTAGTCAATCTGGATTAACCCTAACCCATTTCAGTTTGAGCACCAATTTTTGTAATTTTTTTAACACTAATCAATTTTGGGTTGCAACTTGGTCGAATTTTATTAATATTAACACAATATTTGTAATTTTCTCTACAGTCCTTGCCAACTAACTCATCCAAAGTTCAATTTCCAAGTTTTAATGATTTGACATTTTTATCTCATCCAAAGTTATTTGACGATGAGACTTTGAGGAAGGTATGTTTTGTCATGAGAATAATTGATGTGCACACAAGCTACTCCGAATACTCATAATTCCAAACATACATTTAATTTAAAGGTAGATTTGAATCAAAAACTTCTTAGATAAATCACAATGCTAAAACTCAACCTATCTTCTGAACTAATCCAAACGGACTATTAACAAACCATTCAAAGTTCATCATAGATATGTATTAATAGCCCCAATGGTCTATTTCGAGTGGCATAGGCTGGGTTAACAAAGAAATTCTTTGAATCTAAATCTCAAGTTCTTGAGAGATTTATCTCATCCAGACTTGCTTGAATGATGATTCAGAGAGATGAGGCTTGGAACATAAATGTATTGAATTTTAATCTCAAATTTGTGTGGCAAGGACTACTTCAAACATAAATCTATTGAATGTGATAGTACTCATGATCATATTTTTTATAGTCATCGAATATTTCCATATAATATGCTAGTATATTAATAGTTTATGACTAAGAGCATGATAGTCCAATTGGTAAAAGTGCAAAGACCACTCAATTATGTGGACATAAGTTTGATCTCTAGAGTTGTTAGATATGCTTTCTCAAGATACCTTTTTCAAACTATATAATCATACTATTAGGATGAGGGCCCTACATGCTCTGATCCCTAGCCCCAAGGCTCATATACAGAGGGCTAGAGATAATATGAGGTTGGCTGTAATAGCACTCTTATCAAATCGAATCTACATCTATAGAAACTTGAAGAGAAATCAATGGAGCTAGGGTTTTCTCTTCATCTCTATTTCCATCCTTTTGCTTTTACATTTTACTTACATATATTGTATTACTGTGTGGGTATTACCTCATTCCTATTATGACATTTATTTTGTGCTGGAAATTATCTCTGTTGTTGCATTTACACTTGTTGCATTAGTGTTTATCTTTGTTGTGTATTTTATCCTTGTTTATGCATCTACACATGCTTATATGGAAATTTATCATTGCCATGTATTTTATCCTTGTTATTATGTTACAAATGCTGTTTTGTTATTTATGCTTGTTGTGTGTTTTAACCTTACTATTGCATTTATAGGTGATGATGCTATGGTAGTTTATTCTTGTTACTAAATTTATGTTTATTGTTGTGGTGGTTATTCGTGTTGTTTCATTTATACTTGTTTTGTTTACCAATGTCTTTGGGTTAATTTTTCTTTGCTATTGTGTTTACCAATGATGTTGCATGTTGTTATTGTTGATGTTGTGTTTATATATTTATATATATATGTTGTTGCATTTCACATGTTTCCACCTATTATGCCATGTACTTTTTGGTGTACTAGTTTCTGTCATATCCGCTATTTACACGCATTTGGAACACACATGTTAAAAAAATATCATTCATATACTCACAGCATAATTGACTTTCAAATTAGCTCCAAAATTAAGCTTTTAATTATTATGAATTTTATATTCTGAAAAATTTATAGCTATGATGCATACATAATATATTTGTATAGCCTTGTTTATATCCATGAACTATTTGAGAATCAATATGTATTTGGCTATATATGAAGCTTATGTTATTCAAATTTGTTATAACTTTATTTGAATATTATGAAATGATTTTTTTTTTGTTATGTCAAATTTTTATTTCTGGATATTTGGCTACATTTTAAATTATTTTTGGTAACCATTTGAAAATTAAATTAAATGGTTTAAAGTAAATATATAAAATTGCGGTCATGTAAAACCACATGTCACAATCCCCGAGCAGGCCCACTCGAGCACTGTAATAGGGAATGTTTGATTAGTTAAAATTTACATGATTTAAAACATTTTAAAATTTAATATAGGGAGTTTTTGTATTTTTTAAGGTAAACTTTTGTAAATTTAATAAATTGCCAACAAATTACATGTAAAAATAATGGGAGTAGCATTAATTAAAAATATAGTTCCAAAATAAATTACTTTATATTGAAAATTAAGGAAAGCACATGACACGAATAATATTGCATGTTATTGACTACATGAATGTAGAAATGCTATAGGCAAGTTAATATAACTTCTTCCATTCCCATTTTTGATATTAATTTCATACTAAAATACTCACAATCTCAAAAATTTAGTGGAATCATATTTAAAAAAAAGAAAAAAAAGGTCAAGATCCCTCATATTTAGTCATTTTAAATGGATCGAATTACAGATAACATCATGAATATGCATAAATCATTAAGTAAAATTATTAACATGCAAAAATAAAGTTATTTATACAAAATGATTCATATGACCAAATACATAATAAGGTTCCAAAGAAAACCCAACTAAAAGCTCGACCAAACCCTTAAATTGTTTTACAAGCTTCAAAATTGGGATTGGTCATCAACATTTCTCCCACACGAGAAAAACAAGGATGAACAACTAATGGTCAATAAGAAAATCCCAATAAAAAAAAAAACCATATTTTACTTATAGAGACATATATATTTTCTAATATATAATTTAAGAGATAAAAATTAAATTTTATAATATTCATACATATACTTATATATATGCATGACTATATAAAATCATAAAACCATCATGACTATTCAAGTTTCCAAAACATTTATTTTTCAATCATATCTCATTTTCACGAAAATGTATAATTTATGCATACAATGGCTCCACTAGTCCACAATGAAATATATAGAGAAAAAAAAACTAACATTCTAGCTTCATCCTAGTTTCTAGCTTAGAAACCACTATCTCCACATAGTAGAACTACACCACAAGTATACAATGGGATTTAGGATCATTATCTCAAGGGCATATCTAATCTCTACATCTATAGATATTCTTATAATTTTATCCCTCCACATCTTTATTAGGACTAATAGTTACCTAAAAACCTCAAATCCAAAATATGTAGTTTTTTCAAATTATTCCAACATTTTTCAAAATATCATATAAATCATATATCTCCAAAGTGTTTCGCATATGGTTTTACAAAACCCTAACCTTAAAAAGTAAAACCATGTTCTAATATTTAAATATGAGATATATAACATCAATTTAAACTAAAAAAAATGAAATAATGTTGTTTGAAAAAAATGTGTTATTGAGCTTAATCACTTCATAAAATAAATTTTCTCCAAAAATCATGAATCTTCTCTAAAAATAATGAATTTTGTGTTTTATTTCAAATATTTTAGAAAAAAATCAGGAAGAATATAAGTGAACCAATAAAAAAAAAGATAAACAGGAAAAAGTTGTGAAATAGAGTGAGAAATGAAAGAAATAAAAAACATCAAAACTAGTAAATTTAGTATCATTCTTTACAATTTCCATTTTAAAATAATTCTTAAATTTAGTATCTCTCATTATTTTAAAAACTTGGCTAATTTGGATCAATGACTAAGATAGAAAAAAATATTTTTTTTTCTCAGCCTCAGACCATCTATATTATTCTCAAGTTAATTATACCCAACAAAGTGTGAAATAACTAGATGCCAAAACACTAGTATTGAAGGTTTAAAATTATTTGTTTGAGTTTTTATATTTTTGGATATCCTATTATAATGAAAGATTATTTCATGATAATGAAAATAAGTTCAAACCATTATTCCATTGGAAAAAATAGGACATAAGATTTTCTCATTGTCTAGAAGTTTGACCTTGTTGTTAAGAACAATTTTGAAAAGTTTAATGAGATATAATGTGAAGATTTACATTTTAGAGTCACTTCTTACATGATAATGGATTGGCGTGGATACCTATCACCATGTCTCTTAGAAAGACTAGGGAAAACAAATTATTATTGAAAATAGAGCATATATGAAAACAATACATTTAGAAATAAAATATAATTATTCAGCATATAATAAAATAAAAATTTAAAAATGGGACTCAATTGTTGGGAAAAAATTGAATGCCTTCTAAGGGCTAGAAATTAGATACAGTTAGCATCTATGCGGATGTTCTTGTAAGATAAATTACTTGGCTTCTTACTTTATAGTTCACCATGATAATTTGGATAGATAATGTCATGCTATGACGATATTATATCAATTTGTGTCTTTATAGAAAACATATTGAGTGAATATGGGAATGGAGAAAAGAAATATTTCTCATTGAATTAAAATTTCTAAAAGACATAATAGGAGCACCGCAAGACACACAGAGTAATAGAAGGATATTCAATGAAAGCATTTTTTTTTTAGTATTTGTTTCATAATAAAATACATGCATAGTGATTGTATTCAACAATATTATTTTTTTTAAAATTTTTTATTATCTATTTTTCAATAAGACACATTGTATATTATGCATTTTGTTAAAACACATATTATATGTATATCAGAAATATATTTGTGTTTTATAAAAGACATATTTTGTAAACTTTGTCATGGTTTTATAAATAAACATTTTTTAATAAAATCATATTCCAATAAAATAACTCATCTTATACTTTCAAAAAAGAATATCAATTAATATATTCATATTTCAGAAAAATAAAACATTTTAAAATTTTCTTAAAAACAAACCACATTTCATTTAGTATTAAAACCACATTTAATTACTTCTCAGTAATACATAGTATGTACTATGAGTTGTCATCAAGTGTGGATGACATTGGACCATGTCTAAATATAAAATTCCTCTTGTAGGAAACAATTATGAATTCATTACGAGTACTACTATTCATAATCTTATTCATGAAAACATAAATATTCTATTCATGTATAAATACATAGTATGATATTCATGTATTAGTTATCACCAAGTATGCCTATAAGTAACACAATATCACATATTCATGATCATCAAAACTTAATCATCAATTAGATTCTATACTAGTCTCAATTGATTATTATTCTATCAATAATGAATGAAAATAAATATTTATAATAATACTCCTTTTACCTTTAGAGTTTTACTTTCATGTCATCTCCTATTGTCATTAATAATAGTCAGCTATTCATGAACATAATTATCAATAAATTGATAATAACATATCACTTATTTAAAAGTGTAAAATAATAATAGTCAAGTTAGCTGTCTAAGGTGCATCACTAAAAATCAATCACTTGCACCAGGTCTCATCAAACATACATCTCATACTCATTATTTTTATGTGACACTCATTTTTTTTACGTGGGAGTGACTTAGTGAATCAACAATATTGGCATCTATTGATACTCTACATATATTCATGTTTCTCAACTTAATAATTTTTTGAATGAGATGAAAATTACTTAGAATACATTTGGATCTTTGATGTAATATTGGTTCAATAGCATGTTCTATGATCTCATTGTTATCACAATATAAATTAATTGAATTTGCAATGATATAAATTATTCCCAAACTAGAAATGAACTTTTTGATCCAATTGCCTCCTAATTTACTTATAAAGCATCTATGTATTCCCAAACATGAATTTTCTTTTAATTATTTTAGCTTACTACCCTTCATATGTAGTAAACTAGAAATGAATTTTCTTTTCTATATCTCATATGATGTCTTTTAAGTTATCTTAGATAAAATATAGTTATGAATGAATGCAATAATTTCTAGAGCAAACCCCCACGGGGAAACTTAAATATTTGTTTAACTTATCATAGATCTAGTCATATGTCACAAAATTTGATTTCTCAACTAAGAAGCACCATCCCACCAAGATGTTTGTGGTTAAGTTAAATTCCTTGTCAAAGTAGTCATCATTTCAATGCAATCAAATTATTTTAATACTTTTTTTCAAGTAAATTTTATACATCATTCTTAAATATTTTGAACTTTCATCTTTATGTTTTATTATATAGGTATATCATATCTACTAAAATCATCAATAAATATAATAAAATACTAATAATGTCCACTAATAATTGAACTTATTGAGCTTCATTATCTCTTTCATTATGACATATAACGAGTAATTTAGTCACTCTGCCTAATAAATAAGATTCTCATATTTCATATTATTCAAATCGAATGAATGCAAAAGTCCATTTTATGAAGTTTTGAAATGTATTTAATATCTATATAGCTTATATTGCATTGTCAAAGTTATGCTGTATTTAAATTATAATTAAACATTTTTCATTAATTACATAGACAAACTTTGACTTTGAGTTATCATTGTTTATAAAATATAGAGTAATTAAATATAGTCCAACAATTCTCTCTAAGAGGCATTCAATACCATGATCATATCCTAGTGCCTTGAGATATTTATTGAGATGCTTCTCCATTTCTGCCTTAAACTCTTTCAATTTTTTAAAAGCTTTAGATTTATGACATACCAAATATTAATGCCTTAAGTAATCATTAATAAATGTAATAAATATTCAAAGCCATATCTCACTTGGATAGTCATGGCTACACACAAAATAGAATAACTAGTTCTAACTATATTGTGGCTCTATAGCCCTTAGCCACAAAATCTGATTTGCTCATCTTTCCTTTTAAGGAAAACATGTAGGTTGGATGTATATCCACTTTTCATGAACCAATGGTCTATCCTTAACCAATCTTGAGATCCAATTTAGATTTTATATGATCTAGGCATAACTACTAGAGGTACATCTAGTTTAAATGGAAAGGTTGCTTCCTTTTACATGGTTAGACATTAGTATTATTTAATTTGTGTTATTGTAGTAGCGGAGAGACAAAATTAATAATATATATATTATCTTTCGATGAACTAGAACAAATAAACATTTTATTTGAATAAATTGTTATAGAATCTTTGAATAAAAATAAACACACATCATTAATCAAATTAGAAATAGAAATAAAATTATTTCATAATAGAAGATACATAAAGACAATCTTTTAAAATTAAAATTCTCTCTCCATCGAAATTAAGATTGTAATCTCTCACTATAATAGCTGCCACCATCATAGAATTTCCCTTGTGCAGGTTAATCTCATTCTCACTTAGTTATCTAGTCTCCTAGAATCACTATAAAGAATTACAAATGTGATTAGTTGATCATGTATTTACACACCAAGTATGAGGAGGGATTAATGAAATGTTTTGGAATAGGTAAAACTCTTAAAAATCATGCATGAACATTTCTACTAGCCACACATGAAACAATATTTGGTATAAAAATTACTGAATATTTTTATATATTTTTATTTATGCTAGTATTGAATGAGATATAAGCATGGAAATATCTCATAATTAGAACAATTTAACAAATTTGAAGTTTTGGTGATTTTTGATGAATAGTCATGAAATCCATATATTTTTGAAGATATTTACTGACTTCGTGATCAATAAGTTATGGAGTAGTTTTGACATCTATTCTTGATAGAAATTCTATTTATTTAATCATGATAATTTTTATTACCCCACAACTCTACTATCTTATTGACACAATCTTTCAACAAAATAATATATATTTTTTGTTGTAATATTACTATGTAGTCATATTGATACTTGTCTCATAATAATTAAATAGTTATGATATTAATTTTATATTATAGTAACCAAGTATCCTATTAGTACTAAAAGTCATGGTCATTTCATAGCATTATAATTGTATCATTACCAAGGCTTAGTATTCACAATATTATTATGTTTTTATAGTACTTTTTGAGTTACATAAAGCTACAAAGCTATATCAAATTATATAAAAGTCATGAAAATTATCTAACACCATAACTTTTGGACACAAAATATTAGAGATAATATTACTCAAGTACAACCACTTGTCAAGGTAGTGAATTTTTCCCTCAAGAAAAGATAAATCCATGGTTTTTATGTATGAGCTAATTGGCATGGCAATGACTATTCCTAGTGTCATGATCATGTTATATATGAGAAAGGTTAAAGTAGGGTCACAACCATTCTTGGTACTATGACCATATGATACATAAGATAGACCATTCCTACTATCATTAGAATTCTCAATGTTGCGACCATTTGATTACAAGAAAGACTAACTCAAAGTCATGTCCATTCTTAGTACCACAATCATATGATGTATAAGAAAGATTATTCCCAATGTCATGGTTATTCCAAAGAACCACTATCATTTCACACAAAAGAAAAACCAAGGCCAATGCCATGACATTCCTAGAACCAAAGCCATTTGATGCGGAAGATAGACTAATGCCAAAATTAAGATCAATAATAGAGCCATGACTTTGTGATGTGTTACAAAAAGAAAAGGTAGAAATCATAGACATTACCAATTTAATGACTTCATATTATAGAAATATTAGGATGCATCTAAGTACTATAATTTTTTTCCAAAGTCACAAACTCAAGTTCAAGAGACCAAAGCCAAAGTCACGGCATCTTTCGAAAGCCATGCCTTTATACTTAGAGAAGTGATAAAATTCAAGAATATAAAAAAGGAAAGTGGAAAAATCTCAAGGGTCTATTCTTATTCTCCATGCACCAAGCCAAAGCAAAGTATAATAAACAACCCTAGGTGCTTATTTTCACACTCCCTAAAAGACCCATGAGTAAGTGAGGGATCAAGACATAGGTTAAACTATAGAGTTGGGGGCATAACTCTCAAATGCCAATTCTCAATAGTAAATTCAAAAAAAATCAACCAAAATAGTAAGGGATTAGGATTTGTGTCCTAGATTTATTTGATGGCTATCATTGAGAATCTAAGTTTCATGTGACTTCTTCTTTTATATTTTATGAATTTCTCCCTAATATTAGATTAAATTAAGATATAGGGTTGTGTAATTGTGATTTATGTGACATATAAATAATTTTGTGATTAATTAATATGTTTGATTTATGATGTGCATTAAAAATTGATTGCTATATTGATTAAATTGAACTTGAATTAGGTATTTTACTTTCAGTGAGTTTGTGCATGTTGTCATGGTCAATAATTATAGGTAAATTATGAGGCTCACCTACATATATGGTAAGAAATAAGTGATACTATTTCTGATGATGCATGAAACAAACTTATATATAAAAATTTTAAATTGAGGTATATTAATTGTTGCAAGTGTGACACTCATGAAACTAAAATCATGAAAGAATTTATACACTACATCATTATATATACTTTGAAATAATTAGTTCTTAATTGATGTTAAAATTTTATAGAATGTTTCTCCAAAGCCTTTAGTATGAGAGTCAATCATCACTAAAAAGAATAGTGACAGATAATCCATTGGATATGTACAGGTATATTATAACTCACAAGGTAGTGATAGCCATTTGAAATACTTTCCCTCACATGGTCGATGGTTCTCACTTATGAGATTTGAAACAAATATATATCAATAATGTGAGTATGATATTTATTAAGCTGAAAGTATAAATGCTTATAAACTATATTAGTTCTTGGTATTTATGACATCATATGCTGGAGCATTAAAAAAATATATATGAAATAACCATCAAGGGTAGTTGATGAGTTCTCTAAAATGTATGGACTTGTAAATAAACTCAGAATATAGATGATTTATTATCTTGGTAGTAAAGTATCAAAGAGACATATATGAGGAAACAATCATTCAAATGAAACATGAGCTCAATTGCAATAACTATTTTGTATGTCATTAGAAAAAAAGGTCATTTAAGAATCAAACTATTTGAACATTATAAATCTTCACTCAACATAAATCAAACTATTTGAACATGCATCATACAAATCAAATAAACAAATCATAGGATATAAGAATCAAACCATTATTCCTAAATATCTCTCATACTAGAATTGTGTTATCTTACTATTGATTAACCAAACAATTTATATAATTCCTATAATTTTTATATCTAGATAAAATTCTTCTTTACTACTTGTATGACCCATATACATGAAGATCTTTTTTATTGAGATACCCTCACCAATGAGCTTTTAAAATAATATCTAACTAATAAAAATAGACAACATAATAAAATTATAATAAATAGGTAATATAAAGAATATGTAGAAAATATCTAAAATACAATCAAACTAAGTCCAAAATTAAGCCACATAATTTATATACTCATTTTTTCTTTATTATAACATTATTACTTTATATATTTTAATTGGTTAAGTAATATCCCAAAAGCTTGTTAATATGAGTATTTCTCAACTAATATAAACAAGTACATGGGCCCTACAAACAATATAATATATTTTCATCTTGATATCAATCAATCGCATAAAAATTATATCAGTAGTTTAGCTGTCCAATGGGTGGCAACTCATTTTTAGTAGAATGAATACATAGATTATTAAACAATCTTAGGCTAAGGGTCCAATTATCTAATTTATGTGACATCATTAATTTTTTTGATATATATTATGTTGGACATTGAATATAAGTTGGGGTATTGTGCAAATGAGCCATTGCTTTATTGGTATACAAGGTAGTTATAATCATTGAGCTCCTTCCAATGGTGGTCCCCTTATATTTCTCCTATTAGCACATCACTACTAAGAAAAGACTTCATCCCTATGTGAGAGTCATTTACAATCACATACATTTTAGGCAACTTTATTAATTGCCTTTGATCAATTTTTCTTATGCACACTATTATTCACTAGTATCTATTGTCTTAAAACTAATGATAGGCATGATTTATGACCATTTGAACTTTTGGCTTCATAAGAGTCATACTTACATAATTAACATATGCCTCTATCAAGTTTTACTAGTAGGAACAAATACGAGTAATAGAAACTCACATCTGTGGGGTACTTGGTTATTGTGATGAAGAATTAATATTGCATCTATTAAAATTTGACGAGCTATGTATAATTATAACTCCATGATAATATCACAGCTATTAAGATTGTGTTACGTAGTGAAAAAGTTTATGCTAACAAGAAGGTAAGGTTATTAATTTCTCAATAACCATTTAGATAGAGTTTTGGCCAAGAATGGATGCTAAAACTATAAAATACTAATATACTTAACCTCTTCTACTAAATACCTCTAAAAACTTATTAATTTTATAAATATTCATCAAAATTCTTTAAAATACCAAAAATTATGAAATCAACATACATTTATCCCATTTATAAACATACATATCATTCTCGACTACAAAAATATACTAGAATGTTCAATAAATTAAATATCAAATACCTATACCCAATGATTCATGAGTTCATATATCTATTTTTTGTAGTAGTAGATTAATTTTCAAAAATAAATCATTTTATTCCATACCACAAAATTAATGATACATATAACATTGATAATTTATTTTTCAAAGAAATTAATAGACTACATGGCATGCCTAGCAGTATTATTTCTGATAAAGATGCTAAGTTCCTAAGTAATTTTTGAAAAATGTTTTGGAAAAATTGGGTACTAAACTATTATTTTAAATAACATATCACTCACAAACTGACGGCCAAAATAATGTTTTAATAAGATTTTATCTATGTTACTACATGCCATATTTTAAATGATAATGTCTAGTCTTAATCCATTAATACTATTAGATTTAATTTTTTTTTCATTTGGGAGTGAGTTTATTAACTTAGATAGAAAGAAAAAGGCTAAATTTGTGAATGAAATCCATGAGAATACAAGATTAAACATAGAGAAGAGGACCAAGCAATATGCTAAATAGGCTAATATTGTGACTTTATTTCTCTGCCTAATTTAATTAGTTAGGTGATGTACCAAATGCTTGTTAATGAGAGTATCTCATTACCTATGATATGCAAGTAAACATGTAATACAGGTAATATAATGAAATTTTCTTCAGCTATCAATCTCACATAAATTATACCACCAGTTGAACTTTTCAACAAGAGACAACTTATTTTCATTACAATGGATACTCAGATTGATAAACAATATTAGATCCAAAGTTATACGTGCAAGAATGAATTAGTTTGCTTCAAAAATAAAACTCTATAATTCTAACATGGATTATGAGATATTTATTTAATGATTTAAATCACTTGAATTGAATCGAATCTAATATAAAAAAAATGAATTGAATTATTTGTTGATTATTTAATAGGTATTTCTTTGGCTGACAACAAGCATTCAAACTTGCTTATGGTAATCTACCCTATATGATCATGGCATTAAACTATGTACAAGTATTTAGAACAAGTAGCTATTGGTGAATTTATGAAACAAATAGTTTTTGGTAAGAAGCTATTTTCAATGAACAATATAACAATGATGGCATTGGTGATAACATGGGTCGGATTGATGTCTCAAGACCAATCCAATGTTTCTATAGTGGATTGGTGATAACATCTATTTTATTGCAACCATGTGGGTGTAAGTGCTTATTTGTTTAACTTAAATGCTTAGATTTATGTTTTTGTGCTCTCTTTTGACTCAACATAAAAGAACAAAAAGGTAGCTGCTATTTGAAACATGGTTGCAATAGAACAAGAGAATTAGGATAAAAATAAAAATAAGTTTGTGGTTATTTCAGATAGAATAATGTTAAGGTGAAGTCATACTATATATGTATACTCTCTCTATGAGAAAAGAAAAGTTCTTTTAAGATAGAAAAATCAAAAGAATAAAGGGAGGAACATTGTGGCTTCAAATTAATTAAAAATTTCTCCTATTCCATGCATGCTCTAATAATGAGGAAACAAAATTTTTTCTAACACATTAATTAATTTCTTGTTTACCTTTGATCTACTATTTATTTGTTTCAGCTTTAAAATTTGATGGTTCATGTTTTTTAGTTTTTTGTGATAACAAAAAAACATCTAATACCCTTTTAAATTTTAATACTAATTCTATTTTAAAATAGAAATTAAAATAAAATAAAGGTTATGTACATAGATTCCATTGAAACCTAAAAATTATTCCCAACAAAGCTAGATAATAATGCATTGATTAGAATTAATGTGTTAGAGGTCACTTTGACTCTGGTTGGGTCAACTAGAGTAACCCGCATATAAACACAATACATAATTGATACTTGAAATTGGGATGAAAATCTGCCACATACATATATCATTTTTTTTAATTGTTTTTTTTTAATAAAAAAAATAAAAAAAAATACTTTTTTTTAATATATAAAAGATATTTTCGTATTTACAAATAAAATTTTCTATTAGAGACGCGTCGTCAATGTGTTCCCATTAATATTGTGGTGCTTGGATAAATTATTTTTTTCTTATAAAATAACAATTTAATCTAAACAATTTTGTGTGTTATTTAATATTTTTATAATTTTATAGCCCAACTCTATGCTCTTGACTATTTTTTGGTAGTCTTCATGGCAAGTTTGACTTTGACGCCCTCGCTGTTTTTCATTTAACTTGTTGCCATCTGCTCAACTGTTTCATATTTCATAAATAATTAAAATTGTCATCCTTATCTAATGTATATTTATTAGTTATGCTTTTAAAACACGCTCAATTACCTGCCCAGAATTTTTTTCATTTAAAGTTAAATAATACCTAATCATCCAGTTAAATTGTTTCTAATTCTAACAATATTATAATAAAAAACAGCTATAGAGCGATTTGTCTTAATTATATAAATAAACATTTTAAAAATCAATCATGAAATTCATAAAATCATTCATTTACTCTGGTACAATCTAGCTAACAAATTGCCTTTTCTTTTAACATATTGGGATTGCACAATAGAAATAGCTTGCTAACTTAACATGCTTTCAAGTTTGCTTGTGATATGGCTCAACTTTGTCTCTAGATATAATATTTCGTCAAATTCTATTTTGATGTTGATTGTGATTCTTGCTTGTGAGTTCATATGTAAGTAAAAAATCAAGATGAAATGAAATTCAAACATAATGATGCCATCTAATTGAGGTAAGATAATTGAGACATCCTCTCTGAGGTTCATGTTGTTATTTTATTGGGTTTTGGTGAAAAGCACCTAGCTCACATCCAAAATCTTGGAGATTTTTAAATTTTTTTTATAAAATGACTTCCTTTTGAGTTTCTCATTTATTTCTAATCTTTTTTTTTTTTTTGCATGTATTTTATTTCATGATGTAATTTATAGATTCAGCTTTGAATTTTTTATCTTTTAAATTATTGGGAGTTAAGTTTTATTTTATAGCGTCTTATGTCTGCAAATCCACTAGCCCAAACTTTTCTGATCCACTCATCCCCCACCTATTGCCTCTGTTCATGTTAGTAAAATCAAACCCACTTCAAACACATCCTAGAACATCTTCCACCTTATTTCCATGGTCAATCAGACTAATGAGATTGACCTTACATTTAAAGCTAAATATATGAGAAGTATGTCTTCACCCAAGATGTATGATCCATTTACATCTTATCTACTCCAATAATATTCTCTATTCCTAATAAATTGTATAAAATTGTGGAATACTTATAGCATCTAATGAAATTAAGAATTTGTTATTAAAATCGATTGGATACTTTTCTAGATATATACCTCCTTGTTTAAAGAAAAGATTGGAAAAGTAGTCTCAAGAATTTGTTCCATATCTTATTATCTATTTAAATAGAACTTTTGTTATTTCTTTTTGTTTTTGTTTTTTTTTTTTTTTTTTTTTTTTTTTTTTTTTTTTTGATTTTGAAGGTAATGAGTCAAATATACATCACACCTCTAGATAGTATGTACAAGGTTATTTAATAATTTTAGAGGAAAAACTATATCATGACAATGTAAGCCGTGAAAGTATGTACAAGTGTCTAATACTAAGCTCAATTCATTTTAGTTATTAAATTTCACAAAGTTACTTTAAGAATTAAAATATTTAAAAATTTTGGATGTGTTCAGGGTTTAATTTATCAAATAATATTATATTTTTTGGTGAATGAGAATGATGTAATGCATGAAAATGAGGTGAATTTGTGTTGATTTTATAATTTTTTGTGTTATGGAAAACTTTGATGAATAGTTATGAAATTGATGAGTTTTTGGAGGAATTTAGCAGAAGTAACTTTATAAATCCTTTATAATTTTAAAGTCCATTTTGGGTCAAAATTCTATCTAAATGGTCATTGGTAAAATCTTATATACTATGATTTTACCCTTTCATTAGTATAATTTTTTCAGTCTAATATATTTTTAATGGCTATGACACTATCATGGAGTCGTAGTCATACATAGCTTATAAAATTTTATTGGCTACAATATTAATTCTTCATCTCAACAACCAAGTACTCCACTAGTGCTTAAAGTCATAATTAATTTTATAGAATCATAAATTTGTATTTATATGGCTCTATAGTCTCAAGTCAAATTCATGACTTTTTCATAAAACCTTAACTTTTAAGCTAAAAAAACTAAAGAACAACAAGTACCCTGGTCAAAGTCGCATCAAATATTCAAAGCTGTGAATTTTGAGTTACTAAATATTTTAGAGAATATTATTAAAATATGATTATTTTTCAAGACTACTACTCTTATCCTTAGAGAAAAGCATAACCTTAACATATATGTGCAAGCTAAGTACAAGTGCTATAGCCAATTCCCAATACCATAAGCATATACTTATCAAGAAGGATAAATAAATGATATTGTAGCCTTTATACAATGTCATGACCATATAACAATGATGGAAGCAATCATCACCTTGTGTCCACTCCACAGCATTGTAACCATCTATGGACTAAAAATGATAAAGGCATGAACTTAGAGTCATTTCATAGTGACGCAACTTTGTATTACAGATAAATTAGGCCCAAGTTATGGAAACTTCCATTATTATAACCGTATATTATAGAAATATCAAGATATCAAATAGAATCATGATCATTTTCTAGAGTCACTATCTTAAACTGAAGAGATGAGACCAAAATCACGGCTTCCATTAGAAAGTCATAACTTCTTAATTAGAAAGCAATGCATGACTCTGTGAGTATAGATAGAAAAATAGAGAATTTTAAAAAAATCTTTTTTAACTTCTCCTCCCCCCTCAAGATACAAGAAAAAGTTATGGAAACTACAAATCATACGAGTGAATTTCACACTTTCTAGGAGTTCCAAAACAAATCAAAGGATGCATGAAAAATGTCAATCGCGAGAGTTGAGGGATGCAACTCTCAAACTCTTCTCCTCTAAGAATGAATTCATGAATTTGTATTAATTTGCATGATTTAGGGTTTATGTTATTTGAATTATGTGATGTAATATTTTGGATGATTGAAGCAATGTTAGTTTGATATTATTTTGTGTTTATGAATATTGATGGATGGTGATTAAATAAAACTCAAATTAGGGTTTTAACCAATTGTGAGTATTTGTGAGATTATCATGAAAGACGGTGACAGGTAAGTCATGAGATTCATTATTGCATATGATAAGAAGATGGTAACAACCATTCTAATTGAGATGAATGAAAAGTCAAACCCCCAAGTTTGGGTATATTAATTATCATAAGTATGAAGCTTATGAAGCTAAAACTATAAATATTTTTACATACTAATATGTTATACATGTCTCATAGGGACTTGTTCTTGATTGGGATGAATATTATATAAAATATTTTTTCAAGGGATTCACCTTTAGTGCATGAGTTACATCATCACCGAGGAAAATAATAATAAGTAATCATTAAAATATGCACGAGTATGTGGCAACTAGCAAGTTGATGATAGTCATTGTGAGTTCATTTTACTCATATGGTTCCCAATAATAAAAATAGAAGAAGTTGTATGTTAATTTTCTCAAAATGGAGCTTACGAAATAGAAAGTGAAAATACTTATAAATTATGTCAATCAGTGGTGTTTAAGATAATGGAAATTAATGAATAACAATGTGCATACAAAGCAACCATCAATGATAGTTGATAAAGTTTCCTTAAATATATAAGATTGTACCCTTACATAATAATGTAATGTTGTCTCAGTGGTGACATACCGAGTGGACAACTACGAGTAGATCATCATTTAGAAGGGCTCAATAGTAATAATCACTTTATATGCTAATAAGACAATAAGTCATTTATATAATACCAACCTTTATTCTATATCCAACATAGTATATATCAAAAAAATTAATAGTATCACATAAATTATGCAATTAGATATTGGACCTAAGATTGCTTAACAAATCCCTTGATGAGATGATTTATGATCTATTGAAATAGGTTGCCTTTCAATGGACATCTAAATTGTCGATACAATTCCTATTGGATTGATATTTGGACTTAAGTCCATTATATTACTTGTATGACTAATATATTTATGGATCTTAAGTTGATAAGATAAGCCCATTTATGATCTTTTGGAATGCCACCTAACTGATTAAATTAGGTGGATAAATAACATTGCAATAATTTTTTGGCACCATCATCAGAGATTGTTTAGTTAGGTTGGTCAACATGAGTTGACGTGATGATTCTTACAAAAGAATAATCTTTTTTTAGTAAATTAAATAGCATTATATTTGATATATATTTTCATATTAAATGGGTAAGTTGTATTAAATTGTTTGAATGTAAATTGTTCTACTACAATTTGTTTGTAATCATGTACTCTTATTTTTTTTCTTTTTCTTTTGTTAGCCACCATTGATGAGATGAAACTCTAGAATTGAGATAACCCCTCTAGACCCAGAAATCAAAAGTACTAGAACAATCCTTGTAAAAAAAGTTGTAGAGGATATTATGGTGGATACTAGAAGTAATAAAGACACAGTAAGGTGATTGGCAATATGTTCGATAGCCCATCCATTATCATACTTAAAAAGTGATTATTAAAGGTCTATAGTGATTAATAATTATTTTTGTATTCACTTACAACTAGTTGAAGCTAATTATTTTGAATTGAAGCCTAGTCAAATTACTATGCTTTAACAACATCAATATAGTGGAAGGGATTTGGAAAACCTTAATGGACATGTTGCATTATGTTTGAAACTATGAGACACTATGAAGATGAATGGAATTAGCCTAGATGCAATATGATTAAAATTATTTTTGTTTAAGTATGAATTTGATTCCAATATCTATCGGGGGGTTCCATTGAGAGTCTAGATCAACTGGTCAGGGCTTTCTCACCAAATTGTTCCCACTACAAATTGCAATCTCAAATTCGAAGTGAGATAAGTTAATTATGGTAAGAAGAGTATGAGAACTTATATGATGCTCAGTATCATTTTAAGAAGTTGATTAAAAGATTTTCTCAATAATTTTGAGTTATAGTTTTAAGCCCAAACCTTATATAATGATTTGAATTGCATGATGAAGTATGTGGTGATACAACTACAAAAAAGATTTATTATGAATAAATCACTAGAGAAGATATATTACTTATTTGAGAAGCTATCAAAAAATAATTACCAAACTCAAATAGATCATATATTTGGGGAAAGATAAGCCAAAGTATTGGAGTTGGACACGTTCACTACCATTGAAACAAAGATGAAAGTCCTATTGAGGAAGTTGGATGGACAAGAAGAAAAGAGAATAATGGTGGGGAAGACCACTGCTTTACATCCATATGAATTAGTGGAATTGGAGCCTACTTATTAAATAGAATATGCAAATCAAATGCAAAGCAAAAGATATATATTTCACTCAAAAATGTTTCAATTTATTATCATCTGAAAATCATGAAATATAGAGACTATGAGAGTGGGCTATAGCATATTGAGTGATCCTCAAAAAATATGGATTATGTTGTAGTGAACTACATGAATTAAGGGAGCTCTAATTTCCAACAATCATGAAAGGAAAAAAATTAATTGTGGTTGATGTAAAAATTATTGTAGTAGAACTTCAAAAGAAGAATAATGACTAATAAAATCGATTGGAAGTATTTGAAGCTAAGATGAATAAAATAAATTTAATAATGAGGGCCAGTGAGCATCATGTTAGTCAATTGTCATTATCAATAAATGAAAGAATAGAAAATAAATTATCATGTGATATAGGTAAATTCAAGGAATTGTTCCTCAATATTACTTAGAAGTGACAAGGAACTACAATGGTATTCAGGACAAAAAGATCATGGAAAAATGATGGTTAAAATGTCATGACTCTTCCAAGAACTATGACTATGGTGGTGCAAGATAACTATGACACATAACAAAAATCATTTCAAAATTGAAGAAAACTAGAGAAAATATAACTATTATACATAACCAAATTATGACTCCCACAAAAGAGTAAAACAAAGTTTCACCCAAAGAAGAAAAATTAGAAATTAAGAATCAGAGGAGCAAATGATTCTGGAAATGGAAATTAGATGAACACTTAAAAAAATATTTGAATATATTTTAGAAATTAGAAGTAAATATACCATTTGCTAAAGTTCTAACCTATGTATTGAATTATATTAAATTTATGAAAGATATAATGAGCAGTAAGAAGAAGTTAGGAACATATAGAATGATGAACATGATCAAGAAGTATAATATCATTATTAAAAAAAAAAACTACCGAGAAAATTAAAAGATCTCAAGAGTTTTTCTATACCTTGTACTATAGAAGAGCATACATTTTAGAAATTATTACATTATTTGGGATCAAGTCTCAATTTAATGCTCCTTTACATTGCATGATAATTAAATCTCAGTAAAATTATTTTATCTATCTCTCACTCTAAAGGTTAGATCGAACAATCAAGTGGTGTGATGAAATAATTAAAGATGTATTGTTCAAAATTGATCCTGATATTTTTTTAGTGAATTTTGTAGTTTTGAATATAGGGAAAGATCAATATGCATTTTCAATTTGAGGATATCTATGTTTTGCCATGGGACAATCCATCATCAATTTTAAAAAGGGAGCACTCACTCTTTGCTTGGGTGAGGAATATGTAAAGTTTAATTTTTACAATGGCTTATGAGGTCTAAACAACAATAAATTGAAGTGTTGGATGATTAACAATCTACTTTGTACTTCCATGCAACAAAAAGAAGATTTATATTGGAAGGAATTATAAAAGACTTCTAGCTAGATGAAGATAGAATATATGAACCGGAAAAAAGAATTTTAGAGTTGTAAAAGCTAAAAAGTTTACAAAATAAAAGAGCTTTGAAACTACGAGTGTGATGTAGTGTATGAGATAGAGGAACAAATGTAGATTTGTGATAGTTATAAAAACAATAAAGACAAAAGTATATTGGAGTTGTAGAAATGAGAAAAAAGAGAAAGATTACTACTATAATGTCATGATATTCTTCAAATTCAAGACCTCTGAAAAGTCTTATGATGATAGCTCTAAGGAAGAAGAGACATTTAGAGAAAAAGACAAAGCAAAAATATATTTAATGAAAGAAAAAATCAAAGACAAAGCCGTGCCATTTCACATCACAATGAATTTGAAGTTATAAAATAAAAATATCAAAAATAAAATAAAATATAAAGACACGAATATGCCCAATGCCATTACTTTGGTGTTACACAAAGAATCAGTCTTTCTGAAGCTTAAAAACAAATTCATGACTATGCACATCACTCTGACTTTGGAGTTTGAGAAAGATAAGGACAAGAAACATATGCAAGACAAAGCAATGACTAATCATAGTGCCGTGACTTTGGAACTACATAAATGAAAAGAAAAAAACAAACTTAAGGAAAAGGTGTAATAGTATTTAGCATTGTGAATTTAGGTATTCAAAAGGAAAAGTGACAATTGAAAGGAGAAAAAGAACCCACGAAATTTACTAAAGATGCTACATCAATTGAGGAGACAACTTGCGAGATGGTTGTAGTTGAAGAAAGACTGAATGAAGAAACTAATAAGAAGGAAGTAAAATAATATACTGAAAAGATCACTTGGACCGAAATAATTTTTGATGGATGAGAAAAAGTTTTGAAAGTCGAGCAATAGACATTAAATGTAGTGCTATTTGGGAGGGAATCCAAGAAATTTTTTTTCTCTGCATATGTTATATTATAAATACACATATCAACCACATGAACACATACACATGCCCAATAACCCATAAGTATAGTCATGGAACTCAAACCTCACCATAACTATAAATATGCCTACTTGAAGTTGCTTCACTAATATTAGACCTTAAGACACTCAAACTTATTCATAGGAATTCGTGTGATCATGTATATTTATTTATTTTGACAGGAGAAGTTATTGCTTGGGGATAAATAATTATTTTACTATGAGAGCTTGTTTGATGTTTAATTTACTAAATAATCTAGTATATTTGGGTAATTGAGAATGGTATGTTATGTATAGAAATATGACAAATTTGTATTGATTTCATAATTTTTGGTATTTTAAAGAATTTTAATGAATAGTTATGAAATTAATGAATTTTTGGAGATATTTTACAGAAGTGATAAGTCTATAACTTCTTGTAGTTTCACAATTTATTATTGGCCAAAACTCTATCTAAATGATCATTGGCAAAATCTTGTATACCATGATCCTACCTTCTCATCAGCATAATCTTTTCATAGTATAACACATTTTTGATGACTATGATATTATCATAGAGTCGCAACCATATCTAGCTCATAAAATTTTAATAGCTATGATGTTTATTTTGCATCATTGAAACTAAGTATCCTACTAGTGCAGTAGTGCTCATAGTTATGATTAATTTCATAAAGACACGACTTTATCATTATATGGCTTGATAATCTCAAATCAGAGCCATAGTTTCTACTGTATATGTAATTTGTTTTTACTTAATAATCTATTTTAATACTTTCATGTAAGTGTAGGAAATGAAATATTAAAAGCCCGGGGATGCAGTAGTATCACAATAACGGAGGTCCCGCTGACCGGTCAGCGGGCCGAAATTTTTGGAGCAGAGCCTGACCCGTTCCATGATTCGACCTGCTTCGGTTAAATGAACCGGATGTTTATTTTTCATATAAAACGATTTGTAATTTATTTTTCGGGCGGCTATTTTTTGACCCGTTTGAACTGTTCATCATCTCTCTTCTCTCTCTGTGCGATTTCGGGACTGTTGCATGCTGCATACTGTAAGACGTTCTATTTTTTGGTTTTAATCTGTAACGCATAAGCGTTTTCTGGTGGAGGTAGCTAGTCGTACTGAGCGACTAGCGAACCACGTTATTTCCTGTGTTGATTTCTCGTTTTTGATTCTGTCGTGGATGCTGTTGGATTGGGATATATGTATTGCTTATTTTCTGTGTTTCTGTTATTTTCTGTTTCTTAATCTCACTACCCGTGGAAGTACAATTACCCAACAGTTTCTTTACAAAGTTATGATTTTTGAGTTGCATAAAACTAGAGAATCAAAAATAATTAGCCCAAAGTTACAAAAAAAAATATTCAAAATCATTACTTTTAAGTCACTAGATATTATATAAAATATTTTTTAAGTATGACTATTTCTAAACTTGTGAATCTTGTTCTTAAAAGAAGACATAACATCAACTTATATACACAAACTAATTAAGTGCAAGTCCTACAACTAGTTCTTAATGCCATGACTATATACTTATCAAGAAAGATAAATGACTAATGTTGTGACCTTCACATAGTGTCACAATCATATAATAATGATAGAAGTCATCACTACCCTATGGCCAATTCATAGCACTATGGTGATATATGAACTACAAATGGTGAAGGTACATAACGTAGCTATTTCATTTTGTTGTGGCTTTATGTTATATAAAGATAGTAGACCCAAGTCCTGGTTATTATTAGCACCATGACCTTCTTTTATGTTATTTTTCTAGAGTCATGACCTTCTTTTATGTTATATAAAGATAGAATCAATCAATCAAAGAGTATTCCGTATCATTATCCATTCATAAAAATTTTTATCTTCTTTTTCAACTTATTGTTAACCAATACTTTGAATTTCATAAACTTCTCTAGCACTTTGCTTTTCTTCTGAATGATGACAACTTGCATATCTAGAGAAGTCTTAAACAAAATAAATATAATACTTTAATCTCTCAAGTAATGCCTCTAGTGTTATTCTAAATAGACCACTGTATTTTAAGTCCAATACTAATATTGATCATGTGGCTAGCACTTTAATTTTTTCCCACTTTTATTTTTTGTAGAAGTGATCCTCACAATATTCAACTTCTTAAATTTTTAAATTCTTCTCACAGATATGCCTAAATCATTAATACCACAACATAGTCTCTTTTCGTGACATTGTGTTCTTGTGTTGCTACTCCATATTTTCATTTCTTCCGTCCAAATTTTTCATGGTATATTTATTCTTTTGTCATGACCTAAGATTTAGTAATCACGACCCTAAACCTTCCATTATTAGTTTGGAATTCTGTCACTTTCTTGAATTTATTTGTCGTGACTCCATACTATTGTTCTTCTAGGTCTTAGTTTTTTATTGTTAAGGCTTTGAGTTTTCTAGTCATAACATTGTACTTCTATTCTTATCTCATACATTATTGTTCTCCTATAGTGACTCTGAAACTTCCTATTATAACTTTTATCATGACTCCGTATCATGATGATGTATTTACAAGTTGAAATTCCATGTTCCCAAAACTCTACTTCTGACTTTATCGAGATGCCATATTTCTATGTTATGACTCCATACTTCTAGTGGAATTCTTATCCAAAGACAAGCCATATTGCATGCCTTGCCTATTATTTGTTATGACTTTATTATACTGCCTAATTTTATTAGTTTAGATAGTGTCCCAAAAGCTCATTAGCACGGATATCTCATCAACAAAGATCCACAAATATATGAGTTATATAAAAAGTAAAGATGACTTTCATCCATATATTGATCCTAGAGAGATTATATCAGTAGTTCTGTCAGTTAATAATAAGACAACTCAATTCTAATACAATTCATTAGATTACCTCCTAAGTAGTGTAATGTTTAACATCTATAGCAATTTCATCAATACCTCAATTTCTCCATCAAAAACCCCTATTATCCAAGCTAACTTCTTAGTGTACTACTTTACCTCATTTTTTTGTTTCTTCCCTCTATCTTATTTCAACTATTCTTACTTCTTTAGATGTCATGACTTTGGTGAATGTCACGGTTTCTTCTTCAGTGCTACCTTGACCATTTACTTCTTGTATCCCCAAAGTCACTACTCTAAGCACAACTATGACTTTACTTTTTAGCTTTTTTATTCCCATTTCATTCTCTAACCTTAATGTCACAATGCTATGCACATCCATGGTTTGTCCTTGAATTCCTTTTGGTCAATTTTAGTATGTAACACTAAAGTCATATGTATTGTGCACATGTAGAGGTGTCAAGCCGGCGCGGCACGAGGCACGGCACGGTTTGGCCATGCCTGGGCCGTCCCGGCACAGTTTGGCCCGTGGCACGGCACAACGGCACGGGTTCTTCCCATGTCGGTTGTCCCCCGAGCCCGACCCCGCGAGCGCCCCACGCCCCTCCCACAAAAAAGACCGTGGGTCGGGTCTGATTGGACCCGACCCTCGGTCCCACGATGCCCGAACCGACCCAATCCCCCCCCCCCCAACGGGAAAAAAAAATTAATAAAAAATTTAATTTTCAGCCGTTAGATCTCGCCTCAAACGGCTAGGGGGCAGAAAATTAAAAAAAAATAAAAAAATTACTTTAAAAAAAAATTATTATCTTTAATCTATAAATTCCATCCCCATCTCTTTAAAATTTATGTTTTTCATAAACATAAATTCTCTTAAATCGTTTAATATCTCTTTCAAAAATCTTGCTTCTCTCTCTCGAGACTCGAGATTTCGGCATTCGGCTTGAATTTTCGGGAATCTCAACTTGAGTTTTGAACTTAGAGCTTGACTATGGTGCACCGTGCACGTGACCGACCTCACTGCTTTTACCGAGTAATTTATTTTAAGTTTTTCTAACTCTCTCTCTAGTTTCTCTCTCTATACCAAAAAATATAAAAAATTAAAATCTGTCTTCTAGTCTCTAAAAAACTACTCTGAATAACAAAAATCCTAAAAAATGACAAATACAACTGAAACATATTTAAATTTAGAAAATGAAAATATTACAGAGGTCAGAGGCTGCTAAAACTTTGGTTTTTCCAGCCGTCTCAACCCAAACTTCTAAAAAACAAAAAACTAGGAGGACTTTTGTAGTTTGGACTCATTTTAATAAAATAAAAATACAAAAAAATGTTAGAGGTGAGGAACAAGAAATGACACTGTGCAAATATTGTATGAGACTTTTAACATGTAAGAGTTCGTTTGGGATTGGGCACCTTAAGAGGCATATTGAATTATACGCCAAAAAAATGGTCCATTAGATCCTAGGCAAGCCCAACTTGGCACTGCATTTTTTGAGACTGGATCGAGTATAGTCTCAAAGTTTACCTCCTTCATATACTCCAGCGAGTTGGGTAGGGATGGCATGACCAGACTTATCACATTGATTGGTCTTCCGATCAGATTTTCGGAAGATCCAATGGTAGTGCGCATCATGCAGACATATTTTCAGCCTGCTTATCGTAGGATTCC
This sequence comes from Sapria himalayana, assembly GCA_029783825.1. Taxonomy (NCBI): domain Eukaryota; kingdom Viridiplantae; phylum Streptophyta; class Magnoliopsida; order Malpighiales; family Rafflesiaceae; genus Sapria; species Sapria himalayana. Next base: position 2,113,967 of record JAREIK010008249.1, read on the forward strand.
TAGGTCCACAACTAGGAATGACATACTAAAGATATATAAGTTAGAAAAACAAAAAATAATTAATGAATTTATGGCATATAGTGGAGTGGTGTCCATGACGTCCGATATCTGGACAAGTCACGATGAATCATCTTATGCAAGTCTCACCAGCCACTATGTAGATTCAAACTGGACAATCAATAAAAAAAATTTTAGGATTCTCTGAGATTCTTCATCCTCATGATGGCCCGACCATTTTTGAGTGTATGATGAAAATCTTTAGGGAATATAAAAATCAAAATAAAATTTTTAGTATCAGATTCAATAACGCATCTAATAATGGAGTAGCAATCAACATGTTTGTTAGGAATATTAGAGATGCACCATTAGGAGAGATCTTTCATGTCAGATGCATGTGTCATGTGATTAACCTGATTGTTCAAGCGGGTATGAATGTGTGTTTCCCCGCGTTGGATAATATACATAATGCACTAAAATATATTCGCACTCCTCACAGACAACAATAGTTTGGTAGTCTCTGTTTGTCTGTGAATCTTAAGAAGAAGAAATTCCAATCGAATGTGAGACATCGTTGGAATTACACGTACCTGATGTTAGAATCATGTGTTGGATACAAACACGTGATATCCGACTATGTCAATAGTAAGAGTGACGAACTTATTATTGACGACACTGACTGGGCTTCAAGAATTTCATAAATAAAATTCCTGAAAATTTTTTATGACACGACGAACATGTGTTCGTCAGTTTATATGCCCACTACTTGCATTGCACTCCTGTACATATGCAATATTAGTAGCATATTTAGGAAGTATCGAGCTGACCCGACACTTAGTCATATGGTTGTAGAGATGGAAACCAAGTACTTGAAGTACTGGTCTACCGTTCCATCTCTTTATTGCCTCGCTGCATGCATAGACCCTAGGGTTAAGGTGGAAGGGGTAGAAAACATCATGACCTACATTTCCTCGTGCATGAACATGGAAGAGCCACCTGAAGGGTTTATTCACGAGAACTTGACTGACCTGTTCACATACTACGATACTAGGTATGGTGGTGGTAGAAGTGAGACTATGATTACGGACATTGATACATTGTTCGGAGATGATGATTTTTCCATTCAACTAGCGAGGGGGAAACGTAGGGGTGGACCATCACATAGGAGTAGAGGTGTCAAACGGGCCGGCCCAGCACGGCACGGCCCGTTTTTCACGTGCCCAGCCGTGCTGCCGTGCCGTGCCGGGCACGGCACGGCACGGTTTTTAAAATTCGGGCACGGCACGGCCCGTGGGCACGGCAAGGCCGTGCCGTGCCGTGCCGGCCCGCTCGGGCACGGGCGCACGGCAAGGCAGGGCAGGCGGGGCGGGGCGGGTCGGGTCTGTTTGGACCCGACCCGCGGTCTTTTTACCGGGGGCGGGGCCCGGTTGGGTCACGAGTCACGACTCAGTGAGTCGTGACTCGTGACTCGCGACTCGCGACTCGTGAGTCGCGACTCACGAGTCACGACTCAGGCACGCGGGCCGACGAGTCGTGCCTGGCCAGGCACGAGTCGTGCCGTGCCAAGGCACGAGTCGTGCCGTGCCAAGGCACGAGTCGTTCCTGGCCAGGCACGGCCCGGCATGTGGTTCGTGCGGACGGGCCCGGCACGGGCCCGGGCACGTTTTTTTATCGTGCCGGGCCGGCCCAGGCACGGCCGAACCGTGCCGTGCCTAGTGCCGGGCCGGCCCGGCCCGGCCCGTTTGACACCTCTACATAGGAGCGAGCTTTCTCGGTACTTAGATACCGATTACTGCTCAATCCTATCACATTCTGATACTAAGAATCTTAATATATTACAGTGGTGGAAATCATATGAGTCCACCTTTCCCGTGCTATCGAGGATGGTACGGGATCTACTAACTCCTTCGGTGTCGAGCATAGCATCGGAGTCTGCTTTTTATGTTGTAGTGAACATGATTTCGGATAGGAGATCGAGATTATGTCCAGATATTGTTGAGGCATTGGCTTGTTTGAAGGATTGGGAGGATTCGAGGTTTAGCATCTATGATCGTGCTAGAGCTGGGTTTGGGACAGATACTGCAGCCGCATTCACTGTGATAGAGGAGGAGTTGATTGCTGATGATGATGATCCATATGATACTGATCTTGATGTTGTGGCTGATGATGCTCATGATATGCCGATTGATGATTGATGACGATCTTTTATTTTTTGATTTCGATGTTTTATTTTTTATTGATTGTACGCTTTATTTATATGTTACGTTGAAATTTTAATTTGTTTGGTTCGGACCTTCGGTATCTAATGGTTGATTGGTCATTTTTCATTTAGTTTGCTTATGTTTTTTTTACTTTTTAATTTTTTTTAACAAAATGAATTGATTTATTTATTTTTTTGTTTTAATTTTTCATTTAAAAATTTATAACTATATTATATAATTCTAATAAAATTTAAACTAATTGTATAATACATTATAAAAAAAATTTAAAACTTTGTTATTTTAATAAATTTTAACATTTTTCATATTATAAATATATGATAATAAACATTATCTAAAATTTTATATATAATTTAATAATTTATATAAATAAAAAAAATTTTAAAAAATAATTTTTTTACTGACTTGTACGGCCTGGTTTAACCCGTACGGCCAGGCTGGGCCTCATTTTTTTAATCCATGCTGGGCCAGGCACGGCATGGTACAGTAACCGTGTTGTGCCTGGCCCGGCACGAAGGCAAGCTCGTGCCCAAAAAAAATGGGTCGGGCCGGGCTGTTTGACACCTCTATGCACATGCATATCCATGACTTTGTCTTTGAGCTTTTTATAAACCATTTCATTTTGTAACACCAAATTTGTGGTATTTTGCATAGTCATAGCTTTGTCTTTGAGTTTTCCTTGGCAAAATTATTTCTATACCCCAAAATATGTGATGCTATGCCCATCAACAACTTTGTCTTTGATCAAATCCTTCATAATTTCTGTCTCAACCATTTATGCTTTATCATTTGTCCATTAATCTTAAATTTCTTTTAATTTTTTGACTTCCCCATGACTACCCCATAAAGAGTCTCAAATATTATTTCAAAAGGACCATACCATCAAAATTTCAACTTCCTCGAGAACAACTACAGTTAAGAATTCAAAACCATTACTTTTTCTTTGACTTTAAACTCTCTCTTTTACAAATTATTTTCATGTCATTATTTTATTTTAACTTTATAAATTCATGAGTTATTATGTGTTTTATTTCTCAACTTTTCTAATTCACTCATTTGTAGAATCATTCTTTCATTTGTATCTTTTAAGTCACAATTTAACTTTTTGATAGCCTATAAACTTTATGTTCAAGATCAATAATTAAATGATAAGTCTTTCTAAAGTCAAGTCGAAAATTAAACATTCTCAATGGTGTATTAAAAGTAGCTCTATAGGCTCATAATATCTTTCCATGTATTGAGACTAATCTTTCCTAGATAGATTAACCATATTCTCCAATATTTTTTTATTTCTCTGTATGAGATTTTTGATTTCCCATTTATTTGTGGATGATATGCTTATGTTTAGTTTTATGTTTTGCCAAATATGCTCTAAATATCATTTTACAAAAATGAGTTTACAAAAATAGATTGATTATCATATTCACTTATGAAACATCATGATACTCCAAAATAGGTGAAAATGTTTTTACATAATAATTCCAAAACTGTCTTCCCATCATTTTTCTACAATGCTACCATTTCGATTTATTTTGTTACATAATTCACTACCATTATAATATATATTTTTCCAAAGATATAGGAAAATGACCCATAAAGTTAGTTTCACATACATTAAAGATTTCTACTTCTAGAATATCATTTAAGGACATTTCATATCATTTATATAGAGACCAACATCATTAGAAATTATAACACTATTTTGCCATCCTTTGATAATTTTGAAATAATGATGGACAAAAGAAACTAAATTAGAATACTTTGATCGATTTTATTTCTCCCAAAGTGTCATTCGTATGGGGATAAATGACATCAGAGGATAATAGTTGGTTGCTCACTTTTAAAGATGCATCTTCTTATAATATGATTAGTATATATTTTATATAACAATGTATCATCTCAAAGATAATTTTTTTCACGTCATGAAGAAATTTTTTTCTGTAATGTAAACAATGAAGATAATGCTCCAAATGCTAAATAACTAGCAAAATTAGAATACAATGAAATTTGAGTCTCTACTATCAAAACTTGCTCATCCGAAAAGTTTTCTAAAATTTCAACTTATTTAATATTGTCATCTCCAAATTCCAATCATAGTAAATTTTTGGCTATCACATTGTCGCTTCTTTTCTTATTTTTGATTTCAAGATCAAATTCTTATAGAAAAAGTATCAACCTTATCAATCTTGGTTTAACCTTATTTTTTTGTCATCAAGTATCGTATCATTACGTGATCCATATAGATCGCCACCTTTGCTCCAAGGATGTAAGGTTAGAATTTGTCGTGAAGGAAAATTATGGTTATTATTTCTCCTCCATCAGTGTATCATACTTTTTGGGCTTCATTCAAAGTATGTTTTGATTACAAAATTACTCTAAAATTTTTATCCCACTTCTCTCTAATAAGGCTCCCAAGGTATATATAGTTATATTGCACATAATAAAAAATGATTCTTCCTTTTAAGATATGATCAAAATTAGATTTTTAATCAATTTTCATTTCAGTTCTTCAAAAGTATCTATGTATTTTTGATCAAAGTTAAATGTCACATCTTTTTCCCACAATTTACATAATAATTTAATAATTTTTGAAAAGTTATAGATGAATCACCAATAAAATATCATGTGTCTGATAAAACTCCTCACCCCATTGACTATGGTGAAGTGGAGTAAGGTTTTAAAGATTGATAATTTTGCATCATTGACCTCTAATCCTCTAGCTGAAATTGAATGTCCAATGTTATTCCCTCATTAACCTTAAAGTGACATTTTTTCTCATTTTAAAATGAAATTATTCTCTTTGCATCTGTTCAATATAACTTATTTATTATACAAACATTCTTCAAAATATTTTTTATAAATTGAGAAATTATTAATGAATATTTTTATAATCTCATCATTAAGATAAAAAAAGATTACATTCATGCATCTATGAAATATTACAAATGCATTACAAAGACTACCTAACTTTTACCAAAAACAAATATCCTATATAGGTGAACACTGTCTTTTCTTGATCTATCAGATCGATTAGAATCTAATTATAACCTGAATACCTTTTTAAAAAATAATATAAAAAATGATATAAGATTTTGTCTAGTATATAATCCTTGAATGGGAGTAGATAATGATAGGAAATTCTAAACATTCGATCTTTTCTTGTTCAATTTCTTATAATTAATGCAAAGTCATCATCTAATTATCGTGTGAATGAAAATATTTTAATCATTTATCATCTTCACCACCATCAATCTTCTTAGGCACAAGATGTTTCTGGCTCATCCATGGACTATCAAATACTACATATATTTACTTCCTTTTAGCCAGTTTATAATTTTTTTCACCATCTTTCATAATTGGCTTTGACCATCAAGAATATTCAATTGTCAGCTTCATAATTCCCTAACACAATAATCTTATGCATGCATATTGTTGGTATGATCCCTTTGATATGGTCCGATGACAATGCAATAGTACTTTTATAAATTTTTAATGAGATTCAAAACTATGGTCCCCATATCATCCATTAGTAATGCTGAAATGATAACTAATTTTATAATTTTCTCCCTTATAAAAGTATAATGAAGATGATTGGATGAGTGCCATTGAAATCTGTTCATCTATGTTTTCTCAATCTATTAATAATTGTCCTCCGAAAGTCATGGTTTTGTCAAAAGTCAAGTGTTTTCATTTATTATAAATCAGGTAAGTGTCACCTTTAAGTTTGCTATAGCTTTCATTTCCTCAATTATGACTTTGTTTAGCAGTTCTTCAAAATTTTCTTCCTTAGATCTTCACATCTTTAATTTTGATATCATCGAAGGTTTTCATATAGATTCTTTTTGATCATTCTCACTCATTCTCTTCTTAATTCTTTTTAGATGATAATCATTGGCATTAATTTTCTCCTTTAACTCCTTAAAAATTCTTTTAAGGTTTTTCTTTAAAATTGGCTATGCATCATCTTTTGATTAATTATGTTCTAAGTCCTGAGGTATTAGTATCAGTCCAATAATTTTGATCTATAGATTGGTGGCTAAAAAAATATACAAGAAAAATATAAAACATAACTATCCATTTTTAAAATAAAATAATAAGATAAGTTTGAAAAAATTTATTGAAATTAATGTTATCTAAACTATGGAAAAATATTTTATTTCTCAAGAAAAATAATGTTAACTCATATTGAGTAATCAGATTAAATGATCCCAAAAAATAGTGCTGAAAATTTGTGATGATTTTATTATGCTACCTAATTTTATTAGTTAGATAATGTCACAAAAATTTATTGGTGAGAGTATCTTATCAATAAAAATCCATAAGTATATGAGTCATATTAGTAGTAAAAAGAATTTGCGTGCAAATATTGATCTTATAGGGATTGTATTAGCATTTTGGTCAATCAATAGTGAGACAACTCAATTCAATTAAAATGGATATTTTAGATTTTAGTATCAATCTTAGATCCAAGAATTTGTCGATTTGATTTATGTGATGTATATTCCAATAGTTTAAATTTTGTAAGCTTCTGATACAAACCAAATGTTGGGTTATTGCATAATGAAACTTTGACCAAACAACATACAAGATAATTATCACTATTAAGCTTATATCAATGATATTCCCCTTGTAATTCGTTCCTTGAAACTTTATAATCGAGACAAAAATCATATCTGCTTAAAATTTATTTACAAGCCCATACCTTTTAGACAACTCATTAGATATTTTTGATAGTTATTTCGTATATACACTATTATTTGCTAGTCTCAAATATTATTAAGACTAAGAACTAATATGATGTTTAAGTATTTTTACTTTTAACTTTATAAGTATCATACTCATATAATTAATATATGTTTGTCTCATGTTTCACTAGTGAAAATCATATAAATGAAAGAAACTCAATAGGCTATCACTTTCTTGTGATTCATAATATATTGGTACGCATCCCATGTATTATCTATCGCCATCCTTTTTGATAATAATGTAACTTGCACATTAAAGGTAAAATACTTAAGAGAACATTCTATAAAATATTCACCTCAATCAAGAATAGTAATTCAAATACATGTACAATGGATTGACATATAATATTATTCATATTTTCAACTTCATAAGTATCATACTTTAATGATTATTATACCCAAATATGGAGTTTTAACATATAAGTTTATCTCACATGTTATGATCAAAATGGATGTCATTTCTTTCCTACTATATACACGAATGAGTCTTGGGGTATATTTATTACTGTCCACTATGATATATCACACAAATACACCAATAGTCAAATCTCTAATTCAAGTTCTATTTAATTAAAATATCTTTTAATTTTCATAATACAACATAAATCAAAATACATTAATTAATATAAAAATTATTTATAAATCTTACCAAAAAAAATTATACAAATACTAGACCACATATTATTAAGTATTATCTTGAATCTATCCTAGAGGTGGGTTTGAGAGTTGTGAATGGCAACTCTAGGATTTAGCTTATGTCTCACATTGCATGCTTGCTTCTAGAGCCATTAAGAAGTATGAAAATAATCCATAGGGTTTAGTTACTGAACATTGAATTATGTTTGGTATATGGAAAGAACAAAATGATAATGATGATCTCATTTTCTCTTTCCTATTTATACTTGACTAATTATGCATTACTTTTAGTAGAAGTCATAATTTTTGTAAGAAAAACTACTACTTTAGCTTTCATCTTTTAGGCTCAAGGTCATTATTTAGAAAATTATCATGACTTTGGGATATATCTCAATTTTTCTGTAACACATAATTATGGAATTGAAGAATATTGATAACTTGGTCCTAATCTCTTTATAATTATGGAATTTAAAATTTTTGATATAGTGACATGACGATAAACTTGAATACCTACCAATTGGTGGAAAACTAATTAGTATCTACAAGGATGTTCCTCGAAAATATGCTTCTTAACTTACTACTCTTTAGTTTGCTTCACGACCATTGGGATAACTTGGTGACATCCTTGAGCATAGCAACCCCCAAATGGTATGATAGATATGCACCTAGTTAAGGAATATTTATTGGGCAAAGAAGAGGGATAAAAAATTGAACCAATTTTTGCTAGAATGTTTGTTTTGGAGAGGCATTGTATGCACACATCCTTCTTCTAAGGAAAAGTTGGGAAATATATAAATTATGAAGTGTTATCATTTTAATAAGATATGTCACATCATGAGAGATTGTTATGTCTAGAAGTCACTTTGATAGAAACATACGAGTGGAGAAAGACTCAAGAGAAAATTAAACAAAATTATTATGGAAGGTGATATCATGTGGTTTAGTGATAATATTTTCACTAACCTAGAAAGTTAGGCGAGTTATGGCTGATTGACTCATCCATATTATTTTACACCTCCCCTCATATTAACTATTTTTTCTTACACAAGCCTAGTAACCAAGGTGTAGTGAAGATGGACAATAATAACACCTCTATCATTACAAGCATAAGCGAGACATGTCTACTAATGTATATCATAATCCATGATAAAGGATAATCATTATATTCTAAATATTCTTCTAAATTTGAACTCTTTAGCATCATCATCAACGACAATAGCAGCAACAACAACAACAAAAGTAACAGCAATAATCGCAACATCAATAGTTTTGACATCACTTGTTCTTTGTTTAAACAATAGTAATGCTACTTGTTATTGAATTATTTTCATTGTTCCTTCGATGAGATCCTATCTTCAAACAAGAATCAAGGTCCCCTTTGAAGCTTGAATGGGTACACCAATTTGATGTCGGCATAGTAATTCTTTCATTAAGTAAAAATTGAAATTGAGAGGATTCATTGACTTTGACAATGCTAAGGATTTTATTTAAATGTCATAGTCATTTCTTTGATGTTTATCCGAAGTCTATAATAATGATTTTATAAATATTTAATAATGTTCATCTATATTCTATAATTTATATATGTAACTCATGTGTTCTAGCAAAATATGTTTGTTTGTCTGTGTGTGTGTGTGGTATGTATGAGTGTGTGTGTGTTTTTTTTTGATGTTTATCTAACTAGGTTCAACTTGTTTCTCATAATAATTATATTTTAGTTATCAAATAAATTGTGATTGATTTTTCAATTCATGTATGTTGCATATATTTTTCACACGTAACCCAATTATAAATTTTCATTTTTTGCTTCATTGATGTTTTTTTTTTTGCTTTGTGCCTTATATTCTAATTAGATATTAATTCAAGAAACTAATAGATATATAAAATGCCTTAGTCACTTCATTCATGTCAAACATCATAATTTATATACTATATGAATATTTATAATAAGTAATATATATATATATATATAAAATTAATGTAATTGATGATCTTTATAATGTAATTTATGGTATACACATTATTAATGTGGAGTGATATAAAACATGTAAACAATTTGAAGCTATGTGGTTTTTCCAAACAATCAAGTAAGGAATGAGATATTGCCGTCCAATTATGAGGACAAAAAAAGCATGAAAATCAAACAAAGTAAAAAATGGTATTTGATAGTTGCCTTGTTGCTTTCTTTGAAGTTGCACACCTAGAATAATTGTGTTAATAATAAAAATGTTTGTATGATGCTTGAGCTGATATCTGAAGTGTGATCATCATTTTTTTTTTAATTATCAATTTAGCAAAACTTGTTTTTGTGTGATTATCAAAAAAAAAAAAAAAACTAGAAAGCATGTTTTTTTTAATTGTTATGAAATTGTTTTCCATTCATTAAAACTTAAAAGCATGCTCATCCTACAAATTTTTTTTTAGTCTTGTAACTCTTTGGTGATTAGTTTTATATTAATAAGCATATATATATATATATATATATATATTAACACACACGCACACACACATATACTATTAATCCAATTTTAAGTGTACTATGAAAATATCCTTAATATATTAACAAAATTGATATTATGTTGCTTTAATAACATTGTTGTGCTTTAATAACACTATGGTGCCTTAATAACATTATTGTGCTATAATAACGTTGTTATGCTTTAATACCACTATGGTGCTTTAATAACATTGTGGTGGTTTAATAAATTATTTTTTTCTTATAAAATAATATTTTGGTAATGGGAATCACAATATAAACATATTGTTTTATTCTCTTTAATCATATTATTTTAATAGTTTGCCAATTCTCTCTATTCTTCGTTTTCTTGTTCACGTTTTCATCTCAAGTTGTCCACCCCCCCTCACCCCTTTTATTTTTTGAAATATGTTGAACTGCAGACCTATTGCCATCTATATTTTTTTGTTTAATAATTGTCCTACGTTTTTAACCTCCTTAGCATCAGTCGGCTTGGATTCGTCCTCATCCTGTGCAAATGCAACCAAGCTTTTTTTGTTTGTTTTATTTTAACAATTCAGTAGCTGTTGTGTATATCAAAAATATCCTTAAAATTCTCCGAAATATGTTTTTTTGTAATCCAATAAATATAAAGGCGGGGTTGCACCATCTCGGCCTTTTTCAAAGTATGGCCTGTTAAGTTGTAATTCATGGTCGTCGTCTATCTGAATTACAAAAAAAAAATTGGCTTAATATCATGCTTAATTCTTTATTTGTTTTTATTAGAAGCGATATTGTTTTTGTGAATGTTTATATATATGTACCCACACACTATTTACTTATTAGATGATTATTATTTTAAAGATTTTGACATCATAACTTAATGTAAACTAGGCACATAATTTTTTGTTTCTTGGTTAAGGCGCCTACTCCAAAATGTGGGCAATTTTGGATTTCCTTTCTTTTCCTCTAATTATTTTCTATTGTGATGATTTTTAAATGAAAATTTATTTCTCCCTAAGTAGATTTCAATTTTCTAGTAAAGAATTTATTACAAGATATTTAAAATTTTCTAGAATAAATAATTGATTTGTTTATGATTATGTATTTGTGGATACATGCTAGCTATCTTTGAGTAGTTAGTTATTCATAAATCATATATTACGTATTTTAAGTCAGTATTGAGAATAGTCTCAATTAAAGAATGTTATCAACTAGAGTTAGAGTAGCTTGATTGTTTCAAATATCTTTTGGCAATGTAAAAAAAATTGATATCAACGTGACTTTTGATATTGTATTCTAGACCCAAGTCAAAAGAGAGTTTAGAACAAGTGGTCATACTAAAATTTTGTGATGAATTTCAACTTGGGTTGATGGGCTTGATTAGTAGGCTAAGTATATAGTCAAACGAATTTGATTTAATAATAATTTTTTTAAAAGTTTCTTTTTGAATAGCGAGTCTAATTGTCATTGTTGACTTAAACATGGACGAGCTTGTGGATATAACACACATCATAACAATTGGAAATCATTTTGGTTATCTCAATATTAATATATTAGGTTTTTAATGAAATAAATTATGTCAAGGAGAGACATGAGTCGTGTCTCCTATAACTTTAGTAATTGATAGTCTTAATAATTAAATGCTATTTTCTCTCCCTGGTTTTCTCCAAAAAAAAGTCTTGGAAGGCTAGATTTGAGCAAGGGGTGAAGAGGAGCAGTGTTTTGGCACCTAGGGACACTTTATGATATAAAGATGTCTGTTACATATAGTTTGTTTTGATAAATTATTTTATTTAATTAAAATATTTTTTATTTTAATATTTTGTTAGTGCAGGAAATAAAATATTGAAAGATTGGGAATGCATCAATAATACAATAACAGAGGTCTTGCTGCCGATCAGTGTACCAAAAAATTTTGGAGCACAACTTGGTCCATCCAAGTGATCCGACCTGCTCCATTTAATAAATATCAAAAAATTATTTATAAATTGATTTTTTATTTCTATTTTTTTATTGCAACCAATTTACTACGTAATTGTTCATTTTTTTTCTCTTCTCTCTGCAGTTTTCTTCATGATTGATGATGTATCTATAAGATATTATTTTGATTATAATCTGTAAATGCATAAGTATTTTTATGTGTTTCTGGATTGTGGTTTGATTTTCTATGGTGGTTTTGGATTGTGATTGTGGATATTATTTTTTTGTTTTCTTTTGAATCTAAAAAGTTACAAAATTTGAAGCAGAATTCCTAATAATATTGTTATTAAAGATGAGCCATAAGGGGGGACCACATGATATCTCTCCTCATAAACATAGCCATAGGCATGCCGAAAGCTCTCCCTGATATAGAGGCAATGATCATGGCACCATTGAAGGAAAATAATAAATCTTCAAAGTTTAAGCAGAAAGTGAGATTTGTAGTATACTCGGAAAATTATCATGATGCTATAGAATTCATCTTTGACGACATAAATACACAACGAAAGATATACAGTGAGTTTTTTGTTGATTCAAATGAATTCCTCAAAAATAATCACGCGAATGGAACTCTATCATATGTTAACTGGAATTATAATCATTCTAATGATAACACGTTATTTGGGTAAAATAAACAAAGTTTTGATCAAAAATTATAATAATCGAGCCTTGTAAGTTAACACAAAACCTAATAATGGCGATTTTAACATTGGTATTGCTCGAAATCCTTTCGCTAATGTCAAATCCACACTGTTAATAATTGTTACAAAAACGATGTGAAATATATGGATGATTTTAAACGGAAGTCTCTGCCTCTCAACAGAAAGTCCAATCAAAACTCAGTTGATAATTGTGATATTCAAGCTTCAGATGTTAATACAGAATCAAATAATAGAGAATTTAACACTGGGTTTGCTTGAAATACTTTCGACAATATGTCCAACCTTCACTCAAAGGATAATTGTTACAAAAAGAATGTGAATTTTTTGCATACTTCTGAAATGGAAGCCTCTGCCTCTCAGAATCCCCTTTATAGTAAGTTCAATCTACATTTGGTTGAAAATTACAAAAACAACATTAATGCATTTGAATTGGAAGCCTCTGCCTTTCAGATTTTACCTAATTCTGGTGAATGCTTTGAAATTACTGGCATGAAAGTCCTGAATATAAATAAATTGAATTTTAATTTTGGAATAAATGGAAAAAACATGCTTGAATCTTGATATATGAGGGTATCTAAGGAGGAAGGCTTGCACACTGCCTCTTCTCCTAATTATCCATGAACTTTTGGCAAGAAAAAAATTCCGTGAAGTAGTTTGTTCTCAGGTAACAAAACCTTGGAGAACACTACAAAATTAACATATTTTCCCTCATAGCATATTGGAAATGCATATTTTGAAAATGAAGATATCCAATGCAGCATTGAAATTTGGAAAAATTACCTAGTCAGTTATTTTGTTACGAAATACTTGGATTTGGCTTACTCAAGAAGTTTATTGATGAACAATAAAAGATTAATGTTCAAATTGTTCAACATCCTAGTGGTTTGATTTTATTTTAATTCAAAACTACGATGGAAATGGAAGAAATATTAAAAACTGATTCATATTTAGTCATTGGTAGACCTTTGCATATCAAGCCGCTCCCCATAGGCCATATGTTTTCACTATGGTTAAAAAGAAATGACCAAAATTTCAATTTGGGTGAAGTTTTCAAACTTCCCCATATATTTATGGAACCCAATTAGGATAAGTAAAACAGCTAGCTGCATAGGAAAGTCTTTGCATATGGATAAACTAACTTCCAAGGCTTCAAGAATCACTTACCCAAGAGCTCTAGTTGAAGTTGATCTTAATATAGATTTGCCCAACAAAATCTTCCTTAACTTTCCGGTTGATTAAAAATTTTGTCAACTGGCAAGTTATGAAATTCTCCTTCTATTCTGTAATTTTTATTCTTTATTTGGACATAAGATGAATAGCTGCCAAGGGAAACTTAAAGAAGAGGGTGCAAATGAGCCCACCCTCCCAACTAGCCCCAAAGCTGCTGGAGCAGATGAATTAGATGGCCTAGAGAATACAAATGAACCAACCTCCTCGATAAAGTAGAACCCAATTTCAAATACTGAAAGAGTAGATGGAGCAAATTCCCTTATAGATTAAAGAAAATGTTCCCCTGCCCAAAGATCTAAAGGCCCTATACAATGCTCCCCTAATTCTCATCATGAAAAAGAGTAATTCCCAACTCTTCTGCAAGAGGAGAAAGATTCATTCACTATGGTCAAAGCTAAAAAGAAAAAGAGGGAAATCTCAAAAGAAGGCACCACTTTAAACTCGAGGAACAAAGGTAAGTCTAAAGACCCTCACTATAGGGGGTTTGCCCCTCAATGTCCTTTCTAAAAGCTTCAATGGAGTTCACAACTCCTTAAAAAAATATGAAATACATAGGTTTTTTTATGTTATGGTGGTACAATAGATGGAGTATAAGAGGATGGATTAGGAAGAGACAATATTGCCTCTTCTTACTGCTAAACTTGTTTAAATTAAAGGTACTTTGGGGAGAGGTGTGGGCACCATTAGGCTTGAATGTGTTGTAGTGCTACCTGTTTTTGTGGTCCTAGAGGCCAATGACATTCTCTTGCATGGTCAATATGTGCATGAATGATTGTTTGAAACCATTCTAGATTAAGGGCTTCTTGATAAAGTCACATAGCCCCTTGACAGGTATGTAAGGTGTCCTTTTTGGGAGAGAGTATGTAAAAATGGAATTGTCTCATGGTTGTTGTTGATTGTAAAGGCCAAAATATATAAAAAAGAATCTTGTCTATATGTTATGGCATGCTGGAGAGAAGGGGATATGTGTAATGGGAAAGGACACCCTACTTACATGCTGGGACTATGGCTGGAGTGTATGATTGTATTCCAGGAAGCTAATGGTTTCACCAAATGGGCCATATCAGAAAATGCATAAATTCATAACGGGTATGATTAGGATAATCAAAACTATAAGGATGTATCTAAATTATTTGAATGTGCATGGGGGCTTCTTGTTGGGGTGACCTATGCATATGTAACAATGGGGCTGGGCTACCATGTAAATATCATATGTAAGGGTGTGAGATCACTAGTATCATTGAGTCACAATTTTGATAGAGGTTATATCAACCTGTATCATTGGGTCACATTTAAGGGTGTGAGTTCGCTGGATGTATGTAATTAGGTGTGCTACATAAATTATAAAATCAAATAGTGCCCTCTAGTAATTAAAGACAAAGGCAATAAGGTTCCTTCTGAATCAGCACACCTCAAAAGGGATGTTCTAGTAAAAAAATAAATAAATATAAGATATATGAGAAATACTTGGTCAGCTAAAGTAAGTAGAGAGCATGGAAAGAAATTTGAACTCTATATATTAATCTATATTGTTATCCTTGATATGTATGAATGCGCATTAAAGCTTCTTCCATCATTATCGAATGTAAGGGTGGCATAAACATGGGGGTTTGATTCTGAATGTAAGAGTTGCATAAACATGGGGGTTTGATTCTGAATGTAAGGGGGGCATATTGTTTCCTTATGTATCATTTGGGCTTATAAGGGAAGGAAAAGATGACAAATTATATTTCTATGAATGTAATGGCAACAAATTGTATTCTATTGAATGTAAGGGTGACATAATGATTGTATAATTAATATTAGTTTGCAAGGGTGACATATTATTTTTGCATATAATTCTGGGATTACCATATGAGTGAGGGTGCCATTTTGTATCTACAAGTAAATCTGGAATTGACTTATCTTGTTATGAGTGAGGATGGCACATCATATATAACATTGTACCAATTCAATTGTACTGGTGGAAGATCCAACTGGCCTAACTTATGTTATGGTAGCTACACTTGCAATAAATATAATCATAGAATAACATATGATAAGATAAATACAAAAGGGGTTATAGCAAATGCTGATATTTGGGTAGTACACCCATATGAAAATTACTAGCTAGAATATTAGGGGCTTTAACTGCCCATTAAAGCATAAAGAAGTGGCTAGGATTCTAAATACTTACCAAATAGATACTTTTTCTATTTATAGAAGCAAAGCTAAACTAGGAGATATTTACACTACTAATGAAATCAAAATTTAATAACTTCAATTATCTTGACAATTTCTCTTCTCACCGGAATGACAGAATAATACTGCTTTGGGACAAACTTATCACACAAATCGAAAAGATATCCTCCTTTCCCCAATATATATATATATTTGAAGATCAAAGACATAATAAAAAAAATAGATTTAAAATTAACTATAGTCTACAGTCTACATTCGATTATTAAGAAAAGATCACCGTGGGAGAGTTTTATCCTGCAAAAATCTTCAGATTCCACTTCTTGGCATATAATAAGAGATTTTAACTCTCCTTTGTTGGTATTAGATCAGAATGGTGGTAGAGTAGTTTCAACCTACGATTGTTAAGATTTCATAAATTATTATTCCACCTTAGTCTTGAGGATATCTCATCTTTGGGTTCTTTCTTCACTTGGACTAATGAGAAAATGTCAAGCAAGATTAATAGAGCAATGATAAATAAGGAATAGTCTAATCTCTCACTCGATACTCATCCAAAATTCCTCCCCTCTGAATCTTCCTTAATCAATACATGATATTAATAACCACTGAAATAGGTCCACAAGATATAAAAATTCCTTTCAAATTTTCTAAAATGTGGTTAACACACAAAAAATTTTCTTTGATATTGCTCAAGATCTAGAAATAGATTCTGCCTAGATCCATTATGTTCCAGTTTGTTAAAAAGGTCAAAATGCTTAATGGACCATTGAAAAAACTCAACGAGAAGTACTTTGGACATATTAGTACAAGAGTGTGTCTAGCTAGGAAGGACCTTCAAACTATTTAAAGGAAGATACTGGAAAATCTCAATGTTACTTTGAAAATTGAGGAAACTAAAGTAGAAATAAATTGAGGATGTTGGATGAGAATGACTATCTTTTCTTAGACAAAAAGTCAAATTTAAATATTTAAAATTAAGTGTAGATGCACTAAGTTTTTTCACAATTTGTTAAGTGATAGACTACAAAGAATTAAAATTGTATTGGTTATGAAGGAAAATAAAGAATACACTTCATCCTATGAAAAAATCTTTGATGCTTTTCTTTGATATTATAAAAATCTACTAGGCACTTAAAAAGATTGAGTTCCTTTAAGTATACCAATTATTCATAGTGGGAGAATTCTGGGCACTTCAGAACACAGCCTATCATTATTATATTTCTCTTCTATTATTATAAAATTGTATTGAGAATAGGAGGCACTATTCTCACGGGGGGGGGGGGGGGGGGGGGACAAAATCTTTTAGGTTGAAGAGGTATACTATAGAGTTTTTCAAGGAGTCATGGAAGGTAATTGGTAATGATGTCACTAATGTTGTACAAAGCTTCTTCAACTATGATAGAATGCTTAAGCAACTTTATCATGCATATATAGTATTAAAACTAAAAAACCTCCCATGCAATGTCTGTGGGGGGCTATTGGCCTATTTCTTGTTGTAATATTCTATACAAACTCATATCTAAGTTGATTAATAAAAAGCAACATGGCATTCTAGAAGATATTATCAACCCAGCCCAAACCGCATACATTAAGTGTAGATTAATCTCGGATAACTTTCTACTAGTAGAAAACTTAATTCAAAAATATGCAAGAAGAAGAATATCTCTCTGGCACTTCCTTGAGATTAACCTTCAAAAGACTTTCGAAATGATTAATTGGGACTTCTTGAAAGAAGCTCTTATTGCCTTAAATTTCTCAACAAAATACATATATGTTATCTATGAATATGTATCCACGACATCCTTCTCCATCTCCATAAATAGAGAACGCCATTGATTTTTCAAAAGGAAAAGAGGTCTAAGGCAAGGTGATCCATTATCTTCCTACCTCTTTGTAATATATATGGAATACCTATCAAGATTACTCTTGGCTAAAAATTCAGAAAAATTTACTTATCACCCAAGATGTTCAATTTTGAAAATCTCTCATATAATGTATGTGGATGATTTGAAAATTTTTTATAAAGGTGATTTATCTTCGTTCAATATCTTACTCAATACATTGAAGGAATTTGTTGCTTCTTCTGGATTATATGTTAACCTCTTCAAATCAAATATCTTTTTTAGAAGTATTAAACTAATATAAAAGAAGAGATGCTGAATAATTTTGGTTTTATTGAAGGTTCTCTTCCCTTTATATTTCTCAGAGTTACATTATCTTCGAGCAGATTAATCATGGCATAATTTTCTTCATTGCTTACCAAAATCATAGCCACTATACATCAATGAGCAACAAAAATTTTATCCTTCACTAGATGGCTGGCATTACTACATATGATTATCCAAGGAATAGAGGGGTATTGGTTCTTAATATTCATCTTACCTTCCTTGATAATTAATACAATTGAGAGCACATGTAGAAGATTTCTTGGGGTACTACAAAAATAGGCTAATTTAGTCCCAAAGCATCATGGAAAAAAGTTTGTATGCCTACTTTCATTGGTGGGCTTGGTATTCTCAGTTTGGAAAATTGAAATAAACATTCTTTATTAAAAACCTTTGGAGAATTCACCAAAATGAAGACTCTCTTTGGATAAGGTGGATCCACCACTTCTACCTCAACTCTTTCAATATTTGAGATTACCAAATATCTAATGGTGATCCACCTTTCTGAAAATCCCTAATATCGATTATGGATATCTTGATTGGAAAATCATGAGGATAAAACAAACTGTAATTCTCCTCAAGATATGGGCTAATAAAGAAAAGACTTATTTCGAATGCCTATAAATGCTTACCTAGAAATAATATGATGAAAACAAAAGCTTGGACAGAAATAATTTAATTATCTAATAACATTCCAAAACATGCAGCATTTCGTTGGAATTCTAAAACTAAAAAAAAATCAGAACAAAAGATTATTTATTTGCAAGTCTAAAGAATATGCAATGTAAATTCTGCTCTCAACCCAAATCATTCAAGCATATTTTCTTTGAATATCACTTCTCTAGAAGATTATGAAAGCATCTAAAATGCTGGACAGCAATGAAAAAATTCATGGAATCCATCACATCAAGCTTCGAAAACTTAGGAAAACTATTCAGCTAACACCACAAAAAATCATATAAGAAAAGCTGTATTTACTACTACAGTATACTATATATGGATAGAAAGAAACCAAAGATGATATGAAATAAAATCCCAAAACCCAAATTTTTATTCTTAGGAAGATAAAAACACAAAATTACATTGTATTCTGAAATAATTATATTAGTTTAGAACTTATTTAGGATATACAGATTTTGATATTACATTTTTATTACTTATCAAAAATAAAAATAAAAACCCTATTTTTCATATCTCATGTGTGTTTATTTTGATTATGTACTTTTTTTTACTTCTAAACTTTTTCAATTTATATTTTATTATTATTTATCATATAATGTCTATGCCATAATGTTCAAAAACTAAATATTTAAATTTTTTATTCATTTATGTTCTCAATATCTTTTTGATTTTATTCATTTTGATTTATATAGGATTACAACATAATACAATTAAATTTTACTTGGAATTTTAATTTTTAAACATAAAAATAAAAGTCATTATCTAATGATAGCCTCTAATGAGCTCTAGGCCATTATCGATGTTGCACTGCCATAGCATAGCCCAATGGGCCCTACCCATGGAACATGGCCCATGCCTCAAACTCCATAGGCCTCATGTCTGCTACATCACTATTAGTGAGCTTTGGTCCCTTTGCCACTACCCAGTACCACTAGGCTGGCATCTGACACTAGCCATGGCTCATGATGATTATGGCCAATGTCATGGCATTGTTGTGCCACTGTCAGTTTGACCCAACATGACCTAGCAAGATTGAAATGCCTAATCCATAAAGGCATGCAATCAAGTCAACCCAAGTTGACCTGAAATGTGGATGTGCTGGCATGGCACACCTAGCGGCTAGCACCCTTTTCATGTCATGCCTGACTTAGCATCATGGTCCAACTAGGCCACCAAAAATCAAGTTATGCCAATACTAAGGATCTATTTGACACTTCTCAATACCCAAGAAACATAAATTGATAATTTTTTTATTATAATATAAATGCATAAGGTTCTCACTACCATACCTATTTTTTAATCTTCTAAGTTGAGTTTATAATTTCTTTTCCATTGACTAAGCTCATAGCAAAAAAAAAAAAAACATTATATTTCCTTAATATACTTAACCTTGGGATGAAAATTAAACAATGCTGAGTTTGAGTAATCTTTCAATTTTATTTCCTTATCTTTATGAACCTTAGGTATATTACTTGTACTCTTAATATTTTGTGCAATTCTTAAGCATCATGTGTAACTAAGTAATTGAATTCTCCATATTATGAATTTTATAGTTAATTGCAAAACTATCACATAGCTAGTGAAGCATAGAGAATAATATCAAAAACTCCAAATGATTAACTAAGCTTATTGCACCATCCTACAAGAATGAAATGCATTAACGGTGACAAACTTTTCAATATGGGCATGCTCTTTGAATATTTCATTGAAATGACCCATCATAGTGAATGCCCACCAATATTATATCTTTCATGAAAATGATAAGCTTTAAATCATTCAAGGAAGCCTATTCCATTAAGTAGAAATATTATTCCATGTCGTCTACACATTATATACACAGTATTATGATAATTTGTATTCAACTCTTGAAAATTTCACCATAAAATTTACAAAAAATATAACTTAAAAAATACAAAGATATTTGTTGAAAGGGTCAAACTAACACTAAATTAATGTTACTTATTTTTTTAACAATTAGATTCGATTTGAATCAATTCAATAAAAAATAAGCTCAACGACATAAAAAGCATAATTAAAATTTAATATTTATCCATTTTAATTATGAAAATATAGAATGGTTAAAATTAATTTTCAATGCAATTAAAATTTAAACTTAAAATAGGCTAAAAACTCCGTTCTCACCAATGCCGGACGGACTTGGCCCCTTTTCTAGATAAAAAAATCTGCCCAAATAAAATATTTTGGAGTATAATAAAAAAAAGGAGGAATTATATTTTGGGGTGTTCCCCCAGAGAAATTTTGAAAATTTGAAACTTATCTTTTTAAGTTTGAAAAAGTCACCAAAATCTTAAAATATTGAATTTGGTGCACTTTTATTACGTTTATCCTAAACTAACATCGTCCTCTCCCATCGACCCTCTCCCATCGACCCTCTCCCATCGACCCTCTCCCATCGACCCTCTCCCATCGACCATCTACCATTGACCCTCTCCCATCGACTCTCTGCCATTGACCCTCGCCCTCTCCCATCAAGCTCGATGGAGCTCGACCACGAACTTCATCGATCTTCTAGAACTCATGGTCACGCTCTTGGAGCTCGACCTAGAGCTCCTTCAAGCTCCAGAAGATTGACATCATGCTCCATCGAGCCCCTAAAGATCGAACGATGAGCTCGATGAAGCTCTCGATCGAGCCCCTAGAGATCAAACGATGAGCTCGATGGAGGTCTCGGTCGAGCCCCTAGAGATCGAAAGATGAGCTCGATGGAGCTCTTTGTCGAGCTCCTTTGAGCTCTACTAGCTCAGCATCGAGCTTTAGGAGCTTGACCTAGAGCTCCGCCGAGCTCCTAGAGCTCTCGATCGAGTTCTAGGAGCTTGGCATCAAGCTCCATCGAGCTCTTTGAGTTCGACTGAGAGCTCAACGACAAGCTTGATCTAACTCGTTGGAGCTCTCGGTTGAGCTTCAAGGGCTCGACAGAGCTCCACGTCAAGCTCACTAAAGCTCGACGAAGCTTAACAAAGGAGCTCATGGAGATGAGTGGGGGAGGGGAGGGGCAAAAGGTGAGGGCAGACGAGCAAGTAGAGAAGGGCAAGGGTGAGGGCAGGGGCGAGGGGTAAGAACGAGGGAGGGGCGAGTGCTAGTGACAAGGGTGACGAAGGGGGCAAGGGGGCATGGGGGAGTAGTTTAAGATATCAAAATTTTAATTTATTTTTAGCTATGTAATTTTTTAAAAAATATCAAAATTTTAGTTTCTAAATCTTAAATTTCTAGAGAAACATTTTAAAACATAATTATCTCAGAAAAAAAAATACTTTGTGGGATCTGAAAAAAAAAACATTAATAATAAAATAAATGAGAAAAAAGGAAGACAAAAATATTGAAAATGTCAAAATACAAATTGATGTTAGAAATAATAAAAAATAGGGATAACATGAGAAAAAAGTTAATGAGATAATTATAATTGGGGTGGGAATGGGATAAGTTATTTACAACCAAACCTCAATGAGAGCACTTCTCATTTATCAATATTGAGATTAACAACTTTTTAAATTTTATTATTAGAGTGAGGCACATCAAACGATATTCTTTTTTCCAAAAATGTATTTTTTAGTGGGGAAATTATATCTTGGGGGTGCTCCCCAGACAAATTTTAAAATCAGAAAATTATATTTTTAAATTCGAAAAAATATCACCAAAATCTTAAAAAATTAAAATTTGGTACACTCTATTACATTTATCCTAAATTACCCTTGCTCTTTCCCATCGTTCCTCTTTCATCGGTCATCTCCCATCGGCCCTCTCCATTGGTCCTCTCTCATCGGCCCTCTCCCAATGGCCCACTATCATTGGTTCTCGCCCTCTCCCATCGAGTTCGATGGAGCTCGACCACGAGCCACTTCGAGCTGCTGGAGCTCAACCAAGAGATACTGCGAACTCTTGAAGCTCGACCGAGAGCACTTCAAGATTCTAGAGCTCGATCGAGAGCTCCGAGCTCGATCGAGAGTTCCATCGAGCTTATAGAGCTCGCCGACAAGCTTGACAACGAGCTTGATGGAGCTTTAGGAGCTCGATCAAGAACACTGTCAAGCTCCAAGAGTTCAGGCGTGAGCTCTGTCAAGCTCCATGAGGTTGACCAAGAGCTTTGTCGAGCTTTCGGAGGTCGACTACAAGCTCAATGGAGCTAGACGACGAGCTTTTAGAGCTCGACATAGAGCTCCATCATATGCTCGTCGCCTAGCTCCTAGAGCTCGACCTAGAGATCCATCGAGCTCGTTGCCTAACTCCTGGAGCTCGACCGAGAGCTTCATCGGGGTCATCATTGAGCTCTTGGAACTAAGTGTTGAGCTCAAGAAACTTGTGCTGAGCTCTTGGAGCTTGACGACTAGCTCCTAGAGTTCGACCGAGAGCTCCATCGAGGTCGTCGTTGAGCTCAAGGAACTTGCGCTAAGCTCTTGGAGCTCGACGACTAGTTCCTATAACTCTATTGAGAGCTCCATCAAGCTCATCGTCGAGCTCCAAGAGCTCGACAGACTTCTCAGTTGAGCTCCAAGAGCTTGATGGTTCTCTCGGTTGAGCTCTAGGAGCTCTCAGTCGAACTCCAAGAGTGCTACCATGAGGTCAATGGGAGAGGGCGAGGGTCGATGGGAGAGGGCGAGGACAGATGGGAAAGGGCAAGGGCTGATAGAAGAGGGCGAGGGATGATTGTAGAAGGCCGATGAGAGACGGCGAGGGCCGATGGGCGAGAGCGTGGGCAATTTAGGATAAATGTAATAGAGTGCTCCAAATTTTAATTTATTATGAATTTTGTTAAATTTTTTCAAATATTAAAATATCAGTTTCAAATCGTTAAATATTTCCGTGGAAGTATCCCAAAACATAATTCACCCTTTTTAGTTTATTCAAAAACTTATTTTATTAAAAATTATGTTTATTATTATTCTCAACTATTTATTTATTAAATTTTTATTTATTATTGATACTCAAGTTTTCTTGTAAATGAATGTATTTATATAATTATGAATAATTCATTGATAGTATTTTTAATATTATTCATGTGTATAACATGAATTTTAATTCTATATGAATTGTAGTTTCTCATAAATGTTTGTGCAAGTTTAATTTTTTTGTCCCACTAATCTTTCTCTTTAAACTCAATTTTATATTATCTTTTGGACAATATATAAGCCTCAAGGCCGGACATTTTAGTATGTAAGGATTTCATCTAAGCACCATGATAATCTATTAGGCAAGCATCATGGAAATCATTGGTTAATAAAAAATTTATTTATATATAATTATTTATATTCTTCAAATTTATTAGAAATAAAATTAATATTAGATTTTATTTTATTTCATTACATGATAAATATTAATCTAATAAAATAATATTTTAGTGTATCAAAAAAAAAATTAGAAAAATAAATTACCATTTACTTTCATTTTTGCATTCAACTAATATTATTGTTATGCTATAAGTTTAGTGCATATTTTAATTATTATTTTTTCTATTTTGTTATACATAAACATGATTGTTCTATCAATTTTAATCATATTAGGATATATTTGTAATATTTAATTTTATTTTATTTATTTAATGGTGATTTAATAAATTATTGATTCAAATATATAATTATATATTATTTTAATCTATAAAAAATCATTAAATATGAAAGGTAAAGTAAATTTAATTATATTATTCTATAAATAATATTATATTAATTATCAATAGTCTTGGCAGTTAGATAAATGAGATAATGAATATTCACATTTTTGAAGTAGCATATCTGTTTCTCAGAAGCTATCAAGTAATCACAAGAATAGAAAGTGTGCCACATTGGATACAATTGGTTAGTATACAAGCTCAATTGGGCTTAGGTCCCACCTAGTTTAAAAAACTAATATTAAATTAATTTAATTCAAATATAAATTAATATAAGGTCACAAAATTCTGAATTTATATGATATATTACACATGCATCTTTATATAACATTATTATTATTTTACGGACACAGATATATCAATGATTATCAGTGTATATGTGATATATCATAAAATTTTGATACTAATTATAAATTTATTGATTAATGAATATTTCTATAATTTGTGATGTGATAGTAAAATCAATGATATAACTTATCTTATGGATATATTGAAGATATATATTCAAATATTTTTAACCATTATAATATTTTATAAATAAATCCAACATATTTTTCATGCTATAAAGATAATATAGTTTTTGTTGGGGATAACCAAGATGGAACCTAAAAATTAAGAATGATTTCGAATTAATCTCGTGATCAAATAAATAGGTTAATTAATTTTTATGATTTCAAATCCTTCTAAAATTTTCCATTTGAAACTTTACAAAAAAAAAAAAAAAGAATTTCAAACTATTTTTGGGCTTTACACACATATTATGTATATATGTATATATGTGTGAGTGCGTGTGCGTACTTGCGTGCGTGCGTGCGTGTGCATGTGTGTGTATGCATATATTCTAATAATCAATATATATATATATTCTACCCAAAATGACAAAATATATAAACTCAAACACAAACAAAATCTCACTCAAGGGTTGAGAGATTGGTTCCATATAAAAAATATTCTAATCAAGGTAGAGGAATTGAGCAGCTGCTTGATGATTTCATACCTCAGGAAACACATGTCTAAGCCTCTTGATACATATGATATTTCTGAGCCACAAAATATACTTAATATTTTCTTATCTCTAGGGTATAACTATTGAAAATATGAGATATCGTATTCTAGCTAGAACTAGGCAGGACCCAATTATTCATGATGATACATTTCAATCTGAACAGAGAAGATCATCTAGGCCCTACAAGATATCCTTTAGATTCCAAGATTACATATTACTCATAGGTACAAATAAACCCAAGTCATTTTTAGTATATCATCTCTCTTGAGAATAAAGAGGAATGACTTCAGGCTATGTCTTATGATCTAGTACCATTTTTAGTCAAAAGATGTGAATTGATCAAATGATAATGACTTCAAGTATAGGTAAACTCAAGCCATTTTTAGTAGGAAGAGATTAGGCCTTTTCATGTCAACTAGAGTCCAAACTTATGATCTAATACCATTACCAAATGAAAATTGGGATTTGAAAAATTGATAAATCTTTAGACTAAATCCAATGATAATAACTTTCAACAATATATAAGGCTTGGGTAGTAGTCAAATAGTTTAGTCAAAAGAAGTGCATTGATTTTCATGAGATATTTTCTTGCATAATGAAGATGTCTTCTAATTGAGTAATTCAGAGTTTGGTTGCTCGTTTGAACTTAGATTGATCAGCTCAATGTGAAAACTATATTTATTTATGTTGACCTTTATGAGACTCTCTACATGGATCAGCCTGAGAGATTTATTATAGAAGGGAAGAAAGTCTTGTTTGTAAATAGAACAAGAGCTCATGTTCTTAAACAAGCTCTTAGATAGTAATGCAAGAAATAATATCAATTCATGAAATCTTATGATTTTCAGTATACATGTTGTAATCACCATGTATTTGTTAGTTAGATATATTCTGAAAGACTTATACTTTTATTTAGAGGTGTCAAACGTGCTGGGCCGGCCCGGCCCTGCACGAGGCACGGCATGGTTCGGCCGTGCCTGGGCCGGCCCGGCACGATCAAAAAACGTGCCCGGGCCCGTGCCGTGCCCGGGCGAACAAAGCACGTGCCGTGCCGCGCCTTGGCACGGCACGTCGGCACGGGTCCATCCCGTGCCGGTTCACGCAGGCACGCGTGGCACTGGTGGCGTGCCATGCGTGCCTACGTCGTGAGTCGTGAGTCGCGACTCACGAGTCACGACTCACGAGTCACGACTCACGAGTCACGACTCACGAGTCACGACTCACTGAGTCGTGACTCGTGACCTAACCGGGCCCCGCCCCCGGTAAAAAGACCGCGGGTCGGGTCCAAACAGACCCGCCCCGCCTGCCCTGCCTTGCCGTGCGCCCGTGCCGCCTGGCCAAGCCAAGCCGTGCCCAAGCGGGCCGGCACGGCCGTGCCGTGCCCACGGGCCGTGCCGTGCCCACGGGCCGTGCCGTGCCCACGGGCCGTGCCGTGCCCACGGGCCGTGCCGTGCCCACGGGCCGTGCCGTGCCCACGGGCCGTGCCGTGCCCACGGGCCGTGCCGTGCCCGAATTTAAAAAACCGTGCCGTGCCCAGCACGGCACGGTAGCACGGCTGGGCACGTGAAAAACGGGCCGTGCCGTGCTGGGCCGGCCCGTTTGACACCTCTACTTTTATTGTATGTAGATGATATGCTAATCATTAGCTAAAATAGAATACAAATTGATAGGCTTAAGGAAGATATGAAAAAAGTCTTTTTTATGAAAGACTTAGGCCTAGTTGGATAAATTTTAATGATTAGTGTCATCTGGGATAGACATAATATGCATATCTAGTTATCCAAAAAAAGGATAAATTAGTAAATTTTTTGTGAGTTATTTTTTATGAAAGAGGTTAAGCTAGTCTCAATTTTCTTAGCTAAATATTTTAACCTATGTATCAAGCATAGTCACAAGACTAATAAAAAATGGAGAGATATGAGTCATATCCTCTATGCCTCAGGAGTTGACAATGTTATGTATGCTATGGTCTACACTTGAACAGATAAAACACACATTATTTGAGTTGTTAGTCAGTTTCTTTTGAACTTGGGTAGATATCATAGAGTAATTGTGAATCTGTCCATAGGTATTTATGTGAGGCCGCTCAACTATCTTTATGCTTAGATGGTTTAAAACATACATTTCTTGAATATACTAATTCTAATATGACTATTAATTTAAATTCATGTAGATCCACCTTAGTTTATCTAATAACCTTTGGAGGGCGAGCTATATCATAATAATCCAAGCCACAGAAGTGCATACCATTATCTAACATCAATGCAAAGTTCATTATAACTATTAAAACTTGCAAAGCAACTTTATAAATAAAAAAGTTTTTTACCAACTTTGATATGTGTTAGGATACATACATTATATGGTATGATAATAAAATTGCTATATATTTCTCTAAAAATTTGACCTTCTATAGTAGGGTGAAGCACATAGTTGTGTACTATATCTATATACGAAAAGTATTAGACAATAGTTAGATGTACTTGACAAAGTACATAAGAAGAAAAATGTCAACAATATGTTGACAAAATCATTATCATCGGCAAAATTTAATTCCATTAAGTCACTTACGGGTGTGACACTCTCTGAACCTAGAGAAGAGAGAAAGATTTGTTGGATTTCCCCAAGTTCGATATATTAGTTCATTTCTTCATTGTGTTTGTTTTTAATGCACGGTGTTTTGAAAAGTAGGGGTTAGCATGTTTTGAAAAACAAGGAATCTTAGTATTGTTAGACTCTTTTCTTCCTAATGCATCCCATATAAGTCATTCTCTCTCTTTACATGTAGTAATTTTAGGATAGATATTACGGCCTACCCCATTATAACTCTTTATGTTATTAAATCTTGGTTAAGTGTTAGTTCATGAGAGTTTTATATTGGAATCAATAATTTACACTTATATTACTTGTTTAATTATTAAGTTATAGAAATATGTACGGTAGAATTTTAGTTTGTTTACTTAAATTATGCAATGTATATTTTCTTGGTTTACAATTTATAGATATTGTGTGTGATTATTATAAAATCATTATTTTAATTATCTAACTTCTATAATCTTTTTTGAGTGTGGGTACTAATTTTACTTTTGTTTGGGTGTAGGATTAAGTACCATGAAGAATTAGAGCTTGGACAACATTGGAACATTTGAAAAGTTATTGATGTGATCTCTTCTTTAGTCTAACAATTAAGATGCAACCGCATTATTGATTTGAAGCCATAAATCAGACAAACCGATCCTTTCACATGAAGAATAATATTAAAAAAAATCTAAAATATTCACCCCAAAATCTCAAGTTAATTGTTTGTACTAGATTTTAGATTCCTAGGATTTTAAATTTTAGATAATATATTTTAGTCTAAAATATAATTTATGGCACTGTGTGCTTTACATACTTCCTATACTTTAGCACACTTTCTTTGATTTGGCACTTCTATAATTTGAAATTTATTTTTCATTGTGTTTGAATTTTTAGAATTGTGGTATTGAGAATTTTTTTTATTTTTGTTTATTGAATTTATTACTTCCATTATTAATCAAGCAATCCCAATTCTCAATATTTTGTGGTTTCAAATAAATAATGGTCCAATTGTCCTATGCCTAACATATATATACATAATTTTTTAAAATAGCATGTCTTGAATGAGATTTCATTAAGATTACATTGAATAATTAGTAGACTAACTACAAAAAATGAGGTAAGTATGAGATTTTTTAATTAATTTGTAGATAGTTCATGTAAATTGATTCATTTTTAGTTTTTAATTTTTTATCTTCTAGGATGATATCGGAAAAAGATTGGTTAACACATACCTTCAATATTTCATAATTTTAGAGTTTCCAATCTCATCTCCCATGTCATGTGTCTCTTTTTTGGGCTATGCATCTCAAGGAAGAAGATACATAGGGACATGGGCTATGCATTTTTTTGCTAATAAATCCAAAACAAATAAAATAATAAATTGCACACATCACATCACTTTTTCAAAGTGATGTCATGTCTCTTTTTTTAATTTATTCAAATTATAAATTCAAGATTATATATATATAATCAAATAACTAATTTGATTTGAATTTATATTAATTAATAAAATTATTCAAAATAATTTCAATCAAATTAATTATTTTGATTTTATACATATACATATTCTAAATAAATAAACTATCTGTATCTATAATTTTAAATTTTTTATGGCACTAGATTAAGCTACGAAAGTGACTCTAGCTAAAATAAGATTTTGGGCTAAAATAAGATTTTGGGCTAAAATAAATTATCTACACCATAATTCATATTGAATATAATTCATTATAATTGTATTCCCTCACTTAAAATAATCTAGGTTTTTTGTTATTCAGCATTTATTTAACTTCTCATATTAAAATTATAAATACTCATCAATTAAATTAAATTACTAATAATTTAATTCAATCAATCTCTTTTAATATTATCTCAAGACCTTCCATTTAACTTGTCTGATATTCCAAATCAAAATCAACATATACAATTTGACAATATCAAAACTTATAATCATCCTTGATGAGACATTATTATTCTATTTTATAGGATATAAGTTCTATCAATAATTTATATTTATCATACAATTGATAAAGTTATCCAACTCACTAATTTATTAATATATAAATAGGTCTCAACATTTATGAATCAAAATAATCATTAAAAAGTAACATATTTATTAATTATCTAAAGAGCAATAATACTTACAACAATGTCAATGTATTTTTATTTTATATGTCAGTATAAAATACTACCATTGTGATTCCATTCAATATATATAAGTACACTAGTATAAGAAGTTAATTATATTTTTACTATTCTCTATAGTCAAAATAAACTTACTAAAATTTTGTGTTATAATCTTACCAATAAAGTATCCAACTCTATTTATATTATAAATAATAAACTTATATTCTACAAGAATTGATGATTAATCTTTCGTGTGTAAGAAGAAGTCAACACACCAAATAATCTACTATGCAGAATAAATGATACAATGTGATTTCATCTCATTGTAATTGAAAAGAAAATCATAATGAATCTAACAATTAATCAAAAGAAAACAATCAAAAATATCTTATAATATAAAATAGTTTTAACATGCACATACAAATCTTTTAAAAATAGGATGTCTTGCATGAGATTTCAATGATAATATATTGAATAATTAATTGACATGACAAGTAAAAATGAATTAAGAAACATTAGTAATTGAATACAATTGAGAAAAAGCAACACAAACAAATTATTATTGAAAAATTCGTTATTAAATAACTAGAAGGTGATGATGAAGTACTAATACTAAGATCATGAGCAAGAAAATCAATTTCAATAAAATATATGGGTAAGTTATTTGTAACCAAACTTATGATACTCATCATCTTATGACATTTCAAGCCTCAATGTAACATCTAACACAAAAAGATTGTATTATTATTTATCATATAAAAATGATTACAAATTAGGCATGTAAATTGGGCGGGTCAACACAAATGAAACCTAAACCAACTCGGTATTTTGGTAGGCTTCATAATTTAACTTTAGTTTGGTTCATAGTATGTTTTTATGCAATAGGAAAAAGAGCTTTATTTCTTTAGATGTTGGATATAAATAAGTGATACAATGAAGGAATCTTTTTCATGAGGATGAAATGTATATTTTTAAGGGAGAATTAAGTTTTGGGGTACCAATCAAAAAAAAAATTTAAAAAAGAAAACCAAAGTTTTAATATTTAAAAATAGATGCACCAAACTATAAAGTAATTAAGTTTTGCCGTACTAATTTATGTTAATAGAGATTATCCTTATTTTAAAAACTAGCATAACTTATTATGTGCAAGGCTAAACTCTTAATTAATTAAATCAAGATACTAAGGAAATATCATAACGAGCTCGATCGAGGAACTCACTAGAGCTCATCGAGCCCCACCTAGGAGCTCAATGGAGCTCCATCTATGAGCTCACCGGAGCTCCCCAAGCTCTACTGAGGAGCTTGTGGAGCTTGATGGTCCTCATCGAGCTCCATGAGCTCGATCGAGGTCCTTGTGCTCGTGGAGCTACAAGAACTGGTTGAAGCTCCTCGGTGGAGCTCGTTACGAATTACAATTTCCCCTTAGTATCTTGATTTAATTACTCAATAGTTTAGCATTACAGACAATAAGTTAGGTTACTTAGTTTTTAAAATTAGGGAAATTTCATTTTAACATGGATTAATGCACCAAACTTAGTTACTTAATAGCTTGGTGCACATATTTTTAAATATTAAAACTTAGTTTATATTTGTTTCAATTTTTTTTGATTGTTGCACCAAAAGATAATTCCTATTTTCAATATTAGGTAATCATACAATCATTTGCAAACTTAAATGATATTATGATACGATTTATTAAAGTAAAAAAAAAGGCTTACATTTTCTTAATCTATATTGATTTTTCATCTCAAGTTTTTTTTCAAATAATTTGTTTTAGCTCTTCGAGAGTTCCAACAAGATTAACTTATGCTTCTAATTTGATTCTTTGTACACGAAATCTAACAATGACAACATAACACATGAAAGTGAGATCGACATATGACAACCTAGTGCAAACATATATTTAAAATGATAAAATAATAAACATGTTGATATAGTGGATGATAGATCGTTGTATTCTTTCTAAAAAGAATACATGGATCAAGTATGACTTCATTAAAGTACTTAGCCATCACTCTACCATCTGAGCAAGCTCTACACATGGTCCCAAATGAAAAACATAAAATGCTTAACGTAATAAATTATATATTTTAAAATAGAAGGGCAAAATATGAAAGAGGCTGATTACCCTCTCCTCCATTACAACTCGTTATTCCTGCGATGTTTCTAGAAAAACTCAGTAATTAGATACATTGAAATTGTTGATTTCTTAACATGAATAAAACTCCTAATCTAAAATATAATATGAAATATAGAGCTTTCTTCCCAACTCTGATGTTTGTGGAATTTAAGATCATGGGATACTCTAGATTATTTATATTGGTTCAAATACACATTTTTTGATATTTTAAGCTTTATACCTTTTTAGCATGTATGAACACTCTAGGTATATGATATTCTATAAATTAGACATTTAACCTTGTGTAGTGTATTTTCCATGAGTTAGCAAAAATTCAAATGGTTGGATTGTCTGGAATTCAATATAGCATCTAGAAGATAATCACAACAATTCATAATTTAATTCGTCGAAAAAAAGAGATACATTGTTTCTCATATTACATTAATTATTGTATGACTTTTTTGTGGGGAACACAAAAACTGTAATATAAATTACTGACAATCATTACAAATACTTAATCTAATTACTAATTTCACAAAGAATCATTCTAAATAATCAAATTATTAAAATTCATTAATTTTACAAGGCAGGATTCATTTTAACACCAATCCAACAAAAACAATAGTAGGAAATCTATCCCTCCGAGATATCAATATTAAAACACAATTCGTATAGCTAGGAATCATTCAAACATATAAACAAAATGAGAAAAAAAATAGACAATTTAATGAAATTTAATTTTAATATGCTACAAGAAAAAAACGTGAAAAAGAATTATGAAAATAATAATCTCACTTAGAGAAATCAATATTAAAACACAATTCATATAGCTATGAATCATTCCAACATAGAAATAAAATTGAGAAAAAAGAAGACACAAAGAATTTTAATGAAAATTTTAATTTATTATGACTAGAGAATAAAGATGAGGAACAATGAATTATGAATAAAATATTAATCTATAGGTTATTTATAACAAAACCTTCAATGAGAGCACTTATTATTTATCAATTATTGAGGTGATCAAATTGTTTGTCACATGACATTGCCACATTTATTTCTAAATAAGAATTATTTTTGTGAGAATTATGTTTCTATGTAATATATATATAATATTTGAAAAAAAGTAACTTATATTTTAATAATTAAAAATTTTGAACCAAACTCTTAACTAATTAATTTTTAGTGCACTCAACATTATTTATACAAAAATACTTTTATTTTTATTTGGCTACGTGTTTATCATATTTAATTATATTGTTTAATCTTCTACATGCATTCAATTAGAACAATAATAATCCATCACCAGAAGGCAATGGTTTAGTTGGAATCTTTTACTTAAACATTCTTGATTTATCTCCAACCATCCAATACTCATAAAATCACTTATAAAAAAATAATGATCCAATTCTACGTAATGATCTCATAAGGAGTTTCACATTATGAGCTCTAGTAAGCTCGTCAAGCACGCAAAAATTCGTGGAGCTCCAAGGAGCTCATGATGAGCTCCCATGAGGTGGTAAGGATGTTTACTAGCTCACGCGAGCTTACTGGATCTCGCTTGTGCTCCTTACTAACTCACTGGAGTTGGTAAGGATGCTTACCAACTCATGAAAGCTTACTAGAGCTCGTGTGAGCACCTTACCAACTCACTGGAGTTGGTAAGGATGCATTCCAGCTTACACAAGCTCACTAGAGCTGGTAAGGATGCTTACCAGCTCATTGGAGCTCATGAAAGCACAAGCTCCTTACTAGCTCATGTAAACATCAGCACTTCTGAGCTTTTTACTATCATGGACATAAGCTTTCTACTAAACATATGTGTGACACTTAAACAATTCACCCCTACATTGTTGCTAAGTCAGCCTTCTTATTGCATTGCTTACTAAGCTCGGCTTAAGCCTACAGCTCGAAGTAGAGAGAACTTGAATGAACACATGAAAGGAAGAAAACCCTTGATTGAAGAAACTCTTATTACAAAGCTTGGTGGTTTATAAATGAGACAACCTCCTCCTTATATATACATATATGGAAGTGTTTAGAACAATTGAAGGTTTTTAATTGCAAAAAGAATTCTAGAATATTATACCATGTACAAATATTTACAAGAGGTCTCTAAAAGAATCTAGGTTAATCTCATTCCTTCTATATTCTTCTACATAAGTATGACCTTCTTTGGAAGCTTCTAAAGGCTTCCACATTCTTCTAGCAAAGGAATGAACTTTCTCAGAGTGAGGGTATGACATTCTCTCCTACCAAAGTTGTAAATGTCCTTATTGATCCTCCTTCCTGAAACTAATTGATCTTTTTCTAGAATTATCATAAAGTATTTGCTGTCTCCTAATTAGCTTCATTTTCTAGTAGTTCCTTCCACTTCACTAAGTATTCAATATAAGTTTGAAAGTTATTCTTCCTCAGGATACGATCTTCCATGATGTAGTTCACCTCCTTTTTATAGGATGTCACCACTACTATTGGTGCTCTTGGAGAAAGAATGCCCAAGACTCTTTCCTCAATCATCAAGTTCATCCTTTCTTGCATGTCATTTAATTGAGATATCTTATTAAACTAACATCTTTATTCTCTAGCATTATTAAAATTCACTAAAATCCAATGTCTACCGATCTCTCTCAACTATGGTATAGAAATTCTTAAAGATATGAAAATCATTGTCTTTCATTATAAATGCCCATAGCTTCTTGGAATGATTATTAGTGAATATCACAATTTAAATGGCCTCATAGAGTAATATACTCTACATGGAGCAGACATTAATATGTATAAGACCACAAATATTTGATCTCCGCAAAGTTGGAAGAAAATGAAGTGGTGCTTTAAGAATTCTTCTTATCATATAGTACATACACTCATTAAAAGAGGATACCCAAACAAATAATAAAATATTTTTTCTAGCTAGTAGCTGAAGACATTTTGCACTCACATGATCAATTCTTCTATGTGAAAGTGTAATGCTACTTTTTTTGATGAACAATATCTACATGATCTCTAGGCACTCTTGATAAAGTTTCATAAAGTATGATCTCATTCTTACCACTTTGTATAAAGAATATTTTACTTATTTCAACTGTCAAAAAGCTAAATAATTAAACTATTTTATTGTTATATAGCATGCATATGAACATCATGTTCACTTGAATTTCTAATACATAAACAATATCTTTTATAATCAAATAATATATAGTCTATATCTGTACACAAACATCATCTATGCTCAATATCGACGAGGTCCCATTATTACCAATCATTATTATATCATAATCGCAAGGTAAGTTTGTAGTAAAAAACTCAATATGCAAAGTGATGTGAAATAAAACTTTTGATTTAATCAATACCCTCCCAACTTACTTAGTTATTAGAAATATTATCGCTAATTAATATAATATCAACTTCTAAAGTAATATTTTCTTCTTTTTTTGGTCTATATACACTAGTATGCTCTTCTTGTAATCTTTTATGAAAATAATAATCTTTTTTAATATGTCTCAACTCACTATAATGATAATATTTGATTATTATAAAATTACGTCGGGGCACTAAAATTTACATCTATATGAATCAAACATGTACTAGAGACTTATTCACACATAACCTAATATCTCTAAAATATTTAACATACTAAAACTATGTATTGAACTAAGAAATGAATTTCTAATATCCCTGGAAATTATAATTTCCAAAACAAGTATGTAAACTAGGGGTTTTGGGGGTAAATTTTGGATATTGATATGCATTTTTTTTTTGTTAGTAATTCTTCAATTCATTGGTGGTTGGGCAAGGTTTTGGCAAACGTTGATATATGTTATTCTTAACAAAATAGGATATTCTATCCATAAAATTATTCCATAAAAGTGCTTCTCCTATGAAGTGGCCCGAGAAAGATGTGAGAAGAGGCGACATGAGAAAAAAAAGGAAGAGGCCTATGTTTTATATGTTCTTAAATTTTTTGCAAAAAATAACCCTAATCACTATTTTACTTTTCACAACACCAAAAAATCCCTTTTCATATTTTTATGGTTTCATATTTTTATGGTTTCATATTTTATGAGAAAATGGCACTTATGCCTTCGATTAATGCTTTAGCTACTTTTCTTTCTCTTTCAAACATGTCAGTTTTTTCTTCAAATTTTTTTATGGAAATGGATGAGGGCATTCTCCCATTTCATCTTCCAGCTACTTTGTAAAAAAAAAGAGAGTTTATCATTTTTTTTTCCTTTTTTTTACTTTCTCATATTCTTAGCCTTTCATGCACCTCAACTTGAAAAAAAAAAAACAAAAATCCAAAACAATAATTAATAGTAACTGAATAAAATAAAACATGTATATTTAAAATGATAATTATATATTTCTATTTAAATTAAAATTAAGCTAAATCAAGAAAATATATATCAAACCAAACTAGTCTACCCAACTCACACTGACTCAGCACTCCTGAAAATTAAAGTACATTGGTCAATAACTCTAGTTGGTCTTCGCTTCTTATCATACTTTTTTTGGGCCATTACTAAGGCTGTGTTCTTCTAGAATCCTATCCATTGAGAAGGCATCCTTGAGCTTGAAGCCATCCTTGAGCTTTAGGCCATATCTTTATTCCTAATATCTAGCAAAATAGTAACTATTATTAGATCATTATTATCAATTGAATTCTTAATGAAAGATTTAGAGATGAAGATCAAAAATGAGTTTACAAAAAGAAGTCATGTCAAAAATAAATAAAATCTAAAAATATGTCAAGACAAATTTAGGGGCCGTGCTGTTGTTTCTCATGCTTTGTTAGAGTTTGAAGTCATGTCAAGAAGTCATTTCAATTTTTTATTTTTTTGAAAAACATGTTTGATTTAATAAATAATTAATTTTAATGTTTATTATTTTTAGTACAAAGTACTATTTAATTTGAGCTTTCTTTCTATGTAAACAGATAAATATTTAATTTATTTGATCATTATTCCTAAATTAGTCTCTATATTGTAATGACTAAATTATTTTTTACTTTCTATGATACTAACTTAGCAAATGATAAAGTTTATTTGCCAAAATTTTCATAAATAAGCTCTAATTTTTGTTATGTATTAAGTTTCATAATGTTGTTTACCATAACAACATAATTTTGTGTTGAATTGTACTGAAACTAATAAATTTCATGATTTACAATGACAATTTGATGATCATTTAATATATTTTGATGTCTATTCAAATGATATTTGATATATGTTTATTGACATGCATTTGATGTTGCATAACATATAATATTTTCATAGAATTCAATATTTATTTGATGATATTTAGTGACCATCTAAGTGATTTAATGACAATGGAATCATATAGAGGGGTAAAACACTTGACTTGTTAGAGATAAGCATAACATTTGACCGTCACAAATTAGGGATATGCAAAAATATTTTCTCTTCATCTTTATTTCCATCCTTTTCATATTTCATTTCACTAACATATATTGTGTTACTGTGTGGATATTAGTCTTCATTCTTATTATGACATTTATTTTGTGCTGGAGTTTATCTCGATTGTTTCATTTACACATGTTGCATTGGTGTTTATGATATTGTATCCTTGCTATAATGTTTACAAGTGTTGTTTTGTTGTTTATGCTTGTGTGTTTTATCCTTACTATTGCATATATAGGTGATGGTGTTATAGTAGTTTATCCTTGCTGCTACATTTATGTTTATTGTTGTGGTGGTTATCTTGTGTCATCTATTCTTGTTATGTGTGCCCATGTCATTGTAGTAATTTGTCCTTTCTGCCGTGTTTACCAAAGTTGTTACGTGTTGCTATTGTAGATGTGGTGTTTATATATATATATATTATTGCTTTTCACATGTTGTCACTTATCATGCCATGCTCTTTTTGATATTCTAGTTTCTGTCATATCTACTATTTACATGCAATTGGAGCACAGATGAATGTCATTGACATACTCACTACATAATTAACTTTAAATTTGCTTCAAAGTTAAGAACTATATTAATTTTTATGAAATTTATATTTTGATAATTTTATAGTTTTGATGCATAACATTTTTGTACAGACTTTTATATGTCCATGTACTATGTGAGAATCACTAAATGTTTGGTTATATTTTTTTTTTTCATTCGACAATGTAGTACAAACTATAGAATAGTTTTCATTCAAGTAATATCTTTGGCTATATTCGAAGTGTATGTTATTAAAATTTGGTATAACTTTATTTGAATATTACAGATTCATTTTATTATTTTGTTTACTTAAATTTTTATTTTGGGATATTTGGTTACATTTTAAATTATTTTTTGGCAAGCATTTGAAAATTAAATTAAATGGTCTAAAGTAAATTTTTATAATTATTGTCATGTAAAACCATATGTCACTATACCTGGACATTTCCACTTGAGATCCATGATGAGTTATGTTTGATTATTTAAATTTAACATGATTTAAAATATTTTAAAATTTAATATGAGAAGTTTTTATAATTCTAATAATATATTTTTATAAATTTAGTAAATTACCCACAAATTACATGTAAAAATAATGGGAATAGTAATTATTAAAAATATTGATCCAAAATAAACAAATTTATATTGAAAATAAAGAAAAACACAAGCTATACATAATACTGACCGTGGTTGATTGCATGTATATAGAAATGCTATAGACAAGTCAATAAAAGCTTCTTCCATTCCTATTTTTCATGTTTGTTTCATTCTAAAATACATACAATCTCAAAACTTGAGTGGAATAAGGTTTAAAGAAAGAAAAATCAGATAGATCTTTCATATTTAGTCATTTAAAATAGATCAATTTGTAGAAAACGTCATTCAAATGCATAAATTATGAAATAAAAATATTCACATGCAAAAGTAAAATTATTTATACAAAATAGCTCATATGGCCAATACAAAATAAGTTTCCAAAGAAAAGCAAACTAAAAACTCATCCAAAACTCTTACTTAGTTCTACAAGCTTCATAATTTGGATCATACATCAATATTTCCTCAACCTTAGAAAAATAAGAATGAACAACTAATTCTCAATAAGAAATTCACAAGAAAATATGAGAAAGTCCATATTTTACTTCCATCGACATATATGTTTTCCAACATATAATTTAAAAGTTTAGGAATCAGTTTAAAGATATCCATACATATACTTATATATATACATGATTATATAAATTCATAAAACCATAATATGTGCGTAAGTTCTCAAAATATTTATTTTTCAATTACTTCTCATTGTGGCTCCACTAAGCCACAATGAGATATATTGAGTAAAAAAACAAATATGCTAGTTCCAACCTAGCTACCACCCTTACTGGGGAACACACACCCATTCAAATGATCCAAATACCAACAAGAGACTTACTAGTTTCCAGCTAAGCAACTACAACCTCCACATAGTGGAACTCCACCACAAGTGCACAACGTGGTATAGGATCATCCTCCCATGGGCATATATAATCTCTATCTTTAAAGATATTCGTATAATTTTTTCTCTCCATACCCTTAATAGGACTAATAGTAACCTCAAATCCTTTTACCCAAAACATGTATTTTCTCAAAATTATTTAAACTTTATTCAAATTTTATCATATAACTCAAATATCTTCAATGTATTTATCACAGGCTTTTACACAACCCTAAACTTAAACATCAAAACCTTTCTCTAATATTTTAATCCAAGCCATATAGCCACAAGTTAAACTCAAACTAAAATAAAATTAAAATATGGTTGAGAATTTACATATTTAAAAGCCTAATTTAAGAAATCAACAAAGAAAATATAAATACTTTAATTAACATCAACCATAACCTTACTTGTCGAGATTACATCTTTTCCATGAATATTTTTGTTTTAAAATAAGGTGTTATAGAGCTTAATCACTTTATATAATTAATTTTAACCAAATTCATGAATTTTGTGTTTTATTTCAAAGATTTTAGTGAAGAAATGAGAAAGAATAAAATATGACCAATAAAGAAGAAAAGATCCAAATACCTACAAGAGACTTACTAGTTTCCAGCTAAGCAACTACAACCTCCACAAAGTAGAACTCCACCACAAGTGCACTACGTGGTCTAGGATCATCCTCCCATGGGCATATATAATCTCTATCTTTAAAGATATTCTTATAATTTTTTCTCTCTATACCCTCATTAGGACTAATAGTAACCTCAAATCTTTTTACCCAAAACATGTATTTTCTCAAAATTATTTTAAATTTTTTATTCAAATTATCATATAATTCAAATATCTTCAATGTGTTTATCATAGGCTTTTACACAACCCTAAACTTAAACATCAAAACCTTTCTCTAATATTTTAATCCATGCCATATAGCCACAAGTTAAACTCAAACTAAAATAAAATTAAAATATGGTTGAGAATTTACATATTTAAAAGCCTAATTTAAGAAATCAACAAAGAAAATATAAATACATTAATTAACATGAACCCTAACCTTACTTGTCGAGATTACATCTTTTCCATGACTATTTTTGTTTTTAAATAAAGTGTTATTGAGCTTAATCACTTTATAAAATTAATTTTAACCAAATTCATGAATTTTGTGTTTTATTTCAAAGATTTTAGTGAAGAAATGAGAAAGAATAAAATATGACCAATAAAGAAGAAAAGAAATAGAAAAAAAGTTGTGAAATATATAGAGAGAGAGAAATGAAAGAAATAAATATCATATCTTTATTTATGGGTAAAATAACCAAATTGCCTTTGCGTGCTTAAGCCAACCTAAGTTTTTAAAAGTACAAAACTAGTAAATTAGTATCATTTTTTACCATAAAATATTTAGCAATAAGTTTATCTCTCATTATTTAATAAACTTGGCCAATTTGAATCAGTGACTAAGATGGAGTAAAATTTTTTTTCTAGCCTCACACCATATCTATTATTCCCAAGATAATTATATTCAACAAAGTGTTAGAGTACTAGATACCAAAAGACTAGTATCAAAGGTTCAAAGGTATTTGTTTCATTTTTTATATTTTTGAATACCATGTTATAGTGAAACATAACCAGTTCATTTAATCATTTCATGACATGAGATTTTCAAACCTCATGACAATGAAAATTGGTTCAAACCATTATTCCATCTAAAAAAATAGGACATGAGATTTTCTCATTGTCCAGTCGTTGTTTGAATGACCATCTAAAAAATTTGAAAGCTTTGTTAACATATTTTGTGAATATTTACATTTTAGGTCATTTCCTACATTGTAGTGGATTGATATGGATACCTATCACCATGTCTTAGAAAGACTAGAGAAAACATATACTTTTTGAAAATAAAGTATATATGAAAACTCTACATTTAATAAATTTGAAATTTATGGATAGGACTCAATTATTGGCAAACATGAATGCCTTCCAAGGGCTAGAAAAATAGTTACAATTACCACCTATGTTGATTTTCTAAAATAAATTACTCGCCTTCATACTTTATAGCTCCCTATATGATAATTAGGACAACTTTGTAGCATCATAAAGCATGTCATGCTGTGATGATATTATATCAATTTGTGTAGTTATAGAGATCTTATTATGTGAAAGGAGAATGGAGAAAATAAAGAATTATCATTGAATTCTGATTTCTAAGTGACATAGAAGGAATACCACAATACACACATATTAATGGAAGGACATGAAATAAAACCATATATTTTTAATGTTTGTGTCATAATAAAATACATACATAGTGATTGTATTCAACAATATTATATTTTTTAAAATTTGTTATTATGTATTTTTCATCAAGACATATTACATATTATGAATTTTTTTGAAACACATATTATATGTATTTCATAAATAAATTTCTATGTTTTTATAAAACACACATTTTATAAACCATGTTATGGCTTTAAAAACAAACCTCTTTTAATAAAATCACAATTTATTAAAATAAACCATTTTACAATTAAAAAAAAAAACACTTTTCAAATAGTATTAAAACCACATTTAATTCTTTTCCATTCATACAAAGAATGTTTTATCAGTTATCACCAAGTATGGATTTGAATCGTGTCTAAACATAAAATTCTTTTTGTAGGGAAAAATTATGAATTCATGTATGAGGACCTCTAAATGATAATTACAATAATATTTAATATATGCACTATGCACATAACAAGTCAATCCAATACATTATTCTCCAACATATTCCTATAAGTGACTTAATATCATATATTAGAATTAGTAAAACATAATCATCAATTAGATTCTATACTAGTCTTAATTCATTATTATTCTATCAATAATGAATGACAATAAATATTTATAATAATACTCCTTTTATTCTTAGAGTTTTAGTTTCAGTTTCATGTCACAAACTATATTGTTACTAAGAAAAGTCAACTATTCATGAAAATAATTATTAATAAATTGATAATAAAATATTATTTATTTAAAAGTTTAAAATAATGATAATCAAGTTATTTGTCTATGGCACATCACTAAAAATATATCACTTCCGCTAGGCCCAATCAAACATGTATCTCATACACATTATTTTAATGTGACACTCATTTTTTGTTGTGAGGGTGACTTACTTAGTGAATCAACAATATTGTCATATTTTGATACTCTACTTAATGTTTTTTTGAATAAGATGAAAAAATCTTAGAATACAATTGGATCTTTGATGTAATATTGGTTCAATAAACAATGCTATGATTGCATTGGTTTAAGTCAATAGAATTTGTAATGCTAGAAATTATTCACAAACTAGAAATGAACTTTTTGATTCGAATGTCTTATAATTTACTTATAAAGCATCTATGTATTCCCAAACAGGAATTTTCTTTGAATTATTCTAACTTACCGCCCTCCATTCAAATAAAAAATGAAACCTAATTGTGATATATAATCATCCTTGTCATGCTAGAATCAAGCATCTAACTAACCATTTATAAATGGCTCGTGTTTATGTCTATCATACAGAAAAAATATATCCTTAGCACTCAAATATTTAGGAATATTGTTTCCTATAATTTAATAACTTTCATTGAGATTAGATTGGTATCTACTTATCATGCTCAAAACATATGAGACTTCAAATTGAGTATGCAATATAACATACAATATATCTAGTGTTGTTGGATACCTATTCTTACTTAGTCTATTGGCAAAAAATCTTTCTTAAAATTTTGCATACTAATCATTTTTAGTATCTCATCAAAATTTTATTATGACGTAGACTAATAAACTTTTTAGATTAATTCATATAGATGTTTATACCTAATACATAGGTAGTTTCACCATTGTCTTTCATTGATAAATAACTTCCTAGATAAGATTTGACAAATTGTAATGTAAGAATATCATTTTCTGTGAGTAAGATTTCACCAACAAAAAGCACTAGCAAAATTATTACACTCCCACTAACTTTGTTGTAAATGCAAGGTTTATCTTCAAGTTTTATAAAGTAAATTACTTTTATTGATTCATAAAAATATATATTCAACTCTCAGATTAATCATGTATCTATAAGGTTTTGTTGACTATTGTTTCATAAAATCAATTACATATCCTATAATAAATTTTCAATAAGAAATAGTATTTTCAAATCTATTTGTTGTACCTCATATTCATAGTATGAAGTTTTGACAAGAACTCTTATAGTTCTAAACTTAGAAACTAGTAAAAGAGTTTTATCGTAGTCAACATCATAAGTTTGCTTAAAATTCTTTTGTAGTCAATCATACTTTAAAAATATACAAATTATCATCCATGTCAATTTTGTTATTAAAAACACACTTACACCATATGTTTTTAAAATTTTTAGGTTGATCAATCAAGCTCTAATTATGATTATCATATATAGATTACATATTATACTTTATTGCCTTGAGCAATTTCATGGAATCATGACTAGATACAACTCCTTGGCAGATATTGGCTCGTCATGATCTATAAAGATCATATCTTAATTATCAGTCATGATAAATCCGTATTTCTTAGGATTTTGATATATTCTA
The DNA here is from genome assembly GCA_029783825.1 of Sapria himalayana. Lineage (NCBI taxonomy): Eukaryota > Viridiplantae > Streptophyta > Magnoliopsida > Malpighiales > Rafflesiaceae > Sapria > Sapria himalayana. The sequence continues at coordinate 2,158,375 of JAREIK010008249.1, forward strand.
CTATACTTTATATGATCTTGTGTTAATCGTACATGTTGAAAGATAACTTGTGAGTTCTAGTGAGTTTACATAATTGGTTCAATATTATTTGGCATTGCGTTAATACTTCCAAGTTGAATTTTACTCTCATTAATTCTATTAGATATGAACATTTTTTATAAAACACAATATTTCGAGTAATAAATGTTTGTTGATAGAAATATTATAGGCGTAATAACAATTGGTTTCTTAATGATATCTCATAAAATAACTTTAATTTGATTTGAGTCTTAATTTTATAGAAATCTAATGCTTTACATAAATTTTACAATCCGAAATCAAAAGAAAAGATAAATCGTGAGACTTCCTAGTCTATATCTCATTTGGTGTCTTTTGAGTTATTTAAGATAAAATAAGATTAATAATGAATGCAATAACTTCTAGAGCATACCCCCAAAAAGATACTTGAAGATTTGTTTGACTCATCATATATCCAATCATATCTCACAAATTTTGATTTCTCCACTTGAAAACACCATTCCACCAAGACGGTTGTGGTAAAGTTAATTGTTAAATAATTACTTAATCTATAAGATAATCAAAAAATTCCTTGATTAAGTAGTCATCATCTCAATGCAATCTAAGTATTTTAATACTTTTTTTTTCAAGTAGATTTTCTACAAAATTTTTAAATATTTTGAACTTTCATTTTTATGTCCTATTAGATAGATATATCATATCTATTAAAATTATTAGTAAATATAAAAATAAATACTAATAACATTCATTAACAATTGAACTTAGTGATCACAAGCTTGACTATGTATAATGACTAATAATTCACTACCCCCTTCACTATGACATGTAATAAGTATTTTAGTCATTTTACCTAATAAATAAGATTCACATATTTCATAATATTCAAATCAAATGAATGCAAAAGTCCATTTTATGAAGTTTTGAAAATGTATTTATTTATTATATGGCTTGAATAGCATAGTCAAAGGTATGTTGTGTTTAAATTATATTTAAACGTTTTACATTAATGTCATAGACAAGCTTTGTCTTTGAATAATCATTGTTTAGGAATGTAGACTATTTAATATGTAAAAATCTTCATACAAGATACTACAATGGTTAATTGTGTAAATATTATTCTTAATAATAAAATCAAATCCAACTATTTCTAAACATGAATTAAAAATTATATAATTTTTCATTGCATGGACAAAATAATTTTTAAAATTTAAAATAAATTTAAAAGGTAGAGATAAAGATTAAATCCATCTATCAAAAATAATAACTTTTGCTACATTGCCAACACATAGGTCTACATTGTCTTTAGTCAATGTTCTATTGTTTCTTAGATCCTTTATGTTAACACAAATATGAGATCCATAGCTATATCCAATACATGATGTGTCAATTGGGCTAGGTAGCCTGGGCATGACATGAGGCACATCTTGACTTAGTCATGCCCTACTTGTCATGACATGATCCAAAACTATGCCTAGATTAGAGTTGTGTTGCCCAATGTCATGTTTTGGGCTGACACTTTTCATGCCTCGTATCTTGCTAGGCACATCACATGGCTATTTTTTTGGCTATTTTTAATAATTAATTCATGGACTCATATCCTTTCGTCCTCTCAATACTAAAAAATTTATATTATGCCCAATTTTTAAGATTTTTTTTAAAAAAATAGTTGTAGTTTTTATTTTATAGAGCAGAGTGTCGCAAACATCCTAGTATTTAGTGATGAGCACCGTTTAAACACGAAAATATGAGGTGCAAGCACAACATCCAAATAATCTACCATGCAGAAAAATGTATGGCACACATTATAATTTGATTTTAATTATTTTATTTTATTTATAATCTAGATAAATAAATAAATAAATAAAATATAGTAAAATATTAAAAAATGACATTTAATGAATTTGATAAAAATGAATTAGACTCATACATAAATAATAATAATAATAATAACAACACCAACATAACTACAAGGTGTGAGATGGAAACTAAATTATTTCTCATAGTCTCGATCTATTTGTCTAAAAAATCTAAAAATAAGCAAACTTTAGTGGTTTGGACATACTTTAATATAATTAAAAATAAAAATACTATTGGTGACAAAGAAGATTTGACATGGCACATATATTATAAAAAAAATATATGCAAGTATATTAATGGCACAAGCCACCTTAAGAGGCATGCTAATCAACACACCATTCGATCTTAGACAAATCCATCTTGGAGGTGGGACATTGAAGTTAGATCAACTTTAGGTTCATTGACTCTCTTCCTTTATCATAATGAGTTTGATAGGAAAGGCATAGCTAAAGCCAAACTGATTTTTTCTAAAAATAAAAAAAAAATTTACCCCCCCCCCCCCCCCCCCCCCCACCAAGCCTAGGATAAATACATACGACAAATTTCAACACTGATCAATCAACTCATAGTGTTTGCGACAATGTACATTTAATTTTAAAGTTCTTATGAGATATAATACATTAGTAATAATTTAAACACATCTAAAAGATATAACTAAATTGATTATTATCTTAGGTCTATTGATTAAATTTTTAGAAGATCCTATTATAGTCAATATCATATTTACCTATTTCTAGTCTGCTTATCCTAGAATTCATAGGCCAATAAGTGTAATGACGTAATAAAATCTTTTAAATTAAAAAATAATTAGTAAATAATAAACCTGTGAAACATAGTCAAATAGTCTCCTTCACATTCACACCTGACATCTAGACTGGAAACTTTAATAGATCATTTTCAAGTTAACCACCCATTATGTCATTTCTCAGTGGAAACTAAATTAAAAATTTTTAGGATTTCTCAAGATCATACCTCCTAATTATCTCCTCACCATATATGAGTATATGATGAGTATTTTTAGAGAATATAATATTCAAAATAAATTTTTAGTATCACATTCGATAATGCTTCAAATAATATAACCATTAATATATTTTTCAAAATCATTAGAGATTAGCCATTAGTTGATATTTTTTATGCTAAGTATATGTATCATGTAATTAACCTAATATTGAAAGTGAAAATAAAAGTTATTTTTTATGCATTAGAAAATATACGAAATTCACTAAAATATATTAGGATTCCTAATTGAAAAGATTAGTTCCATACTCTATGTTTGTGAAGGGGTTTAAAAAAAATCCAAATAGATATCAAATACTATTTAAATTATGCATACCTAATGCTAGAGTCATATGATGGCTACCAACATATGATATTCAAAATATATCAATAGTAAGAGTAGTGAACTTATTATTAATGATTCATACTAGGAGACACGAATTTTAATTTTGAAATTCTTAAATATTTTTTTAATGATATGATAAAAATATATTCATATGTATATACTCTTATTACTTGTATTCTACTTAAGTGCATATATAATATTTGTAAGTATGTTGAACATGTATAGTGAATATTTTGATTTTAGTGTCATAACTACAAAGGTGGAAACCAAGTATTTAAAATACTGGTGCTTTATTCAATCTCTTAATTACTTGGTTGTGTTTAATGATGGGGTGTGTTTAATGTTCAAACTATCAAATATTCATAGGTATTATGGTACTTTATGATATTGCGTATGTATCAAATAAAAAAAATAGATTGATTTCATAACTTTGGAATCATGGCAAGTTTTAATAAATAATTATAAAAATAATATGTTTTTGGAGGTATTAAGTAGAGGGTGGGGGATAGAATAATGAGTCTTCTATAATTTCGGCATATATTCTTAACAAAAACTATATCTAATTGGTCAATGTAATCTTTGTAGGCTATGACCTCTCCAACTTGTTAGTACAATCATTTTACTGTACAACATATTTTTAGTGGCTGCAATATTATCATGGAGTTGTAGTCATAACTATCTCATGAAACTTAAAAGGTTGCAATATTAATTTTATGTTACAGCAACTAAATACCCCATAAGTACAAATGATCACATCCAAGTGTAAGTATCGTGACTTTACTTTTATTATGGCTTAGTAATCTAAATTTAGAATTGTGATCTTTCTACAAAGCTCTAACTTTTGAGCAATATAAAGTTACAAAGCTAAAACTAATTAGAACAAAGTCTTGGTAATTATTCATGGCCGCGGCTTATGGTACAGTAAAAGTTACAGTGAATATAACTTGACTATGAGCATTTCCCAAGGCAATGATTCTTATCCTCAAAAGAAGACAAAATCATTACTTTTTTGCTCCAGTTAATTATTAGTGCCACAATATTCTTGCAATACTATGACAACATGTTATATGAGAGATAATGGTTTCAAATGGATCATACTGGCTTGACTCTAAATATGAGTAGTCTAGCATGGCTCATTGGCATCGATTTGGGCCGTGTCATACCAAGTCTTGTCGAGTCATGCCAAGTTATTTCAAACCTGACAAGGCAAGCCCAATTCATTCTATGCTAGCTTCGGTTTAGTCAATGCTAGCTTGGTTCAGGATTAGGCTAGTTTGTTTGGCCAGCTAGGCCAAAGCTAGCCTACATGAACTATCATGTTGGGTCATGCTATGTCACACCTCTTGTGCTAAAAACTTTAGCTTGACATGACCAGAGCCATTCATGGGCCCAGTCAATGGCATGTCTAGGCATGGTTTTGAATTGGGTAGTGTTATGCTAGTAGGTATGAATCATTTCGTGCTAGGGATACCTAGCCCAATGACTCCTCTAATAAGAGAAGAGATGGGGAGTGTCATAACCACCCAAAGTGCCATGAATACTTGAAGATATATGAAGTACAAATTTTGGGTTGTGGCCATTTTCCATTCTATAGCCATAGGATACAAAAGAGATTCTCATTACCACAACTATATCACAATGATATGGCCAGGTAATAATAAAGAAGGACCTATGGTAATGTCATAACTCTATCATAACGATGCAGTTATATATCAAAATGAGAAGCACTTCACCATAATGTGGCCATGTCACAATGCAATGACCCTTTATTAAAGACAAAAAGACAAATGTATGAAGCCACATCTATTTCATAGTATCATGACTTCATGTTGTAGAGATATTAGGCCCAAGTCATGATAATTACTAGTACTATGATTTTGTATTACAAAAAAAATAGGATGTAGTCCTAACTGTAGGGTAATAGTTACTTCCCAGAATCACAATTTCAAACTTAAGATAAATAAATGCAAAAGTTGTGATTTTCTTCTAAAAGTCATAACTTTCTACTTGGAGTACTGTAAAATTACCTGATTATAAAAGTCAAAGATTGAGAAATTCAAAAAGCTTTTTTATTCATCTTCTTCTTTCTCCATGCAACAAGCAAAGTCACATCAACTACCAAATCCTAGGGGTGAATTTCATACTACCTAGAAGTTCCAAAAGCAAGTAAGGGACATGAGACTTAATGTAATCACTAAAGTTGTTGGGGTGCAACTCTTGAACCCCCCATATTTAGCTTAGATTTGAATGTTTTTACAAAAATAGTGTATGTCTAGGGTTTATGTTATTTGAATATATATGATATGACATTAATTTTTATTTATAGATGAATATATTTAATTTATTTTGTATTATGAATATTTGTTGATGGTGATTAAATAGAATTTGAACTAGAGTTTCAATTATTGGTAAGTTTGTGCAAGATTATCATCGTAGATAGTGATAGATAACTAATGAGGCTCACTCACACATATGGTAAAAAGAAAGTGATAATTTTTTTGACTATGAAACACAAGATAAACCTATGCATTGAAATCTAAAAATTTGGTATACAAATCATCATGAGTATGATACTTATGAAATGAAAGGATGAATACTTTTACATACCAATATATTTTAATCATTGTAAAGGAGCTAGTTATTAATTGGGATGAATATTATATATAATATTCTTTTAACTGGTTAAACTTTACTATGATAGTTACATCATCACCAAGTACAAAGATAATAAGTTCTCAAGATATGTGTGAGTGTATACTACCTCATAAGGTGATGAAAACTCTTATAAGTTACTTTCTCATATAGTTCCCATTAGTAAAACTTGAGGGAAGCATATATTAATTAAATGAGTAAAATACTTATGAAGCCAAAAGTGAAAATACTTATAAACAATGTCAATATTTAGTGTGCATAAGAAGTTACAATCAAGAGAAGTTAACAAAGTTATCTAAAATATAAGAGATAATGAATGACTCTCAAGTAGAGAATAATTTTTATTTCGTTGGTGATGTACCAAGGAGATAACTATGATGAGACAACCATTAGGATGATCTCAATGGTGATAATAACCTTCTATGTCATTATGATAAAATATTATTACATAATATTATAACCTTAATTATATATCCAACATAATATAAGTTTATCAACTTAAACATAATCATGCGGATTAAATGAATAAACTCATGACAACACTATCATAATATTGTGTAACTCAATATTATGTACATTAATATTGTGTACATTAATCTTCAGCATCATATGTAACTCAATAATTGATTTTTCCATATTATGTATATTATTGTTCATTACAACACTATCATATACATCTAGTGAAGTTTGGAGAATAAAATTAACAACTAACTCATAACTAATAATTAAACCAAGTTTCTCCAAATGATCTAGAAAACTCTTCAATATGGGATAAGTTAATGGTGACAAATCTTTAAATATGGGTATGCTCTTAAAATATTTCATTAAAATGACCCATCATAGTATATGCTACCATATCAACTATTTGATTCGGATGTTTTGATTTCATGGTAGCAAACATAAGATAATTGTCACCAAGTGAATCATTTTGATACTTACTATAAATATATTTTTTGGTTCTAGATATTAGGGATAAGTTGATATAGCACATAATTTTCTTTTTCTTCATAAAAAATGATTCTTAAGCTTTTATTCCATTCAAGGAAGCTTATTTCATTATGTTTTTCATTATCAAGGACTAATCACATAGATAAGTTATATAAATTATTTTATGTCATTATATACAAATCATATATATATATATATATATATATTATTTTATTAAATTATAGCGAGATTAAAGCTATTCCCACCAAATATTTTTATTGATTTAAAACTCCTATAATATTAATTCTATAATATCCACACTTTATACTTTATTAGACAAATATCTATATTTCACCAAATTTTGAGTAAGCTTTGGCTTATCACCCAAAATATTAATTCAGTAATATCAACACTTCAGACTATGTAGATAACTTGTTACCTATTACATCTCATGTAATTCCTTGATCATAATGAAATATAACATCACATACCATTAAAAATCCATTAAATGCCCTAGGTCCAAAATCATTTTGATATCCTATTAAGTCAAACTAATTTATACACATGGATAGTACTACTATCCATCATGTCTCACTAATATTTCCCAACACACTTTACTTTGGTAGACTCATATTTGGACATTCAAAACCTTGATTGGTGAATAAATATTGTAGGCATTTTCATGATGTGTGTTTTAAAAGATGTATTTTAATTGTCATCCTTTAATTTATAAAATCAGATATATATATTTGTATAATGTTGTGCGTGCGTGTGTGTGTGTATAATATCACAAGTATATATAACATTACTTGTATATCCGACAAATAAATGTGTCATAATATGACCCATATTATTATACAAATTATTCTTTAGACAACTTAATGAGAATTTACATCTCCATAAATTTACCTCAAATATACCTTAAGAAATCCATTCATATTGGTGAAAGGGTCATACTAAACAAGATGTATTTCATACAAAATAAACAAATAAATGTTAATCTATTAGTCACATATTTACATTTTCATATTTAATGAAATTAAATATTTTAGATTATTATTAATGACAATTTAATTTTATCAAATTACATTAAATGGTTTATTATTAACTTAGTAAAAGTGTGCATTATAATTTTGTTTTCAATAGATTCAAGTCATTTATATATTGATAACTTGTCCATATACAATTGACAAATCCAAATTTTTAAAATACAAATAAATAAAAAACTATATTAATTAAAATCACAAGTTTCATCTGATACTTGTGATTTAATTAATATAGTTTGTCTATACGTTTTAAAAAATATTGGCAATTTTGAAATTTTTAAAAATATATATTTTATAACAAATTTAGCCTACACAAAAGTTGTTTGTCTATCATAATCACATTAGAATCATAACATGGTAGTTTAGAGTTTAAACATGATAGCTTTCATAAACCCAACAAAAGATGATTGATTTTTATTAATTCATTATCATAGAAAATTATCTTAATCTTTTAGAAAAACCACACTATTTTTTGATATAACTACTTTGCTCACACTCTACTAGAAATCCACATGAATTGATAAGTTCAGCACCACTATGGGGACCAAAAATATGCGTGCACGTGTAATCCCCTAAATTTGTGTCAAATTTTTATCTTACAAAAAAATTATATTTCTATATTTTTTCATACACTTGTGAAAATATTTGTCATGAGTATACAATAATTGCATACATATAGAATTTCTAAATATAAATTTATGTTTTGCTTAACTATTCAAATAATATTTACAAAAAAGGCATGTTTTTTCCAAAATAAAAAAAAGCCATTCAAATCTCAAGAAATACTATTTTTCAATGTCATGGCCTATACATAGTGTCATGGCTACATAACAATATCAAAAATCATCTTCACATGGTGGCTTCTTTCCATTGTCATGGCCCTTTATGAACTACAAACAAATAAAGACATGAAGCTATGATTATTTAATAATATTGTGATTTTGTATTACAAAAGGATTGTGCTTAAGTTATAGTCATTACCAATGTTATGACTTTGTATTATTGAAAGATCAATACATAGAATAGAGTCGCATATACATTCTAGACTCATGACCACGAGTCGAAGAGATACAAACTAAAGTCGTGGCTTTCTTTGGAAAGCCACGACTTCCTACTTAGAGTAATGCAAGGTTACTCGAGTATAAAAGTAGAAAATAGAGATTTTTTGAGAAATCTTTTATTTCTTCTTCTTCTCCCTCATAAAACAAGAAAAGCCACAAAAATTATTAAAATCTAGGGGTGAATTTTGTACTTTCTAGGTATTCCACAAGTTAGAAAGGGACACATGATTTATGCAAATCCATAAAGCTGGGGGAATGGCTCTCAAACCTCAAATCTATAAGGACATTTGGGAATTTATACCAAACTAGTGTGGATCTAGAGTTTGTGTAATTTAATTTATGTGTTTTGAATTGGTTTTATTTATTAATGAATGAATGGTTTATTTTTTTTTATGTATGGATATCAATGGTTTGTGATTAAATATAACTTGAATTAGATTTTTAACTATTAATAAAATTGTGTGATATTATCATAGTGGATGTTGATAGATAAACTAAGAGGCCTACTCATGCATATGATAGGAAAAAAGTGACATTCTTTTCAATTGTGATACATAAGATAAACTTAAATGTTGAATAAAAAAATTTGAGTATATTAATAATTGTGAGTATGATGCTTATGAAGCTAAAAGTATAAATATTTTTACATGTCAATCCATAATACACATCTTAAAGAACTAGTTCTCGATTGGGATGAATATTATAAAACTAAAAATTTTTCTCATCATCACTACGGATAATGGTGATAGGTTATCCTCACAACATACTCGAGAATGTTATGACTCATAAGGTTGTGATAGTCTTTGTGAGCTACTTTTTCTCATATAGTTCCCACTATTGAAACTTAAAAGAAGCATATGTTAATTATATAGGTATATCAGAAACTGAAAGTACAAATACTTATAAACCATGTCAATCATTAGTATTTATAATAATGGAGGCCATATAATAAGAATGTACATACAAATCAATCATCAATGGTAGTTGAAAAAGTTGCCTGAAAGATATAGGAAAATTAATGACTCTTAAATAAAGATGAATTATTATCTTAGTGGTGATGTTTCTAAGGAATAACTATGAGTAGACCACTATTAAGACATGCCTAATGGTGAAAATCACCATGATTTTCTTTAGGGCCGGTAATTATTATAGAACACCTCAATATTGGTTATCTGCCCAACATAATATAAGCTGAACAATACCCCAACTTAAATGGTATCATATATATTAAATAATTAAACAATAGACCTAAGATTATCTAACAATCTAAGTATCTATTTTACTAAAAATATATTATGGATCTTAATTGATGAGATATTCTCATTAATAAAATTTTGGGATATTGCATACCTGATAAAATTAGGTGATATAAACAAAGTTACAACAATTTGACATAATTTATATAGATTGTTTAGTTTGATTTGCCAATGTGAATCGAAGTAATTATTTTTGAAAGAATATAATTTTTTTAGCAGTTTAGACAGTATTAAGTTTCATAAATATTCTTAGTTTTATAAGCAAAATATTGTTAATTTGTTTGAAAATGGATATTTATTTTTAGGATTGTACTTATATTTTTTCTTTTCTTTTTTTTTTCCAACCACACATATATAAAACTAGAATATCTAGTCAATATTTTCAATATTTCTTAGCAAAATTATCTTAAGGAGCTATGGGAGAATAATGGATCATACGAAAGGCAATTTGTAAAAATTATATCTGAAGTGAGCAAAAAGATCCCAAACTACAATTATAATGAGACTTATGATGCTCAAGAAAGTTAATTTTATTATGAACCTCATGGTAACCATTAAAATAGTATTATTAGCATGAAAAGAGTTATGGAGAATGAAGATATAGAATCCATAAAGTGAGAACAAATTATGGATCTGAATCATGTCTAAGATCTTTTTGGATGGCTAAACTTAATGAGTTGCTGAGAGAATAAGAATAGTCAATGCCCTTGAAAGAATGAAGGATGATACAGTCTTCATGGTAGAGAAGAAGTCATGAATTGGATAAAGTATGAAGAAAATTTTACATCAGAAATTTCTATAGTTAAGTTGGAAATTATTATGGTTGAAAATTTAGAAGAGTACATTGAAGATAAGATCTCATTTATTCAAGAAATAGAAACTAAAACAAATAATAAAATCTTCATGGCCCTTATGGATATAATTATGGTACAAAATCTTCAAGAGAAAATCCAAGATACTACTAGAGGTGTCAAATGAGACGTGCCGAGCCGGCCCATCCCATTTTTAGCCATCCCGACCATGCTTTAATGCCGGGCTAGGCACGACACGGTTACTGTACAGTGTCGTGCCTGGCCTGGCACAGTTTTGTGGAGGTCAGCACAGCACGGGCCCATGACAAGATTTTGTCGGGTTCGGCTTGGTCGGGCCGAACCCCTAATTTTAAAAAAAATTAGGGTTTTGGGGCGCATTATCACGTCGCCGCACAGACGAACCCCTAATTTAAAAAAAATTAGGTTTCTCGGCTTGTGCCAATGTACCGTGCCAAAGGGCCACGGAACCATGCCGGGTCATGCACGACACGTTGCCTGGTTGGCCTCGGCACGGCAGGGTTGGTGCCGTGGTCAGGCACATCACGAGCCCAAGCACAAAAAATTCCCGTGCCAGGCTGACCTAGGCACGACTGAATCATAGCGTGTCTCGTGCCGGGCCGGGCCGGGCCGGCCCGGCTGATACCTATAGATACGACTTCAACTATCTAAGAATAAGATGAAATTAATGATACAATCTTTATAGTTAGTATATAAAAAATTGTGATAGAAAAACTTGAAGATGAACTCGAAGATATGGCTTCAACTATTCTAGAAGAAGATGATGAGATGGATTATAAAGTTTTGGTGCTTAAATTAGAGAAATTTGATGAAGTTGTTGCACATGAAATTGAAAAAATCCAATTAATTTTCATAATGTCAAGTTTAATGTGAAAATAAAAAAGGAGAGCAATGCACAAACTAATTGGGTGGCAGAGGAAATAAAAATAATCATTCATCCACGATCCACGAGTATTACTAAAAGTACATGTGAGAAAGAAACAAATAGCATATTGAGAAGCTAGAATGGATAGCAGAAAAGTTTTCTTGAATTTTATATCATGATTCTATTACTAAGTTGACACAATGTTTTTACCATGCAACATAGTCTTCGTGGCTGCAAAATTTTCTTGAAATCACAACAACACTATCTCTAAAATATATAATGGTCATGTTATTATTTTCACTTCATAGTAGCCAAATATCTGATGATTAAAATTAGTTACATTAATTTCTAGTTGTTACAACTTGTTCAATATAGAGCAAAAATATCATGTATACGGAGTCATAACATTATTTTCTATCATGACATTTTATTATAGAGATTACTTGAGTCATAATATATATTAACATTGCAACTTTGCTACTCCATAGAAGATTTGACAAGACAATAAACTCACAGCCTCGAGCTAATGCCATGACTTCCGACTAAAAGTATCACATGGACCCCCAAAGTATATAAGCAACACAAAAGATTCCATGAAAATAAAAGATTAGGAAATTGGATTTCGAACCAAGCATGCTAAAAACCCTAGGTGCGCAACATTCAATCATAAATAAAGGGCAAGTTCAAGGTGAACGCAAAGAATATTTTATTAAGTTTGGGTTATGAAGCTCATATCCTCATTTAGGTTTTCATTGGGAACCCTCGATTCTAATAGATGCCTCTGGAAACATCTCATGCAAATTCTTCATTAATATTAGGCTAAATTGAGATGTAGGAATAGTTTATCTATTTGTGTGATAGATACGTGATTTTATATGGTTTTTGTTTTTGCTAATATTATGATTTGGAATGTTGATGGATATGAATATTACTTATAACCAAAATATAGTGTTTTCACTATATCACAAGTTTATGTATATTAACCATGACAAACACTTATAGTTATGTCATGAGACACACTCATACTCTATAATAAAAAGGAAGTAATAATCTTTCTAACATTAACACATCAAATAAACCTGTGTGAAAGCATGAGATTGAAGTTAGTCTAATTATTATAATTATGATACTTGTGAAGTCAAAAATATAAACATACATATGACTAATCCATTGTACATATTCTAGAAGAGAACTACTTTCGAGTGATGTAAGGGTTAAGTAAAATGTCTAACATTGAAAATTCAAAATAGTGTGGGAATCCTGTGTCGATTATGATGAAAAGTAATATGTAATTCATGGGGCACACACATGAGAATGTAACCCATATTATGGTGAAAGCCTCATTGGTCAATTTCTCTTGTATGATTTTCATATATGTGATTCAATGAAGATATGTTAATTTTTATGAGTATGATGTTTATGAACGCTAAAATATAAATATAGTTATTTCCACATTATTTTGTTTCTTTAAGATATTAGAGGTCTAAGAATAGAAGTACATATTTGAAAGAATCATTAAGGAAAGTTGATGTATTTCCTAAAATGAATAGTTGTGTAAATAACCTTTGAACAGAACATGTGGCTTCAATGATGAAATACTATATAGAAGGCTATGAGAGGATTATTCTTTGTAATGATAATCCAAAAATGATAGTCACATGTATGACAAGAAAGCATTAGAGCATTTTCAACTATCAAAGACAATATTGATAAAATACTAAAGAAATATGATTATGCACTAGCAAGTAAGTTAAACTTATAGTCTAAGTATCTTCTTGAAAATTCAAGTTTATTGACTCAACTTAAGGAAGTGAGTTGCAACTCTAGTGGGATGGGTCTGGTAGTCTTGTTATATCATTCATTTATAATAATAAAAATTATAAATAAATATATTAATATTTAATATTTAAAATCTTTAAAATTGAATAATATAAAATAAAAAAAGGATTAAATTTTAAAAATTTATATAAAGTTCCAAATTTTTATAAAATAAAAATTATATTAAAATTAAAAATCAATAATAAAGATATTAGATTTAGATATTTTTTAACTTAGATACTTATTTTTACAGGATTACCATGTAATTTTTTAAATTAAGTGGTATTGACATAATTTCTTATGACCGTGGTTCCTATCCTTGTAGATTGTTAGGATGTAACTTGCAATTTTAAAGGATGGATGACTTTTATATCTTTCTACTTGGGTTGAGTTTGATTATCTTTAAACAAAATATTTACATTTTGAGATCATCTTTTAAAAATTTTTTTTAAGAATATCCAAATCAAAAAATATTAATGTTTTGATGAATTTTACATGTGATTATGAAAATACCCTTCACATATTAAAAAATTTTAAACTAATTTCATAAACATTATTAATGAAAAAAATATCATTTCAAGAAATGATCTATATATACCTCCATACACACACACACACACACACACATACATACATACATACATACATATATATATATTAATATAATATAACTATATATAATATATATAAGTTAAACCTTATTAACCTTTTTCAACATTTTAAACATCTATATAACACATATAGCTATATATAACAAGTATATAAATGTTTTAGATATATAGCATATAAGTATATTGTTTAAACTATTATTATTTATAGGACCAAAGATAAGTTATTAGTTTAATTTTATTTGATATGGATCATTGCCTAGATAGCAAGATTAATAAGAATTGGAATGTTTCAACAAATAATAAATAATAGACATCCTCCCATCTAGGCATAATATTCATGGAGTGTCAGACTAATGATAAATTCATTCAAGAATTAATGGACGGAACCAATTTTTATGATAGAATTCAACCTAATAAACTCATTGTAACATTTTTAGGTATTTAAAAAAATATTATTCAACCCACTTGCTAATATTTTCAAAGAAAATAAACTCGATAGGACTAATTACATAGATTAGAAAAGAAATATTAACTTTGTCATAACTATTGAGAACTATAAATTTATACTCACAGATATATGCTCTGATAAGCTTTGTGAAAGGGTAGCCGATAGGAAGCCAAGTCTTATGATAAATGGATAAAAACTAAAGAGATATCGATATGTTATAATTTTTCTTTTATGTTAAATATACTCTAACATTATCATTAGTACATGTCTACTGCCTATTTTGTGGTGTCTAATCTTATAAAAATTGTGTAGGAATCAAACTCATTCTGCTAGATAGAAAGCCATGAAAGATATGTTAAATACTACTATGACTGAAAATATTTCAATAAGGAATCATGTTCTGAAGATTATTGATCTTCTAAATGAATTAAAGATCCTTAAAGCTGAAATTGATATAGATTCTCAGATTGCTATTATTCTTCAATCACTATCATATGCTTATAGACAATTTTACCTAAAGTACAACATGAATAAACTTGATTGGACATTGACATGATTACTTAAAAAATTGGCATCGGATAAAAGTATTATCAACAAATCATCTAGAGTATTTGTGGCTGATAAAACTTTTTGTGAACTGAAATGTAAGAATAAGAAGAAATTTAAGAAACATGCTCATGTTACATAGATAGCTCCTAAGTTTCAAGGTAGAGTAAAAAGATGAAAAAAAAATATTTTCATTATAAGCAATCGAAATAATAAAAAAAGTAATATCTAGTTTATCTCAGTAAGGTGAATAATTAATATAAATCTCAATTAATGATAGTTAAAACATATTTAGCGGTAGATTCTATACATACCTAGTGGGTAGATATGAGCACCACTAATCAAATTTAGAATTATTTCCAGTAGTTCTAAGAAACAAAACAAATAAGTGATGGTGATATTGATTTTCCATTAGAATTAATATAAAGGTAGTGGCTCTAGCTCTAAGAGTTAGTTTGCTTCGGAGTTGAGATAGATAATATTTTATTTTTGAAATATTTTCTTTATGTACCTTCAATCTGAATAAACATGATTTATATTTTTAGTTTGGTTAAGGATAGATTTTCCATTTTATTCAATAATTTTATCATAATTTACTTGAATAAAAAGTTTATCTATTTTAGTGCATTAAAAGATAACCTTTATATTATTAATATTAACTCTAACCTACTGTAATTGTTTGAGTTAAATAATATCAATACCTTACCATATAAAAAATATCTTTTGGATTTGAACCAGACCTATCTTTGACACTTATGCATAGGTAATCTTAAAACTAAAATAGATTTCAAGATTGGTTAAAGATGAACCTTTGGTTTCAATATGAAGGTTGAAATACTTCCAAGATGCAAACACTACTCAGAACTAAAAATGACAAAGCGACCCTTTGTAACAAAGGGCGATAGAGCCAAAGGGTAAATGAAGCTGGTTCATTCTGATTTATATCAACCCATGACTATCCAGGTATGAGGTGATTTTGAGTACTTTATCATATTTATTGATGATTACTCAAGATACAAGTATATTTATTTGATACGTCATAAGCCTTACAATACTCATATTTATCAAGCCATTATATCTTATGATTTTGATAAATATTATGATGAATATTATATGTTTATGAAGCGATGTGGTAGTATGATGGTGTTCTTAGTCTTATATGTTAATGATATATTCTCATTGGTAATGATGTATGTTTGTTATCTTCAATTAATATCTAATTATTCGATTAATTCGATATGATGGACTTAGATGAAACTGCCCACATTATTAGGATTAAGCTATTGTGAGATCACAAGCGAAGAATATTAGGTCTGTCATAAATTATTTATATCAATTAGATATTAACTAATTTTAACATACAAGATTTCAAAAAAAAAAATTCTTCCTTTCAGATATGATATTACTCTAAACTAGTATACCAAAATACCTAACAAGATAGAAAAAATAAAGACACTTCCTTATACACCTGTAGAAGGAAGCCTTGTATATGCAATCAAGTAGACATGGTAAGTATATTTTATCTAACCCAAAACAATAATATTGGATGGTAATAAAATACAAAATCAAGTATCTAAAAAGGACTAAAAAATATATCTTAGCATATCAAGTGAATAATCTAATACTTATTGAATACACAAACTCGAATTTCCAATTAGATTAGTAATTCAGAAAGTTTACCTTGTGTTATATGTATAATTTGAGAAATAAAACCATGAGTTAGAGTGACAAATAATCTTGTATTATTGATTCCACCATGAACACTGAGTATATGACCATCGTCAGAGATTATAAAACTCATTGTGATAATAATGAGTTTTATCTATGGAGGTTATATAGTTCTGAAATTCCTTGATGAATCTAAGAGTTATTGTTTATGTGAAATTACCTATTATACTTAATTATGATAATAATAAAATAATTGCTAACTTGAAAGAACCTAAGGCTCACAAAAAAGACAAAACTCATTGAACATTAATATCATCTAATAAGTGATTATAAAATAAGAATCGTGATAGTAAAAAAATGACATCAATAGATAACAAGAAAAATGATTTAACATAGAATCTTGCAACTAACCCTGTTTAAAGTCATGTGGAAGACAAAATGGGTGGTAAGATATTGATAACATGACTTAAATCTAAGTAAAAAATTTATTCAAGATATTATTTAGTTAAATAATTTATGATTGATTTCTATCGTTTTCTTATTTAAATGATTACATTTACATTAAGCTTCATTTAATAAAATGCATATCATTTTTGATCGAATTGCATCATATAGTAGTTATCAAATTCTCTGGAAATCACTTTTGCTTGTCATCTAAGTAGTAAATGGATAATCAAAAAGTGATATGTGATTGTTGAAGTGACTTTCATTAATACTTTTAGAAATCTTTAATTATGATGTAAACGAAAAGATGTATACATTATCATCTTGAAACAAATAGGCAAGCTAGTAAGCTAACTTAGAAATCATATTATCCTATATAGTGCAAATGAAAGAAACATTATTAATTTACAATAAGCTATCTTATTATTTAATTAATAATGAAAATTATAACCTAGATGAAAAATTATATCTCATAGAAGGAAAATTATAACCTAGATGGACTTAGATTTTATAATTTTGGATAAATTTAATAATCTTGGTCAATATTTAGAGGCATTAAACTAGTAATTAAAAAAGATGATGGATTGCAAAGGCCAAGGAAAAAATACATTGAGAGGAATAATGAAAGGAGATGTGTTACACAATATTTATATTTTGGTACCCCAAATTTTCATAATTAAAAAAGTACATCAAATTCAAAAAAATAATTATTTTTTGGTGCACTAAAATTAATCAACCTGATTTTACTCTATAAAATTTAAAATATAAAATAAAATTTATTTTATTTAATTTGGAAACTATATTATAAACTGAGTAATCATATTTTCATATTCAAAAATCATAATTCCTAGAAATGTGGTTTTAAAAATCTTCTTAATACAATAAGTGGAAGATGGAATTCAAACCCATGTGTGTGAGTGTGTGTGTCTATATAAACACATGCACGCATGCGCGCGCACACACACACACACACATATATATATATATATGGGAGAAATATTAATTAGATAGTTAATTTAAAAATTAGATAAAAATAAGATACTAAGAATAAATATTATATCAATCAGTACAAAAAAATTATTGTGATTGAGAAGCTAAAATAATGAGTATTATCTTAATGTTGTAGGTACTATCTTAATTTTGCTGTTAAGATAGTACTTACACTACAATAAGATAGTACCTATGATAAATTAAGATAATACTCATCGTTTTAATTTCTTAATCACAATTATATTTTTTTAAGTGAATTGGATGATGTATAATATTAATTCTTAGTATTTTACTGTCATTTATTTTCAAATTCACTAGCTGAAACACTTTCCCCTATAAATAAGTCAAACAAACATACTTTTAAACCCCATAACCAAGTGATTTGTTTCTTATATGACAATAGTCTTGTAACCAAGTGATTTGTTGTGGATTTTACAAAGTGGATGACAAGTTTGAATTCCACCATGTCCCCTACTGTACTGTATAGTAAAAATTTTAAAATTAACTTTAGTTGATTATGATTTGTTTCTAATTTCTATCATTCAAACTACTTAATTTTAGTAAACCAGAACCTAATTTTAAAATTTATTATACTTTTTTTAATATTATGAAAATTTTGATCCACAACAACACAAATATTTTCTATTTGATACATCAAAGCATAATTCTTCCAATAAAAAAATATAATAAAACACAATTGGAAAGATACAAAAAGAGAATAAAACACTAGTAAATAATATTCAACAAATTATTTATAATTCATTTTGGTAGACATGATAAAACTATATTAAATTTTAAAATATAGAAATACACTTAATATTTTAACTCACTTTATATTTGGAGTGACAAAAATACTACTTACACATTCATTACATAATCACAAACATAACACCTGATACAAAACCAATATCAATTACATTCATAACTTACTCACATACACAACACCTCATACAAAACCAATATTTGGAGGAACTTCATAAAATAAAATAATAATAAATTTTTGTATATTTTAAATGTAACTCATGATCTTTCTTATATAAAAAGCATAGGTGCGAGCACAACTATTTTTAATTGCAGCACCTACTGATTGTTCCACTAATGAAAATGACTGTGACAAGGAGATATAGAATAATAATAACATACTCACAAATAATACCAATATCATATTTTGTGATTTAATTTTTTTATTAGTTTCACAAATTAATTTCATATTACAATTTAGAACCCTAACCCTAACATAATAATATCAAGAAATTTATATTCCTTACCTCAAAGTTATGATCCCACATATTTATCAAGTTGAAGTGCCCATCTGAACATAGGGTTACAACTCAGGCAGGTTGGGTTTGATCATATGATTTATTTTTTAGCAATAAAAATTATATACATTTTTATAAAAAATTAATAATTATTAATTTTAAAATATATTTGTTGAGTACAAAATGTTTATAATATTAAACTTATATTAAAATTTTAAATGAATGATAATAATTTTAGATGTACATTTTTAAAATTATACTCTTATGTTTACATACATACTAAGAAATAATATATTAAATTTAGCGATATTGACATAATATTCTATCAAATTGATTCACATAAGCTTGTGATCGAACTTCCAATCTTAAAGGATGGAAGATTTTAGCGTCTTGCCATTCACATTGAGCTTTAAAACCTGAAATGGAAATGAAAATATTTATATATCTTGAGATTTTTTAAAAAAATTTAATAAAAAATAATCAAAATATAAAATATTTAAATATTAGATAAATTGTACACGTGATTACAAAAATACCCTTTATATATATATGTTTTAAACATATAACATATACATATATAATTTCAAACTGTATATGACTATATATATTTTATAAATATATATGTGTGTGTGTGTGTGCGTGCGCGTGTGTGTGCGTGTGTGTGCATGTGTGTGTGTGTGCGTGTGTGTAACATCAATACATTTTATAACTATATAAACTTTTTTTAACATCTTAAACATATAATTATATATAACATATATGCATATTAACTTTTTTTAATATTTAATTTTAAACATTATATAAGTTTAAAACACACTTATATATATATGTGATGTGCTAAAAAACTTTGTTATATAGTTTAAAATGTTTATATATAAGCTATATATAATTATATATGCTATATATATATATAGCATTATATAATTATTTATATGTTTAACACACACACACGCACGCACACACACGCACACACGCGATATGTTAAATACTTTTGTTATATAGTTTAAAATGTCACCAAGTTCATAATAAATTAAAATTTGTGGCACTCTATTAAATTTATCCTAAATCGCCTCATCCTATCTCATTGGCCCTCTCCCTTCTGCCCGCGCCCACTCCCATTGGCTCTCTCCATCGAGATAGCGGTGTCAACCGGGCCGGGCCGGCCCGGGCCGGCACGAGGCACGGCACTGTTCGGCCATGCCTGGGCCGGCCCGACATGATAAAAAACCGTGCCCAGGTTAGGCACGAGCCGTGACGTGCATGACCAGGAACGGTTCGGCCCCTGGCACGATACACCGTCACGGGTTCTGCCCGTGCCGGTTTCACTCGTGCAGTCGAGCTAGCCTGCTGCCTACATGGCACAGGTTGCCCCGCTAAAGACCCAAGCGGCCACGCGGCGCACAGCCCCTCCCGAAAAAAAGACGCGGGTCGGGTCTGATTGGACCCGACCCTCGGTCCCAAACCACTTCCTTCCACGAGGCCCTTTGCCCCGAACCGACCAAAGTCGCCAACGGGAAAAAAATTTAAAAAATCCTAATAATATTTATTTTAAGCCATTGGATTCGCCTCCAACGGCTAGGGGGCAGAATCCAATGGTCCTCATGATTCTAACCCCTAAATAATTATTAAAAATTCAAAAAAATATAAAAAAATATCCTTTTTTATAAAAAATTAATATCTGTAATCTATAAATTATACCCCCCCTCCCTTTAACATTTATGTTTTTCAAAAACAAAAATTCTCTCAAATCTTTATCTTTCTCTCACAAAAACCTTGCTTCTCTCTCTCAGGTCTCGGGATTTTGCTCTCGGCTTGGATTTTCGTGAAACTCGACTTGAGTTTTGAATATTAGAGCTTGACTGCGGTGCACTGTGCACGTGACCGACCTCACTGTTTTTACCGGGTAATTTATTTTATGGTTTTTTTTTTTACTTTCTCTCTCTATAGTTTCTCTCTCTAGACAAAAATTAGGAAAAATAAAAATCATAAAAAATGACAAATACACTTGACACGTATTTAAATTTAGAAAATAAAAATATTACACAGAGGTCTGAGGCTGCTGAAACTTTAGTTTCTCCAGTCGTCTTAACCCAAAGTTCTAAAAAACAAAAAACTAGGAGGACTTCTGTAGTTTGGACTCATTTTAAAATCATAACACAAAAAAATGTTAGGGGTGAGGAACAAGAAATGACACAGTGCAAATATTGTATGAGACTTTTAACATGTAAGAGTTCATTTGGGACTGGGCACCTTAAGAGGCATGCAGAATTATGCACCAAAAAACATGAACCATTAGATCCTAGGCAAACCCAACTTGGCACTATAATTTTTGAGACTGGATCGAGTTCAGTCTCAAAGTTTACCCCCTTCATATACTCCAGCGAGTTGGGTAGGGACGGCATGAGTAGATTTATCACATTGATGGGTCTTCCGATCAGATTTTCAGAAGATCCAATGATAGTGCACATCATGCAGACATATTTTCAGCCTGCTTATCGTAGGATTCCTAGGTCCACATCTAGGAATGACATACTAAAGATATATAAGTTAGAAAAACAAAAAATAATTAATAAATTTATGGCATATAGTGGAGTGATGTCCGTGACGTCCGATATCCGGACAAGTCACGATGAATCATCTTATGCATGTCTTACCAGCCACTATGTAGATTCTAACTGGACAATCAATAAAAAAATTTTAGGATTCTCTGAGATTCTTCATCCTCATGAGGGCCCGGCCATTTTTGAGTGTATGATGAAAATCTTTAGGGAATATAAAATTCAAAATAAAATTTTTAGTGTCACATTCGATAACGTGATTAACCTAACTAACCTGATTTTTCATGTCAGATGCATGTGTCACGTGATTAACCTGATTTTTAGTGTCACATTCGATAATGTGATTAACCTGATTAACCTGATAAAATTCAAAATAAAATTTTTAGGAATATTAGAGACGCACCATTAGGAGCGATCTTTCATGTCAGATGCATGTGTCACGTGATTAACCTGATTTTTCAAGCGGGTATGAAGGTGTGTTCCCCCGCATTGGATAATATACGCAATGCACTAAAATATATTCGTACTCCTCGCAGACAACAAGAGTTTGGTAGTCTCTGTTTGTCTGGGAATCTTAAGAAGAAGAAATTCCAATCGGATGTGAGACATCATTGGAATTACACGTACCTGATGTTAGAATCATGTGTTGGATACGAACACGTGATATCCGATTACGTCAATAGTAAGAGTGACGAACTTATTATTGATGACACTGACTGGGCTTCAGGAATTTCATTTATGAAATTCCTGAAGATATTTTATGACACGATGAACATGTGTTCGTCAGTTTATACGCCCATCACTTGCATTGCACTCCGGTGTATATGCAACATTAGTAGCATGTTTAGGAAGTATCAAGCTGACCCGACGCTTAGCCATATGGTTGCAGAGATGGAGACCAAGTACTTGAAGTACTAGTCAACCGTTCCATCTCTTTATTGCCTCGCTGCATGCATGGACCCTAGGGTTAAGGTGGAAGAGGTAGAAAACACCCTAACTTTCATTTCCTCCTGCATGAACCTGAAAGAGCCACATGAAGGGTTCATTCACGAGAAGTTGACTGACCTGTTTACATACTATGATACTAGGTATGGTGGTGGTAGTAGTGAGACTGTGATTACGGACATTGATACCTTGTTCGGAGTTGATGATTTTTCCATTCAGCTAGCGAGGGGGAAACGTAGGGGTGGACCATCACATAGGAGCGAGCTATCTCGGTACTTAGATACTGATTACTGCTCAATCCTATCACATTCTGATACTAAGAATCTTGATTTATTACTGTGGTGGAAATCATATGAGCCCACCTTTCATGTGCTATCTAAGATGGCATGGGATCTACTGACTCCTCCAGTGTCGAGCATAGCATTGGAGTCTGCTTTTTCTGCGGTAGTGAAGGTGATTTCGGATAAGAGATCGAGATTACGTCCATATATGGTTGAGGCTTTGACTTGTTTGAAGGATTGGGAGGAATCGAGGTTTAACATCCATGATCCTGCTGGAGCTGGGACTGGTACAGGCATTGCAGTCGCATCCATATCCACTACGATGGCGGAGGAGTTGATTGCCGATGATGATGATCCATATGATACTGATCTTGATGTTGCGGCTGATGATTCTCATGATATGCTGATTGATGATGATCTACTATTTTTTGTTTTCAATGTATTTTTTATTGATTGTATTTGTACGCTTTGTTTGTACGTTGTGTTGAAACTGATATTTGTTTTGTTCGGACCTTCGGTTTCAAATGAATGATTGATAATTTTTCATTTGTGTTGTTTATGTTTTTTTTTAATTTTTATTTTTACTAACATAATGTATTGATTTATTTTTTTTATGATTTAAATTTTCTTTTAAAAATTAATAACTTTAATATATAATTAATAATTATAATAAAATTTTAACTAATTTGATTTTGATAAAAAAAATTTTAAACTTTGTTTTTTTAATTAATTTTTAATTTTAACATTTTTAAATATATTAATATTTAATACTATACAATTACAGAATTACAATATCTAAAATTTTAAATAAATAAATAAAAAAATTTTCTGCCTCTCGGGCCCAGCACGGCCTGCCGTCCCGGGCCGACTTTTTTAAACCTTGCTGGGCCGAGCACGACACGGTACAGTAACCGTGTCGTGCCCAGCCCGACACGGAAGCACGATTGTGCTCTAAAAAAATGGGCCGAGTCGGCCCAGCCTAGCCTGTTTGACACCTCTACATCGAGATCGATGGAGCTCGACCATGAGCTCCTAGATATCGTGGTTGCATTCCTGGAGCTTGATCGAGAGCTCTCGAAGCTCGATCGAGAGCTAAGTCGAGCTCCTGGAGCTCGACGATGAGCTCGATGGAGTTCTCAGTCGAGCTCCTGGAGCTCGACGGAGCTCTAGCTCGAACTCCGTCTAACTCTTGGAGCTCTTGGAGCTCGATGATGTTTTCAGTCGAGCACCGCCGAGCACTTGGAGCTCGATGATTCTCTCAGCCGAGCTCTGTCGAGCTATTGGAGCTTGACCACGAGCTCAAAGGACTCGACTACAAGCTCAAAAGAGCTCAACCATGAACTCAAATAGCTCGACACCAAACTCTTGGAGCTCAACCACAAGCTCTAGGAGAACGACAACGAGCTCATGGAGCTCGATGAAGCTTGTGGTCGATCTAACTCAATGGGAGAGGGCAAGGGCTGATGGGAGAGGGCCGATGGGATAGAGCGAGACCATGCATTATCTTGTGATGTATCGAATATCACAGATGATGATGAGGAATCTGATGAGTCGACTCCTTATCAGTTTCACCTACCACCAATACCTTATTTTGAACATGTTGAAAACATAGATATTACTATTTAAAATGGTTGGATTCCATGGGGGCAAGAAAAAACCAGTTAAGATGTAAGAAGACCAAATTAAGGCTACAAATTTTGTAATTCTAAATCCAAATTGCATGAGGCTACAAAAATTTACTCAATTAGAGCATACCATGAGTTTGTTGTAGTTGCCTCCTCAAAAAAATTGCTCGTTTTAAGATATAAGAAAACCAAAGAATGTCAATGTCAATGGATGCTACATGCCATGGTTATGACATATACTAACTTATTTTTAACCAATAAATATAAAGGGCCGCATACTTGTGCAAGTCCGTATTTGAATCAAGATCATCATTAACTGGACACAAAGTTGATTGCTACTCATATAGAATCAATAATTAAGGCACAATTTACATTGTCCTCTACTACTATTCAAGTAATCGTGATGGAGAAATAGGGATTTGAATTTTCATATAAAAAAACCTTAGATGAGAAGCATAAGACATTTTGATACGTATTTGGTGATTTTTCCAAATCATATATAGATTTCCCATGTTTCATCTTGGCCATAGAATAAGCCAGTCCTAGATGTGTTGTTATTTGGAAAACCATCTCTCATAGTGTGCCAAATAATGAGACATTTTAGCGAGTGTTCTGATCATTCAAGCTATCTATTGAAGGGTTTACAAATTATCATCTTGTACTAAGTATTGATGGTAGACATTTGTATGGAAAGCATAGAGAATATTATTGATTGCTATGAAATGTGATGGAAATAATTAGTTGTTCACATTGACATTTACTATTACAGAAGGTGAGAATATTGATAGTTGGGGATGGTTCTTGGCATGTATCAGAAATAGAGTAACTCAATGGATGGAGATTTCTGTTATATCTGGCAGATATTCAAATATTATGGTAGCTATGAGTGATCCTCATCTTCATTGGGATGCACCATATGCCTATGATAGGATTTGTATGCGTCATCTTGCAAGCGTCATCTTGCAAGCAATTTTATGACATGCTTCAAAAATAAACTCTTGAAGAATTTGGTCTGCAGAGCAGTTGTTGCAACAATACCACGGAAGATGAATAGGCATATGGCTACAATTGGGAGAATTAATTCTGAAACATGACAAGGTTAGATGCGATCCCTCTTATGTTATGGGTACTTTCACATGATGGAAGTCAAAGATATGTGATAATGACAACCAATATGTCAGAGGTATTTAACAGTGTTCTTAAAGGGGCTCGTAGCTTACCAATCGCTGTATTAGTTTAGTTGACATTTTTCTACCTTAACAGTTACTTTGTTGCAAGAAGGAAACATGGTGCTGATAGATTGACATCTAATGAGTAGTTCACACCATATGTTGATACAGAGATTCAAGGTCGTGTTATTAAGGCTGGATCAATGAAAATTATTCTTTATGATCACATACAAGGTATATTTCACGTAAGGTTCGGGAGTGGTCGCATTCATCACCTCAACTTAAATGACAGGAAATGCACATGTGTTAATACACTAATATATGAATTTTCATGTAGCCATATCATAGCAGTATGTCAGCATCGATGTATTAATTTTTGGTTATTTGTTCAAGGATACTACACTACGCAGTCTTACTATGACACTTAGGCAAGCTTGTTTTATCCCATATTCAATGAAGAAGAGTGGTCTCTTTATTATGGTCCAATGATTGTAGCTACTGGTTCAATGAAACTACAAGACTATGATTATCCTCAATTAACCTGTTTTCATGATGAAATAGATGTTAGGGAGGGGAAAACCAAGATAAAATGTGGGTTGTGCAAACAAGAGGGTCACAATTGGCGGTCTTGTAAGAATAGACATCAAGTTTAGTTATTTGTATGTAAATGAATCCTTTCTTTTTTTGTTGTTGTTCTATATAAAACTTATGTACTAGCATTTATTACTTATAAATGAGGCCTCAAATATTTTGTTGTTGTCTTGTATCAGATTTATTTTATTAAATGAAACATTCTTATTATATGTGTGTATTGTAAATTATCGTTATGATTAATATTGACAACCATGTTTGAGAATTATTTTGGATTTGTTATATCTTATAGATATGGCTAGGAAGATTCATGATGCATATCCATTGGATACATTTGTCTTGGTATTGTAAGACAGACACTGATCACACTTAGTAGATACAAAGTAGGTATGTAATTTGTTAATGAGAAATTACTATTAGTAGTTGCAACAGGTAATTTATACATAGTCACTTTTAAATGTGGTTGTTTCATTGCTTACAGCTTCAGGAGATCCTTCGCCCTCGACAGTAGATGAAAACTTTCATGACTATGTGGAGGATAGATATTCAAATTTTGTCATACATGATTAGGGCTAGATTTTACGGTGTAGGAGAGATGACAATTACCTTACAAAACATCGTCATCCTCTTTAGCCTTCATATCCATGGCCCAACAGTCACTGGCACATATGTGTTCGATGTGGCGGTGTTGTGCGCGGAGTTGCTAGGTGTCATCCCACTTGCTGATGCTATTAGAGGAGCCACTATCTCTTTGCAGTGGTTATGTATTCAGTTATCCACCCTGCCACCTAATGCAAATGAGGTCATATTAGAGCATTGTGCACGTGTGTTCATCTTAGTGCTGATTGGATCCTTCTTATTTGCAGATAATAAGGGTGTGCATGTTCCCATGTGCTTTCTCCAACTATTGTGAGATTTGATGGATATTGTGATATATAGTTGAGGTGGTGTAGTTCTAGCACATATACATATCATGAGTTATGCCAAGCCAGCTTAGATCGTAGCTGTGGTATTAGTAGTTTTATTACACTCATACATGTATGTAATAATGGGGAATATGTGTTGTTATGTATGGATGAATTGGGTTGCTTATGCCACTATTACTCATAATTCGACCTACTTGGGTCATTTAGACATATTGGTCGGTTTTTTTGTACATGTTGTATTTTGGGTAGACCTCATACAAAGGCGACCATGCCCAATTTTCGTTAAATCATGGGTCCTGGGGAGAGACATGATTTATCATATTTTTCCTAACGTAATATAAAAACTTCAATATTTTGTTTCACTTTCTCATTATTTTGTATTCAGCTATGGTCTTGGGATAGACTTCACGTCGGGCGACTTAATTTTGGGCAACCACGGGCAGATCTAGCACCACCACCCACTCATGCCTTATACGATGCCGATGTCTATTTCTGGGATGGTGACCTACTTGAGGCTGTCCACGATAAATGCTTAGCTGATCTACCAACTAAGCATTTTAATTAAATCATTTTCGTTAAATCATGTGTCCTGGAGAGGGACATGATTTCAGGGATGGTGACCTACATGCAGATCTACCAGCTTAACCTCTAGCTGAGCCAGAGGAGCTAGCTCTTCCACTCATGTGTAGGTGGAGAGTACCTTTGACACATGTGCATAATCCATCGGGTGTACTCCTCCTATATCACGATCAACTAGATGCATATACTCTTGATCAGGTAATGTTTATGTAAAATTATATGGTTCTATATTAATTATATTCATATTATTATAAAATTTATTGACATTAATTGTTCACATATAGGTCTCATGGCAACCATATGTGAGAGAGTTACTTGATGAGCTCTTATATATCTGCTTAGCTGATCATGAGATCTGTTAGACAATGTAACTACTCATATGTTTTGAGATTGCTGAGTGGCATCGTCTAGAGAGAGTCTTATGCTAGTTTGAGCTACTTCAAGAAATACCTCCAGCTTGCTCTTATGAGCAATAGTTGCATGTAGTGGATGCACGTTGATGACACCAACATGATTGGGCAACGTATCATGCACCATACATAGTATTATGGGAGACGCGAGCAGCAAAAATCATCACTTCACCTCTTATGGTGGGTTTGATGGACTTTCATTATCCATACATGCAGTGGTATCATCATATTACACAACATTTTATGTCACCACGACTGCATATGAATGATATGAGGTTCCATACTATAGCCGGTAGTATGGATATTTTGGTAAGTTAGAGTCATGTGTTTCTAAAATATTTTACCTAATTATTACTTAGTAGATTATGTAATTATAATTCTCTTTGGTACACTCAAATTTATACTATGGCTGGCATAGCCATTCACTCTCGTAGTGATACCCCTGATACTTTATGAGACATACATCATATTGCCTAATCAGTATTACACCAGATCGGGGAAGACTATCGTATCATCGGGTACACTAAGGAGGCTTTGACATCACATGAGCCTTTTATTAGACATCTGGTGTCCTCAACATCATCACATATGCAGCCCGTTCGAGGTAGAGAGAGAGGGAGAGTAGGAGTTGATCACCGAGGTCATGTTTAATATGGTGGGTGAAGTCATGGTCCATATAGTGAGAGCGGTCTAGGTACACTTGAGCTGACTATGCCTACTTTTTTAACCCTTCCCCAATATGTTTATACCCCCATACACCTGTATATCACCTTCCATACCCACTCACATTGACACATCACAACAGAATCTATGTATCCTGTCATTAAATTTTTTCCCACTTGAGATGTGGATGATTAGAACACTGATGAAGATTTCTATATATTATACAAACGCTGAATCTATGTATCCTTTAATTAATGTTGGACACAACAGAATAGGAAATTTCTTTTGTAGCTACAGGGTCTAGTGGAGAGGAGGATTCTCTGGTGGAATAAATTGCTAAAGAAAAGCGGGGGGTTAGGAAATAATGGAGAAGAGAAAAATGAGGGATGGGAGAAGAAGTTTGGTCGGGAATAAATCGCTTAATAGCCGGCGTTGTGAACGACGGCCTTTGGTTTAATTAAAAAGTCGTCGTTCCTAATGCTGATATTTGAAAAATTTTAAATTTTAATAGTCAACATTGTGAACGTGCTTTTGGTTTATTTCAATAGCCATTATTCCTAATGCTGGCATTTTAATATTTTAAAAATTCAATAGCCGGCATTCACAATCCCAGCCTTTTATGCATGGCAATGCCCATCGTTTACAATGACGATCATTACCATGCTATTTCTAAACGTACTAGTTTGGTAATATTTTTCAAACTAGCATTTTATTTTGAATTTTTTATTTAAAACATATTATTTCCGTACGAAACTCGTACAAGGTTGGGATGATCACACTTCATTTTGAGATACATTGACTTTAGGCTGACACAAGTTTATTCTCAACATGACCTAGACCTATTCGAGTTTAACACCTAATAAAACTAAAAAGTATATATAATTTAATAAGCTTATGATTATATGAAAATTTAATAGTTTATAATTTTATATTTTGTATTATTTTTATATATTGGCATTTTTATGTTTTTTTAATCATTAATTTTGTGACTAAAAAACAATTTAAATTTTATATTAATTGGGAGGATGTACATCATGTTGCTCATCACAATTTTATTATTAGAGTACATCAATTAGAAATTTTTTTTTTCTAAAAATGAACATTTCTTTCCCTAGTCAAAACCCAAATCTCAAATCTTAATTATTACTATTTGACATATATTTCAATAATTTTATGAGAAATCATTCAATTTTGAATTCTTTAAAGTGGTCTAATCTTTTCATGAATTTATCTTATTCTAAATGTTCTCTACCAATTCAAAAAAAAAATCGAATGATATTCAATTAATAAAAGAGAATTTTCCTTACAAAGCCTTAATGAGTCACCACCAAGATTAATTGCCATTACTCCATGATTTATATTTTGATGAACATAAATTATTCTTTGCAACATATAATGGCAATTCAATAATTTTCGATGATTTCGGTTTAATCTTCCGACTATCAAATATATTGGATGACAATGATACTCACTAAAATATTTCTCAATGGGCATCAAATTTTTTGGATAGATTTTCAATTTTATGTTATTTCTATGCATGTGCCATCTTCCTCATGACTGACTTTGTCACACTTATCCAAAGTGATATTGTTTCTTAACATTAAAACTCATTACCTGATTAGGTATGTCATTAAAAACCCTCTTTGTGATATTTCTACTATGTCCAATGATTCTCAAGTAATGATCTAACCATACTTCTATCATGAATGATAAATTCTATATTGGTTGCTCAATTACCTTTGAATATCTCAAGCCATACTTAATAATCACCTTATGAGCGACATTTCTATGTCTATAAGGAATGAATTTTAATTATAGAATTAGTATTCAAGATATTTTTGACCGAGGATACATATAATATTACTTTATTTAGACTATTATTGAAATTTGAATAGATAATCCTTATAATTATTTCATAGTATGTCATTCACCTCTTAGAAAACATCCACATGTTCACTCCAAATATTTCATGTCTATAGTTTATGAGATCCATTAATTAATTAAATAAAGAAATATAACATGTGATAGTCTATATGAACCATTAATACCCATTGTTCTTGATCCTTTGACTATGTTTAGATTTAATACTAACATAATTATGAATGATAGGAATCTCATCATCATGTCATCACCATGACTTTCTTTAAGTTATTTTGTGTATCATTGACTTCAATAATTAATTTAAGATCACTATAAATTCATATAATAAATGAGTATTAGATTAATGAAGAAGCTTTTAATCAGTAAATACAAATCATACAATAATCCTAAAGGTGATTGCCTTTTAGAGCACTTCTCCAATAGATCTACGTGGATAGTCTCATAAAGGTCACTACGAAGAATAACTACCTTCACATCTACTTAATCAATTTCCAAGTCCAAGTTAGTAGTCAGACTCAAAATGTCTTGAATAAATGACATCTTAATTACTGAAAAATATACCTCATCAAATTAATTCCTTTTTTTTGATGAGCATTAATTTGTTTTCCATAAAATATAATATGCATTCAAAACTTTTTGATGGCCGCTGATGTACTATTTATGATCTTTAATTGTATTTGATGATATCAACACCAAAGTTGTATTTTAGTGCATTTATATACATTTCAAAGATATTTAAAATATTACATGAAGATAAGTTGTTATACACGCTGAAATATTTCCTAACGGGTGCCAATTTTTTTAATGTTTACGATTTTTATTTTTATTTTTAATTTTTGATGTATGCTCATCTTTTAATTATTTGTATTATCATACTTCATTATTAATTTTCAATTTTTTATGAATGTTTTTTTTTTCATTTGTTTCATTTCCATAATACTTGAACATTTTTGTATTTTACAAGGAGAATGGAAATATATTTGGTGGTAGGCTTTTTCATAGAAAACATGAAAAGGGATTATACAATTCAAATTATTTTAAGTATGTATAATCTTTGGACAAATTATATATATAAATTGGTTCAATAACATAATTTGATTCAACATTCAAAGTCGTATATCAATAAGATAGAGTACTTATTTCTCATATTGTAACTCATATTGTTCTATTGCAACTCATATTTTTGAAGTTGATTATATCTTTTTTTCAGGGTTTTGTTTTTGTTTATCATCAAACTCTTTTGATTCTTACATCTATGAAAAAAAAAATTCTATATTTTTTGTTATGAATGTTATTGATTGTAGTGAAGTTTCTTCATTTGAGTCAAAAAAAACTACTAAGGAAAACCACATGAATATAAGGATAATGTGGTGTTATCATCCAACAAAAGTTAACTATACTAGAAACATAAATGTCTACAATGATGAACCATATTTTGAATGACAAATCATCAAAATGTGGTATGAAGAAACAAATTCTTATGTTTCACTAATTAAGGAATGTTATGCTCAATTAATCCAGATATTAGTGAAGAGGAGATGATTTCAAAGGCTAGTATTCTAGCCTATATTATTGACTCAAATTTGGCAAGATACCAAGTATTTTGAGTCACGATATTGAAATATTTTCATACTAATTTACCATTCGTTTAATGGGATAACTATGAAAGAATTATTCTTGTTAGTGATGGTGCGAGAGAAAAGTTAGTTGCATTCTAAGATGACACTAAGATATTTTCATAATAATTTATAATTCATCCGAAATTTAAATATAATATTGACCAGATACTAAAGAAGTATCATCGTGCATAAAGAAATGAGTCAACCATTGAGTCATAAGTATCCTATTGAAAACAAAAGTCTATTTACTCAACTTGAGTAGCTGTAGGTTCACTATTGGTTGATTGAATTACATACATAATTCATGTGTGATTAAAATCTAGACTCATGTCCATTTTGCTATTTATATGATTTGTATACTTGCAAGGCTATGTTAGATGAGAAATAATTTTTAAATGAGATTTTAGTATTGTGTCAATTAATAATATGTTTTGTCACAATTACAACATCACAACAATAATATACATATATCTTCATTTTTTTCCTAATAAGCTATATATATAGAAAAAATAAGAGAAGAAGTGATTATGAAATATAAAATTGCTAGGTTGGGAATAATAATTGTAGAAGGCTTTTGAGAGAAAGAAAGATATGAATACCATAGTATGTCTTTATGCAATAGGAAAAAAAGCTTTCTTTCTTAAGATGTTGGATATAAATAAGTGATACAATTAAGGAACCCTTTTCATGAGGATGAAGTGTATATTTTTAAGGGAGAATTATGATTTAGGTGTACCAATCAAAAAAAATTAAAAAAAGAGAACCAAAGTTTTAATATTTAAAAATAGATGCACCAAACTCTTAAGTAATTAAGTTTTAACGTACTAATTTATGTTTATACGAAATTATCCTTGTTTTAAAAACTAACATAATTGATTATGTGCAATGCTAAACTATTAATTAATTAAATCAAAATACTAAGAAAATATCATATGAGCTCGATCGAGGAACTCACTGGAGCTCATCGAGCTCCACCGAGGAGCTCACTAGAGCTCCATCTATGAGCTTGCTGGAGCTCTGGCGAGGAGCTCCCCAAGCTCTATGGAGGAGCTCGTACAGCTCGTCGAGCTCCAAGAGCTCGATCGAGGTCCTTGTGCTCGTAGAGCTACAGGAACTTGTTGGAGCTCCTCGGCGGAGCTCATTACGAATTACGATCTTCCCTTATTATCTTGATTTAATTACTCAATAGTTTAGTATTACAAAGAATAAGTTAGGTTAGTTTTTAAAATTAGGGAAATTTCATTTTAACATGGATTAATGCACCAAACTTAATTACTTAATAGTTTGATGCACATATTTTTTAAATATTAAAACTTAGGTTATATTTGTTTCAATTTTTTTGATTGGTGCAGCAAAAGATAATTCTTCCGAATTTTAATATTAGGTAATCATACAATCATTTGCAAACTTAAATGATATTATGATATGCTTTATTAAAGTAAAAAAAAATCTTTTAAATTTTCTTAATCTACATTGATTTTTCATCAAGTTTTTTTTTCAAATAATTTGTTTTAGCTCTTCGAGAGTTCCAACAAGATTTACTTATGCTTCTAATTTGATTATTTGTACAAGAAATCTAACAATGACAACATAGTGCAAACATCTATTTAAAATGATAAAATAATAAACATGTTGATATAGTGGATGATAGATCATTGATTTCTTTTTAAAAAGAATACATGGATCAAGTATGACTTCATTAAAGTACTACTTAGCCATCACTCTACCAGCTGAGCAAGCTACACATGGTCCCAAATGAAAGGAACATAAAATGCTTAAGGTAATAAATTCTCTATTCTAAAATAGAAGGGCAAAATATGTAAGAGGCTGATTACCCTTTCCTCCATTACAACTTTCTTGTTATTCCTGTGATGTTTCTAGACAAACTTTTCCAGTAATTAGATACATTGAAATTGTTGACTTCTTAACATGAATGAAACTCCTAATCGAAAATATAATATGAAATCTAGAGCTTTGTTGCCAACTCTGTATCTGGAATTTAAGATTATGGGATACTCTATATTATATATACTGGTTCTATTTTTTGATATTTTAAGCTCTAACTCATAAAAATGTATAAACATACCTTTAGGTATATGATATCCTATAAATTAGACATTTAACCTTGGTAGTGTATTTCCATCTGAGTTACCAAAAATTCAAATTATGTATTGGTTGGATTATGTCTGGAACATAATGCAACATAGCGTCTAGAAGATAATCACAAAAAAAATCATAATTTAATTCGTGTAAAAAAAAAAGAGATTACATAGTTTCACATATTATTTTTGGTGAATACAAATATATTCTAATTAATCACATTATTAAAATACTTTTACAATGCTAGGTTCACATTAACACCAATCCAACAAAAATAATAGGAAATCTACCCTTGAGAAATCAATATTAAAACACAATTCATATAGCTAGGAATCATTCAACCATATTAACAAAATGAGAAAAATAGACAATTTAATGAAATTTAATTTTTATATGCTAGAAGACAAAAGATGCGAACAAAGAATTATGAAAAAAATAATCTATCATTTTGAGAAATCAAAATTAAAAGACAATTCATATAGCTAGGGATGATTCCAACGTAGAAACAAAAATTGAGAAAAAAGAAGACAACAAATTTTAATAAAAATTTTAATTTTAATATGCCTTCAGGATAAAGATGAGGAAGAATGAATTATGAAAAAAAAAATTACTCGGCAGGTTATTTATAACAAAACCTTCAATGAGAGCACTCATTATTTGTCAATTATTGAGGTGATCAAATTGTTTGTCACATGCCATTGCCACATTTATTTCTAAATAAGAATTATTTTTGTGAGAATTATGTTTCTATGTAATATATATAAAATAATTGAAAAAAAGTAACTTCTTTTTTAATAATTAAAAAATTTGAACCAAACTCTTAACTAATTAATTTTTAGTGCACTCAACATTATTTATACAAAAATACTTTTATTTTTATTTGGCTACGTGTTTATCATATTTAATTATATTGTTTAATCTTCTACATGCATTCAATTAGAACAATAATAATTCAGCACCAGAAGGCAATGGTTTAGTTGGA
The DNA here is from genome assembly GCA_029783825.1 of Sapria himalayana. NCBI lineage: Eukaryota > Viridiplantae > Streptophyta > Magnoliopsida > Malpighiales > Rafflesiaceae > Sapria > Sapria himalayana. The sequence goes on from JAREIK010008249.1 coordinate 2,194,345, forward strand.
ATCTTTTACTTAAACATTCTTGATTTATCTTCAACCATCCAATACTCATAAAATCACTTATAAAAAAATAATGATCCAATTCTACGTAATGATCTCATAAGGAGTTTCACAATATGAGCTCTAGTAAGCTCGTCGAGCAACCAAAAATTCATGGAGCTCGAAGGAGCTCATGATGAGCTCGCATGAGGTGGTAAGGATGCTTACTATCTCATGCGAGCTTACTGGATCTCGCTTGTGCTCCTTACTAACTCATTGGAGTTGGTAAGGATGCTTACCAACTCATGAAAGCTTACTAGAGCTAGTGTGAGCTCCTTACCAACTCACTAGAGTTGGTAAGGATGCATTCCAGCTCACACAAGCTCACTAGAGCTGGTAAGGATGCTTACCAGCTCATTGGAGCTCATGAAAGCACAAGCTCATTACCATCTCATGTAAACATCAGCACTTCTGAGCTTTTTACTATTATAGACATAGGCTTTCTACTAAACATCGGTGTGACACTTAAACAATTCACCGTTACATTGTTGCTAAGTTAGCCACCTTATTGCATTGCATACTAAGCTCGGCTTAAGCCTACAGCTTGAAGTAAAGAGAACTTGAATGAACACATGAAAGGAAGAAAACCTTTGATTGAAGAAACACTTATTACAAAGCTTGGTGGTTTATAAATGAGACAACCTCCTCCTTATATATACATATATGGAAGTGTTTAGAACAATTGAAGGTTCTTAATAGCAAAAAGAATTCTTGAATATTATACTATGTACAAATATTTACAAGATGTCTCTAAAAGAATCTAGGATAGTCTCTTTCTTTCTATATTCTTCTACATAAGTGTGGCATTCTTTGGAAGCTTCTAAAGCCTTCCACATTCTTCAAGCAAAGGAATGAACTTTCTAGGAGTGAGGGTATGAAATTCTCCCCTACCAAAGTTGTAAATGTCATTGTTAATCCTCCTTCCTGAAACTAATTGATCTTTTTCTAGAACTATCATAAAGTATTTGTTGGCTCCTAATTAGCTTCACTTTCTGATATTTCCTTCCACTTCACTTTTTATAGGATGTCACCACTACTATTGGTACTCTTGTAGAAATTCCTCGACCTAGATCCTCCTTATCTTCATGATAGGGCTCTAGATTGCTGATTTGGAACACAAGATGAATCTTTATCCTTGGTGGAAGCTCAACCTTTTAGGACACCGTACCAACCTACTTAGTGTGGAAAACATTCCTTCATACTTCCTCAAAAGTCATTTGTACATCTTTCGAAAGGACTTGAATTTTTGTGATATGATCTTGATCAGCACAAAGTCTCCGACTTGGAACTCTTGATGTTTCCTCTTCTTGTCACTGCACTTCATCTTCTTTGTTGGTAGAGGCCGCACTTGATCCTTTCTTAACATTATTATAGCTTTTGTATCCCTTGTCTCCCCCACCTCTAGCTTGGCTACCTTTGAAAGATAACTTAGTCTGAAATATGTATCCTCTTCAAAAATCCATGAGTGACTCTGCTATCGCTATATCCATGGCTAAGTCTTTGACACCACATCTCCTCAACTCGTGCTCGGCCTAGCCTTGTAGGTTCTCCATAAAGTTGAAGAGAAGTTTCTTCTCAATCATATTAGGAGCTTCAAGCATTAGGGAAGAGAACTCCTTGACATAATCCCAAATTGTCCTTGTGTGCTTGAGATGCCTGATCTTCCTATGGGCTAAGTATCCCAAAACTTCTAGGTAAAATTTCTTATTGATTTCTTTCTTGAAGTCTGCTCATGTGTCTATGATGCATATCCTTTTTTATTTTTCCATAAACCTTCTACACTTCCATATAGTTATATTATTAATGAGGTAGAGAGTAATAGTGCATATATTTGTTGCTTCATCAGTCAATGCTATTGTCTCAAAGTATCTCTTCATGAGCCATAAGTAGTTATCTAGCTCCTTGGCATCCCACTATCTAGCGAAAGTGTGTGGCTTTGGCATCTCCACCCATGATACTTCATAAGTGGTCATAACTGAGTTGACAATGGTATCTTATAAATGGCCGCCTCTTGCCTTAGATTATCTTCATGCTTGATTAAGACTTCCACCCTTGACTCTAAGCCAGTGAACATGTCTAGGACCCTCATAAACACCTCGTGTTACACCACCGGGATCAGAAGCCTTGCAATTCATTTTGAAAGTCTTAGATTTGCACCTTGAGATCCTCCATGGCCCTCTCCATGCTTTGATCCTTTAGGTCCATCCCCTCCTTGGTATCCACCAAAGTGACCTCTAACCGGGTCACCCGATCCTCCAAGCTCGTGAGCGGATAATGAGACTTATTTTTCTTTCCCCTTTTCTTAGCAGGAGGGTCAAGGCCACTTTCTTGAACTTACTCGGGAACTTTTTCTACATGAGAGCTCACCATCATATCCTCCAATTTACTCTCACACATCTCAATCTTGCATCTTATACCAACTATCATAGACTTAGGCTTTCTACTAAAGTCTCGTGTGATACATAGACAACTTGGCCATTGGTTGTTGCTAAATCAGCCTCAATTATTTCTTTTCTTGCTAAGCTCAGCTTTTACCCATGGCTTGTAAGAAAGAGAACATTAGGGAATACTTGAAAGGAGCTAGATAGTCAAATCCATAAAGCTGGGGGAATGGCTCTCAAACCTCAAATCTATAAGGATACATTTGGGAATTTATACCAAACTAGTGTGGTTCTAGAGTTTGTGTAATTTAATTTATGTGTTGTGAATTGGTTTTATTTAATGAATGGTTTATTTTTTTTATGTATGGATATCAATGGTTTGTGATTAAATATAACTTGAATTAGAGTTTTGACTATTAATAAATTTGTGTGAGATTATCATAGTGGATGGTGATAGATAAACCAAGAGGCCTACTCATGCATATGGAAGGAAAAAAGTGACATTCTTTTCAATTGTGATACATAAGATAAACTTAGATGTTGAATAAAAAAATTTGAGTATATTAATAATTGTGAGTATTATGCTTATGAAGCTAAAAGTATAAATATTTTTATATGTCAATCCATTATACACATCTTAAAGAACTAGTTCTTGATTGGGATGAACATTATAAAACTAAAACTTTTTCTCATCATCACTAAGAATAATGGTGATAGGTTATCCTCACAACAAACTTGAGAATGTTATGATTCATAAGGTTGTGATAGTCTTTGTGAGCTACTTTTTCTCATATAGTCCCACTATTGAAACTTGAAAGAAGCATATGTTAATGCTATATATATAACTTGTTTTGATAATCTGTTTGTATAACAAAATATTTATGTTTTAATATTTTCATGTAAGTGTAGTAAAAGAAATATTAAAAGGCTGGGGATGATGCAGTAGCACAATAATGAAGGTCTCGTCGTCCGGTCGCCGGGCCAAAATTTTTGGAGCAGAGCTTGACCCGCTCAGGTTAATTGAACCGAGAGTTTTTATTATAAATGTTTTTGTATTTTTTATTTTTGGGTTGCTATTTTTTCGGATCCAGAACTGTTCATTGTCTTCTCTCTCTCTCTGCACGATTTATCATGTTTGTCTCTGCGCTGCACATACTATAAGACAATTTTGGTTTAATCTGTAAAACATAAGTATTTTCTAGTGGATGTAGCTAGTCTTACTAAGCGACTAGCGAATCACATTATTTTTGGTTTTCTATTTTCTCATTTTTTTGATTCTGCCGTGTTGGATTGTGGATTTGATATATATATATATATTGTTCTATTGTGTTGTTGTTTTGTTGTCTTCTGTATCTTAAAATCATAACCCTGGGAGCACAATTGCCCAACAATTGGTATCGGAGTGAGTTTTGGAGATTTTTGAGAAATTATGCTATTGGAGTTTGTGATTTTTCTATACAAACGATATTCTATTGAAATGGCTGGAACCCTAAACATCACGATCGAGAAATTCAATGGCAGAAATGAGTTTAGTATGTGGCAGATTAAAATGCGAGCACATTTGAAAATTTTTGATATTTGGAGTCATCTGGTTCAAGGCTTCGGTCCTCACACTAATGCTGCTCTTGGAATAACTGGGGCTGAGGCTTGGAGACGTGAAGAGAAAGCACACTCCACCATTCTGTTAAGCTTGTCGGATGAAGTCATTGCTAAGGTAGCAAACGAGGAGTCTGCTACAGGACTGTGGCTCAAGCTTGAGTCACTATATATGACTAAATCATCGACGAAAAAGCTTCTGTTGAAGAGAATGCTGTTCACACTAAGGATGCAAGAGGGAACCTATTTGAAGAAGCATTTAGATGACTTCAACAGCATCCTCATGCACCTTAAACTTGTGGATGCTGAGGTGGAAGATAAAGATGTTGCACTTCTACTCTTAGTTTCGCTTCCTACTTCCTATTAGAATTTTGTCAACTCTCTCATTGTGGGAACATAGAAGATTACACTAGAGGATGTTCGGGCTGCTCTACACTCCAGAGAGATGAGGTAGAAGGCTGAGGTTGAATGACTTGAACAACATCCTACTAGATTGGTGGTGACAAACAGGAGGCAACAACTTGTTCCATTCAAGAAGAAGAGAAATAAGCTTTAGAAGATGTCAAAAAAGAGTGACACTTGTCACTAATGTAAACAGAAAAGGCATTGAAAAATTGAATGCCCGAAGAAGAGAGCAAGGCTGGAATAGCAAGGTCAGCCTAATCACCCACCTGCTGCTGGTGTGACCTTTGATGATTTGGATGATGGAGAAGACCTTGTGCTGGTAACCTCCACAACGATCACAAGATCATATTCTTGGATCATGGATACTAGGGCTTCCTTCCATATAAGCACTCACTTGGAGTGGTTTAGCAAATATGACATGAAGGAAGCTGGCCATGCTGTGGTGGGGAACACCTAACCATGTAAGGTATTTTGGAATCGGGCATAGTCAGACTGAGAACTTGGGATGACCAAATAGTATCACTTTCAAATGTGAGATATGTCCATGAGATAACAATGAATCTCATTTCTCTTTGTGTTCTAGATGATCATGCATATTCATTCAATGGTAGAGAGGGAACACTGAATGCTCACTGAGGAGATGATATTGTACTAAAGGGGTAGAAGACTGGAATGCTATACATACTGATAGGTTCCATAGTGATAGGGACTATTGCTGTCACATCTGGAGAGCCAGCATCTGAAGATAAAGCTGAACTTACCAGACTGTGGCATATGCGGCTGGCACATGGGAAAGAAATGTATAAAAATTCTTTCTGATCTTAATTTTTTTTGTTGGTCATAGAGTAGGTAAATTAAATTTCTATGATCATTGTGTTTTTGGCAAACATAGAACTAAGTTCGATAAGCCCATACACTATACAAATAGTATTTTGGATTATATCTATGCTGACTATTGGGGCCCTTCTAAAGTCACATCTCTTGGGGGTGCTCGATTTTATTTATGTTTAGTTGATGATTAGTCCAGAATGTCCTGGGTATTCATGATGAAACATAAATCTAAGACTTTTATAAAGTTTAAGCAGCGGGTTAGCTTAGTGGAAAACCAAACACAAAAGAAGGTTAAACTATTACGAACAGATAATAGTCGAGAATTTTGTTCGTCTAAATTTGAAAATTTCTATAAGGAAAAAGGTATAGCGAGACACAAAATTGTTAGGGACACTCCTCAGCAAAATAGCATTGCTGAAAGAATAAACCAAACTCTTCTAAAGAGAACTAGATGTATGCTCTCTCAATCAGGCTTAGGCAAGGAGTTTTGGGTTGAAGCTGTTAATACAGCATGCCATCTGATAAATAGATTGCCACATAGTAGAATTAAATTTAAAATTCCATTTGAGGTGTGGATTGGTAAACCTATAGATTATTCTAATCTGAAAGTGTTCTGGTGTGTTGCCTACTATCAATTAAATGATGGTAAGCTTGAACCACGAGCAAGAAAAAAAATATTTGTAAGATATGGTGAAAGCTGAATTAAAAGAATAAGAAGAATAAAAAAATAAGAAGAATAATAAAAATAAGAAGAATACAATGAATAAGAAGAACATGAAGAATAATAAAAATAATAAGAAAAAGAAGAAAAAGAAGAAAAAGAAGAAAAAGAAGAATTAGAATTATAATAAATATAAAAAAAATTGAATAAGAAGAATAAGAATAATTGGTAGAATAAGAATAATAAAAAGAATAAAAAAATAAAAAAATACGAAGAATAAAAAGAATAACAAGAATAAGAAGAATAAAAAGGATAAAAAATTGAAGAATAATAAGGATGAGAAGAATAATAAGAATAATAAGAATAATAAGAATAAGATAAATAAAATGAATTAGAAGAATAAGAATAATAAGGTGTAAAAAAGAATAAATGATATAAGAGGAATAAGAAGAATAAGAAAAATAAGAAGAATAAGAATAATAAGAAAAATAAGAAGAATAAGAAGAATAAGAAGAATAGAAATAATAATAATAATAATTAAAAGAATAAGAAAAATAAGAAAAATAATAAGAAACAAAAGAATAAGAAGAATAAAAAGAATAAGAATAATAAATAGAATAAGTAGAATAAGAATAATAAAAATAAAAACTAAAATAAGAAAAATAAGAAAAATAAAAAAAGTAAAAAAAATAAAAAAATTAAAATGAAAGAATAATAAAAAGAATAACAAGAATAAGAAAAATAAATTAAATGAGAATAATAAAAAGAATAAGAATTATAAAATGAATAAAAAAATAAGAATAATAAGAAGAATAGTATGAATAATAAAATTTACAAGAATAAAGAGAATATGATTAATAAAGAGAATAAGTAGTATAAGAAGAATAAGAATAATAAGAAAAATAAAATAAATAAAAAGAATAAGAAGAATAAAAATAATAATAATAAATAAGAAGAATAAAAGTAATAAAAAAAATAAGATGAATAATTAAAATAAAAAGAATTAGAAGAATAAGTAGAATTAGAAAAATGAGAAGAATAATAAGAATAAGAAGAATAAGTAAAATAAGTATAATAATAAATATAAGAAAAATAAAAAGAATAAAAAAAATAAGAATAAATCGAAGAATAAGACGAATAAAAATAATAAAAAGATTAATAATAATAAGAAGATTAATAATAAGAAGAAGATTAATAATAATAAAAATAAGAAGATAAGAATCTATAAGAAGAATAAAAAGGATAATAATAATAATAAGACTTAGAAGAATAGAAAAAATATAAAGGATAAAAAGAAAAATAAAAAAAAAAGAAAAAAAAAGAATAGTAAGAATAAAATTAATAACAAGAAAAAGAAAAATAAGAAGAATATGAAGAAAAAGAAGAAGAAATGAATTAGAAAAAAAAAAGAAATGAATTAGAATAATAAGAAGATTAAAAAGATTAAGAAGATTAAGAAGAATAAGAAGAATAAGAAGAATAAGAAAGATTAGAATAAAAAGAAAAATAAATAAAATAATAATAAAAAGAATAACAAAAATGAGAAGAATAAAAATAATAAGAAGCAACAAAAGAAAAAGAAGAATAAGAAGAATAATATGAATTAAAAGAATATGAAGAATAATAAGAATAAGTAGAATAAGAAGAATGAGAAGATTAAGAACAATAATAAAATAAGAAGAATTTGAAGAATAAGAAGGATAAGAAGAATCAAGAGAATCGGAGGAAAATGAAGAATAATATCAATAAGAAGAATAAGAAAAAAAAAGAATATCAAGATTAAAGAATATCAAGAATAGAAATAATATGAAGTATAAGAAGAAAATGAAGAATTAGAAGAATAAGAAGAATAATAAGAGTAAGAAGAATAAGAAGAGTAAGAAGAATATGAAGAGTAAGAAGAGTAAGCAGGATAAAAAGAAAAGAAGAATAAGATGAATAAGAAGAATATTAAAAATAAGAAGAATAAGAAGAATATTAAAAATAAGAAGAATAAGAAAAATTCTTGATATGAAGTATAAGAAGAATTTGAAGAATAAGAAGGATAAGAAGAATCAAGAGAATCGGAGGAAAATGAAGAATAATATCAATAAGAAGAATAAGAAAAAAAAAAGAATAATAAGATTAAAAAGAATATCAAGAATAGAAATAATATGAAGTATAAGAAGAAAATGAAGAATTAGAAGAATAAGAAGAATAATAAGAGTAAGAAGAATAAGAAGAGTAAGAAGAATAAGAAGAGTAAGAAGAGTAAGAAGAGTAAGCAGGATAAAAAGATAAGAAGAATAAGAAGAATAAGAATAAGAATAAGAAGAATAAGAAAATAAGAAGAATAAGAAGAATAAGAAGAATAAAATGAATAAGAACAATAAGATGAATAAAAAAAATAAGAAAAATAACAAATATTTCAAGAATAAGAAGTATACGAATAAAAAGAAAAATAACAAGAATAAGAGGATAAGATGTATAAGAAGTATAAGAAGAATAAGAATAATAAAAAGAATATGAAGAATAAGAAGAATTACATCTATAAGAAGGAATATAAAAATAATAAGAAGAATAAGAAGAATATAATGATTAAAAAGAATAAGAAGAATAAGAAAAATCAGAAAAATAAGAAAAATAAGAAAAATAAAAAAAATAAAAATAAAAATATGAAAAAGAACAATAAAATTTATAATAATAACAATAAAAATAAGAAGAATTATAAGAATAAGCTTAAAAAATAAAGGGAGAAAAAGAATAATAAGAAGATTAATAATTATTATGTGAATAATAAGAATAAGTAGAATAAGTAGAAAAAATGAATAAAAAGAAAAAGAAAAATAAGAAAAATTAGAAAAATAAAAAGGATAAATCAAATAATACAAAGAATTAAAAGTTAAAGAAAATATGAAAAATATGAATAATAAAGTAGAATAAATAAAAAAAACAATATAAAATTAACAAGATTATGTAGAATAATTATAAAAAGAAAACTAAATATTTATTAGAATAAAAAGAATATGAAGAATAAATTGAATAAGAAAATAAGATTAATACAAAGAATTATAAGATAAGAAGAATATAAAGTATTAAATGACTAGGAAAAATAAAATGAATAAAAAAAAAGAATTACAAGATTAAAAATATTAACAATAATTATTATTATTATTAAAATAAGAAGAATAAGTAGAATTAGAAGAATTAGAAGAATATGGAAAAATAATAAGAATAATGAGAATAAAAAGAATAAAAATAATAAAATATTACTAAAAATAAAAAGTATAAGAAAAATAAGATGAATTAAAAGTATAAAAATAATAAGAAGAATAAGGAATATAAGATGAATATAAAAATAAGAAGAAAAAGAAGAATTAAAAGTATAAAAATAAAAATAATAATAATAATAAACAGATTAAGAAGGATATGAAGAAACAAATATTAATTATAATAAGAAGAATAAGAATAATAATCAGAATAATAACAAAAAGAAGGATAAGAAGTATAAGAAGAATAAGAAGAATAAAAAAAAAGAATAAGATGAGAAAGGAGAATAAAAAATAAGAATAATAATAATGATATATAAAATAGGATATATAAGTAGAATAAGAAAAATAAGAATAAAAAAAATGATAAGAAGATTAATAATACGGAGAATAAGAAGAATAAGCACAATAACTAGGATAAGATGATAAGAAGAATATCAAGTATAAGAAGAATAATAAGAATAAAAATAATAGAAAAAATAAAAAAAATAATAAAAATTAAAATGAATAAAAAAGTCATAATAATAATAATAATAATATTATTATTATTATTAAGAATAATAAAAAAATATGAATATTATGTAGAATAAGAAAAAAAGAATTACTATAATAAAATAAATAAGAAGAATAAATATAATAAGAATAACATCAATTAGAAGACTGAATTTTATTAAATAAATTAGAATAACTATAATAAGAATAATAAAATATTACTATTATAAAATATATCTATAATTATGTAGAATAAGAAGAATAGAATAATTATTATAAGAAGAAAAAATATGAAAAATATGAATTTTATTACAATAATAAAATAAATAAAATAGTAAGAATAGCATGAATAAGTAGAATAATTAGTATAGCATCAATTCGAAGAATAACTATAATAAAATAAATAAGAAGTATAAAAAGAATTAGAAGAATAACAAGAATAATAAGAAAACAAAGAAAAATAAAAATAAAATGAATACAAAGAATTAGAAGAATAAAAAAAATAAAAAGAATTAGAAGAATAAAATGATTTAAAAGAATATGAAGAATAAGAAGATTAAGAAAAATAACAATAATAAGAATAATAAGTAGAATAAGAAGTATAAGTAGAATAAAAAGAATAACAAGAAAAATATGTGTAACAAGAATACAAAGAATAAGAAGAATAAAAAGAATAAGAAGAATAAGAAGAATTAATAGAATAACTAAAATAAGAAGAAGAATAATAATAATAATAATAATAATAAGTGAGTGATTGTCTATAGGCATGTCACATTTGATGAAAGTGTTATCTTAAGACAAGTACCTTGTCCTATCCAGTTACATGATGTTCCTCAAGCTGAGCTTAAGGTTGAGCTAAAACTGTAGCTTCAGGAAGGATACTTGTTGTTCCTAGACAAACAATAGCTAATCATGAAAATGATGATAAGTCTATTACTAAACCTGATCTTGAACATGCACCTGAAGAGTCTATTTTCTACTGCATTGCAATGATAGACAAAGGAGAGTGAATGCATGTCCTCCTCTAAGATTCGCCTTTGATGAATTTGTAGAGTTTTCCCTATAAGTTTCCAAAAAGATTGATATTCCTGAACCATCCTTATTCAGGAATGCTGTTAAATGTCCTGAAGTTGAGTCATGGTTAGTTTCCATGAATGAGAGATTGAATTTTTTCATAAGAATGGTACTTGGCTTATTGTACCTAAACCAAAAGGGAGAAAGATAGTTTTTTGCAAATTGATTTTCAAGAAGAAAAATGATACCTTTATAGCTGGTGGTGTAAAGTTTAAGGCACATCTAGTTGCAAGAGAGTTCAGTCAGAAAGAGGGTGTTGATTACAATGAGATATTCTTTCATGTAGTTATACATACCTCAATCAGGGTGCTGCTAGCATTAGTGGCACATCATGACCTTGAACTTGAGCAACTAGATGTTAAAACTACATTTCTTCATGGAGATCTGGATGAAAAAATTTACATGAGCCAGCCTGAGGGTTTTGACGTATCAAGTAATAAAACTCATGTGTGCAATCTTTTGAAGTGCCTTTATGGACTTAAGCAGTCTCCCCGTCAATGGTACAAGAGATTTGACTGTTTCATGACTAATCATAGATATAGTAGATATGACCATGACTGTTGTATTTATTTCAAAAGGCATAAGAATAAGTCATATATCTACTTGCTATTGTATGTAGATGATATGCTTATTGCTGCCAGAAATAAATCTCATATTCAGGAACTGAAAGATCTCCTCTGTTCTAAATTTGATATGAAAGATCTTGGAGGAGCAAAGCAAATTTTGGGTATAAAAATATTCAGAGATAGAATTAAAAGAAAGTTATTTCTTTCACAGAAACAATATATACAGAAACTTCTATCTAGATTTAGAATGACTTTTTGTAAACCACTATTCACACCATTTGCTTCAAATTTCTATCTAACATTATAATGTTGTCCCCAATCTGAACCTGACAAGGAACAAATATCTAAGGTTCCTTATTCTAGTACTGTCGAGAGCCTCATGTATCTTTTGGTATGCATCCGACTTAATATTGCTCATGCAATAAGTGTAATGAGTAGGTTTATGATAAATCCTGGTCAAGAGTACTAGAAAGCTGTTAAGATGATACTTAGGTACCTCAAGGAGACTTATGATGTTGGTCTGATATTTGGTAATGAATCTGAACTCATGCTGGTAGGATATTTTGATTCTGACTATCCATGAGATGTTGATAGCAGACCATCTATGACTGGTTATGTCTTCACTATATGTGGTTCTGTAGTTAGCTGGAAAGCCACATTATAATCTTCTATTACTTTATCTTATACTGAAGTAAAGTATATGGCTCTGACTGAAGTTGCGAAGTGATATGGCTGAAAGGTTTTCTCAATGACCTTGGTCTTTATGAAGAGGTTCTAATAGTTTTTTGTGACAACCTCAGTGCTATTTGTTTAGCAAAAGACCAAGTGTACCATGAGAGGACAAAGTACATTGATGTACGATATTATTTCTTTCGATCTGAGAAGAGGGTACAAGTAAAAAAGATTGCAACTTCTGATAATCTAGCTAACATGTTTATCAAACCTGTTACTCTGAATAAGTTAAGATACTGTCTTGACTTACTGAACATATCAAATCAGATGTAGTTTTTTTAGACTAACTATTTATAGAGAGTGTCTCGCTATCTGTATGGAAAACAAATTAAGGTGGAGATTGCTATATATATAACTAGTTTTAATAATCTGTTTGTATAACCAAATATTTCTGTTTTAATATGTTTATGTAAGTGTAGAAAAAGAAATATTAAGAGGCTAGAAATGCAGCATAAGCACAATAATGGAGGTCTCACCGCCCGATCAGTGGGCCGAAAATTTTGGAGCAGAGCCTAACCCGTCCCGTGATCCAACCCGCTCTGGTTAATTAAAACGAGAGTTTTTATTATAAATATTTTTGTATTTTTTATTTTCGGATTGTTGTTTTTTTTGGATCCGTAACTGTTCATCTTCTTCTCTCTCTCTCTCTCTCTGCGTGATTTATCGTGATTATCTCTGTGCTGCACATACTATAAGACAATTTTGGTTTAATCTGTAACGCATAAGTATTTTCTGGTGGATGTAGCTAGTCGTACTGAGCGACTAGTAAACCATGCTATTTCTAGTTTTCTATTTTCTCATTTTTTTTTTGATTATACCGTGTTGGATTGTGGATTGGATATATACATTGTTCTGTTGTGTTGTTATTTTGTTGTCTTCTGTATCTTAAAATCATAACTGTGGGAGCACAATTTCCCAAGAGTTAATTATATAGGTATATCACTTATGAAATTGAAAGTACAAATACTTATAAACCATGTCAATCATTAGTATTTATAATAATGGAGGCCATACAATAAGAATGTACATACAAATCAATCATCAAGGGCAGTTGAAAAAGTTTTCTGAAATTTATAGGAAAATTAATGACTCTCAAATAAAGATGAATTATTATTTTAGTGGTGATGTATCTAAAGAATAACTATGAGTAGACCACCATTAAGACATGCCTAATGGTGAAAATCATCTTGATTGCCTTCAGGGCCAGGAATTATTATAGAACACCCCAATATTTGTTATATGTCCAACATATCATAAGCTGAACAATACCCCAACTTAAATGGTATTACATACATTAAATAAGTAAACTATTGACCTAAGATTATCTAATAATCTAAGTATCTATTTTACTAAATATTCTTAGTTTCATAAGAATATTCTCATCAATAAAATTTTGGGACATTGCATACTTGATAAAATTAAGTGACATAAACAAAGTTACAACAATTTGACATAATTTATATAGATTGTTTAGTTTGATTTGTCAATGTGAAGTGAAGTAATTATTTTTGAAAAAGGATAATTTTTTTAGCAGTTTAGACAATATTAAGTTTCATAAATATTCTTTGTTTTATAAGCTAAATATTGTTAATTTGTTTGAACATGGATAGTTATCTTTAGGATTGTACTTATATTTTTTCTATTCTTTTTTTTCCAACCACACATATATAAAACTAGAATATCTAGTCAATATTCTCAATATTTCTTAGCAAAATTATCTTAATGAGCTATGGGAGAATAATGGAGCATACAAAATGCAATTTGTAAAAATTATATCTGAAGTGAGCAAAAAGATCCCAAACTACAATTATAATAAGACTTATGATGCTTAAGAAAGTTAATTTTATTATGAACCTCATGGTAACCATTACAATCATATTATTAGCATGAAAAGAGTTATGGAGAATGAGAATATAGAATCCATAAAGAGAGAACAAATTATGGATCTGAATCATGTTTAAGATCTTTTTGGATGGCTAAACTTAATGAGTTGTTGAGAGATTAAAGAATAGTCAATTCTTTTGAAAGAATGAAGGATGATACAGTCTTCATGGTAGAGAAGAAGTCATGAATTGGTTTAAGTCTGAAGAAAATTTTACATCAGAAATTTCTATAGTAAAGTTGGAAATTATTATGGTTGAAAATTTAGAAAAGTACATTGAAGATATGACCTTATTTATTCAAGAAGTAGAAACTGAAACAAATAATAAAATTTTCATGGCTAGTATGGATATAATTATGGTACAAAATCTTCAAGAGAAAATCCAAGATACAGTTTCAACTATCTAAGAATAAGATGAAATGAATGATACAATCTCTATAGCTAGTATAGAAAAAATTATGATAAAAAAACTTGAAGATGAACTCGAAGATATGGCCTCAGCTATTCAAGAAGAAGAAGTTGAGATGGATTATAAAGTTTTGGTGCTTAAATTAGAGAAATTTGATGAAGTAGTTGCACATGAAATTGAAAAATCCAATTAGTTTTCATAATGTCAAGGCTAATGAGAAAAATAAAAAATGAGAGCAATGCAAAAACTAGTCGTATGGCAGAGAGAATAAAAATAAGCATTCATCCACCATCCACGAGTGTTACTAAAAGTACATGGAAGAAAGAAAAAAATTGCATATTGAAAAGCTAGAATGGATAGCAGAAAAGTTTTCTTGAGTTTTATATCATGATTCTACTACTAAGTTGACCCAATGTTTTTACCATACAATAATTTTATATTTTCAGTTTGGTTAAGGATAGATTTTCCTTTTTATTCAATAATTTTATCATAATTTACTTGAATAAAAAGTTTATCTATTTTAGTGCATTAAAAAATAACCTTTATATTATTAATATTAACTCTAACCTATTGCAATGGCATGAGTTAAATAATATCAATACCTTGCCATATAAAAAATATCTGTTGGATCTAAACCAGACCTATCTTTGACACTTATGCATAGGTCATCTAAAACTAAAATAGATTTCAATATTGGTTAAAGATGAACCTTTAGGTTCAATATAAAGGTTGAAATACTTGCAGGATGCAAACACTACTTATAAATAAAAATGACCAAGCGACACTTTGTGACAAAGGACTATAGAGCCAAAGGGTAACTGAAGATGGTTCATTCTGATTTATATCAACTCATGACTATCCAAGTAAGAGGTGATTTTGAGTACTTTATCATATTTATTGATGATTACTCAAGATATAAGTATATTTATTTGATACGTCATAAGCCTTACAATACACATATTTATCAAGTCATTAAATCTTATATATAGTCTCATGACCAAGTGATTTGTTGTGGATTTTACAAAGTGGATGGCAAGTTTGAATTCCACCTTGTCCCCTACTGTACTGTATAGTAAAAATTTTAAAATTAACTTTAGTCGATTATGATTTGTTTCTAATTTCTATCATTCAGACTAATTAATTTTAGTAAACCATAACGTAATTTTAAAATTTAATATACTTTTTTTATTATTATGAAAATTTTGATCAACAACAACACAAATATTTTCTATTTGATACATCAAAGCATAAATCTTCAAATAAAAAAATATAATAAAACACAATTGGAAAGATACAAAAAGAAAATAAAACACTAGTAAATAATATTCAACAAATTATTTATAATTCATTTTGGTAGACATGATAAAACTATATTAAATTTTAAAATATAGAAATACATTTAATATTTTAACTCACTTTATATTTGGAGTAACAAAAATACTAATTACACATTCATAACATAATCACAAACATAACACCTCATACAAAACCAATATCAACTACATTTATAACTTACTCACAAACACAACACCTCATACAAGACCAACATTTGGAGGAACTTCATAAAATAAAATAATAATAAATTTTTGTATATTTTAAATGTAACTCATGATCTTTCTTATATAAAAAACATAGGTGCGAGCACAACTATTTTTAATTGCAGCACCTAGTGATTTTTCCACTAATGCAAATGACCGTGCCAAGGAGATATAGAATAATAATAACATACTCACAAATAATGCCAATATTTTATTTTGCAATTTAATTTTTTTATTAGTTTCACAAATTAATTTCATATTAGAATTTAGAACCCTAACCTTAACCTAATAATATCAAGAAATTTATATTCCTTACCTCATAGTTATAATCCCACATATTTGTCAAGTTGATGTGCCCATCTGAACATAGGGTTACAACTCAGGCAAGTTGGGTTTGATCATATCCTTTATTTTTTAGCAATAAAAATTATAAAAATTTCTATAAAAATTAATAATTATTAATTTTAAAATATATTTGTGGAGTACAAAATGTTTATAATATTAAACTTATATTAAAATTTTAAATGAATGATAATAATTTTAGATGTACATTTTTAAAATTATACTCTTATGTTTACATTCATACTAAGAAATAATATATTAAATTGAGCAATATTGACATAATATTCTATCAATTTGATTCACAGAAGCTTGTGATCGAACTTCCAATCTTAAAGGATGGAAGATTTTAGTATCTTGCCATTCACATTGAACTTTAAAACCTGAAATGGAAATGAAAATATTTATATATCTTTAGAATTTTTTTAATAAATTTAATAAAAAAAAATAAATTTAAATATAAAATATTTAAATATTAGATAAATTTTACACATGATTACAAAAATATTATATATATATATATATATAATATAGTTATATACAGTTTGAAACTATATACGTATATATATATTTTTAACATATAACGTATACATATATAGTTAAAAACTATATATAACTATATATATTTTATAAATATATGTGTGTGTGTGTGTGTGTGCGCGTGCGTGTGTGTGTTTGTGCGTGTGCGCACGTGTGTGTTTTTGTGTGTGTGTAACATCAATACATTTTATAATTATATAAACTTTTTTAACATTTTAAACATATAATTATATATAACATATATGCATATTAACTTTTTTTAACATTTAATTTTAAACATTATATAAGTTTAAAACACACTTTTATATACATACATACATACATTCATTCATTCATTTATATATATGTGTGTGTGTGTGTGTGTGTGATATGTTAAAAATGTTATATAGCTTAAAGTGTTTAAATATAAGCTATATATAATTATATAATGATATATATATATATATCATTATATAATTATTTATATGCTACACACGTGCGCGCGCGATATGTTAAAAAAGTTTGTTATATAGTTTAAAATGTCACCAAGTTCATAATAAATTAAAATTTGCGGCACTCTATTAAATTTATCCTAGATTGCCCTCATCCTCTCTCATTGGCCGTCTCCCTTCGGCCCTCGCCCTCTCCCATTGGCTCTCTCCCATCGAGATCGATGGAGTTCGACCATTAGCTCCTAGAGCTCATGGTCTTACTCCTAGAGCTCATGGTCTTACTCCTAGAGCTTGACCGACACCTCCCGGAGCTTGATCGAGAGCTCAGTCAAGCTTCTGGAGCTCGACGACGAGCTTGATGGAGCTCTTGGTAGAGCTCCTGGAGCTCGACGGAGCTCTTGGTCGATCTCCATCTAATTCCTGGAGCTCCTGGAGCTCGACGGAGCTCTTGGTCGATCTCCATCTAATTCCTGGAGCTCCTGGAGCTCGACGGAGTTCTTGGTCGAACTCCATCTAATTCATGGAGCTCGATGATGCTCTCATTCGAGCTCCGCCGAGCTCCTGGAGCTCGACCACGAGCTCAAAGGACTCGACTACAAGCTCAAAAGAGCTCGACACCAAACTCTTGGAGCTCGACCACAAGCTCTAGGAGAATGACGACGAGTTCATGGAGCTCGATGGAGGTCATGATCGAGGTCCATCTAGCTCAAAGGGAGAGGGCGAGGGCTGATGGGAGAGGGCCGATGGGATAGAGCTAGGGTGATTTAGAATAAACGTGCCCCAAGTTTTTATTTATTATGTTTTTGGTAATATTATTTCAAATATAAAAAGAATAGTTTCACCTCTTTAAATATTTCTGGGAAAGTACCTCAAAACATATTTCCCCCTTTATTGAATATGTATGAATTAGGAAGATACTTGATTGTGTTTTTGTATGATTATTTTAATATTAATATATATTTATTGTTTTAAGTATACTGATAATATTTTTTTAATTATTGTCTTTCTTTTTTTTTTTTTTTTGCATGTTTGAAGCTTAGTGAACAAAGAATATGGCATAATTTTTCACATTCTAATGATAAAAAAATTAATGAAAAAATAGAATATTCTTGTGAGAGGAACTTGAGGTGCGTCTTGGATGGGGAAGTGCCCCCATTGTTTTTGATGTTTAAGAAGAAAAAAATAGAAAATATGGATAATGTATTGTGTTTTATAAAAGAAAGGAAATTTTCCTTTTTTGAGCATAAGAATTGGGGTCTTTCCTCTCACTGTGTTGAATTTGCAAATTTGGTTGTTATTTTTTTATTTTGTTGCATTTTAAAATACAAATATCTAAAAGTTTTGTATGGAAATAATGCATATAAAATAAAAAATCCAAAATTTTAGTCGGGTTTCAAAAAAAATGCTCAAACTAGTGTGTTTGGAAATATCATGACATTGACCATCGTTGTGAATGACACCATTGTCATGCTATTGATTTTTTAAAATTAAAGGCCGGCGTTGTGAATACTACCTATTGAAAGTAGATCAAACATTGTGAGACCAATCTGAATGCGCGTGCATCAAACCTCTGGCATCGAACAGGCGCTAGTAAGTGGATCCCATGTCGCCAAAAGAAGGTACTTCCGGCCATGGATGTCGTGAGCATTAAAACCACTTCCAGTAGCCTCGTGGAGCTCCATCGAGCTCCACCAAGGAGCTCCATGAAGGAGCTCACTGGAGCTCCATCGTAGAGCTCAACGAAGCTCGACGATGGAGCTCAAGTGAGCTCCTTAGTGAAGATTGTTGTACTCCAGCGAGCTCCACTTCGAGCTCGCTGGAGCTCGGCGAAGCTCCCTAAGCTCCACTTTGAGCTGGTTGGAGCTCGACAAAGCTCCACAAAGGAGCTCACGGGAGCTCCATCGTCGATCTCCAGTGAGCTCCTTAGTAAAGCTCGTCAAATTTGCTGGAGCTCGTCAAATTCGCTGGAGCTTGGCGATAGAGCTCATGGAGATGGGCTGGGGGGAGGGGTGAGAAAGAGAAGCTAGAGGTGAGGGGAGACGGGTGAGGGTAGAGGTGCGAGGGGCAATGTGTGAGAGGCGAGGGGTGAGGGGCGAGCCATTGCCACAATGTTTTCAATTGCCAGCATTCACAAGGGTAGCCTCTGATTTTAAAAAATCAATTGCGTGACAATGGTCACCGTTCACAATGACGGTCATTACCAAGGTGTTTCCTAATGTACTAGTTAGGGCTTTTTTTTGAAACCCGACTTAAATGTTGGATTTTTTATTGTATATTCATTATTTCCATACAAAACTTAATATCTAGGTTGGTATCAATTTCAGATAAAAAGTGATAGTTTCTTCCTCCTCCCCTTGTACATAAGTTTGAAGATCTCAATTTTATTTAGAGAGAATTATGTTTTGGGGTGTTTTCCTAAAAATTTTTAAGATTTAGAAACTAAAATTTTGATATTTTAAAAAATAGTCACATAACTAAAAATAAATTAAAAATAAGTGCACCAAAATTCATAAGTCCTAAACTACCCTTTTCCTGCCCATCCCCCACCCCTTGCCCTCGCTCATGCCCTTGCCCGTTTGCTCACCTTTTGCTCCTCTCCCCACCCCTATCCCACCACCCATCTCCACGGGCTCCTTCGTGAAGTTCCTCGAGCTACATTGTGGAGCTCGACAGAACTTCATGAGCTCCACGAATGAGCTCGTAAAGTTACAGTGAGCTCGATCGTGGAGCTCACTTAAGCTCGATGAGCTCCAGCGACTTAAAGTGAAGCTAACTAGAGCTCGATGAGCTCTCTCATGGAATTCCATTGAGCTCCATGATGGAGCTCGAGAGCTCGTGGAGCTCGTCGAGCCCCCTGGAGCTCCACGAAAGAGCTCATCGAGCTCCACGATCGAGCTCACTGGAACTAACGGAACTCCATGAGTTCCATGATAGAGCTCCAGTGAGCTCCATGATCGAGCTCCATGATGGAGCTCCGGTGATCTCGACGTGGAGCTCACTAGAGCTCGACGAAGCTCCATAATCGAGCTCTCTGGATCTCCATGAGTTGCGTGAGGGAGCTCGTCGGGCTCCATCGAGCTCCAGTGAGCTCGATCGTGGTGCTCACTGGAGCTCCACAAGCTCCCTCATAGAGCTCATGGAGTTCCATTGAGATCTAGTGAGCTCGATTGTGGTGCTCGACGAGCTCTTTTGTGGAGCTCCGTCGAACTCTAGGAAGCTTGATGTGAAACTCACTAGAGCTCGACGATCTCCGTCGAGCTCCACAAAGGAGCTCACTGGAGCTCCTCGAGCTCCATAATGAAGCTCAATGGAACTCTAGGAGCTTTAAAAGAGAGCTGGTCGAGCTCTAGTGAGCTCTACTTCGAGTTGCTAGTTCAGCTCGACGAGCTCCACGTCGACCTAGACGGAACTCCACGAAGGAGCTTGTTGGAGAATGGCGGGGGGGTAGAGGGGCGAGGGGAGTGGGCTAGGGGTGAGGGTAGTTTAGGACTTACGAATTTGGGTGCACTTATTTTTAATTTATTTTTAGTTTTGTTACTTTTTCAAAAATATAAACATTTTAGTTTCTAAATCTTAAAAATTTCTTGGGAAACACCCCAAAACATAATTATCCATTTTATTTATATCAAGAGAAAGGGAGAGAGAAAAGTAGTCTTTCTTCTTTCTATCAGGTTGTTGCTAAAAATGAAGAGCTAAGAGAAATAAACTCCTTTTTTCGTCGAATAATTAAAGAAAATTTTATGTTGCAATTTGGTTCAAATTGCACAAATGAAATTACCATATCATATAAAAAATAATGCACAATAATTTTCAGAGGTTAGTCCCCAAAACCTCAGGTTTGCATATTTGGCTTAAATTTGTGATTTTTAGTTTTCTATATTCTAGACAAATATATTTTATTCCAAAACATAATTTTTAGCATTATATATTTTACTGATATCATATCTTATATGTGAAAATAAGTTTGTATCACACATTTTTTATATTAGTGGTATTGTATTTGAACTTTCAAATTTTCATTATATTGGATTTTCTAATTTTTGGAATAAAACAACAATTCTTATATGCCGGATTTATGAGAATGAACAAAAAAAACAAATCAAGACACACAAGATTTACGTGGCTCGGCACAAACTTGCCTAGACCACGGGCTACTACAGATCGTTCACTATAAGGAGAAAAATATAGTGTTTACAACACTCAAAGTAAATTGCTCTCAATTTTCTTCTCTCACTTCACCTCACTTCCTTCACCCTCTTCTCTCTTTCTCACTTCTTCACAATGAATTAGAAGATGTGTGGAATTACAAAAATCCTTCCTACACAACATCTCTATTTATAGTAAAAATGAGAGGGATGAAGTCAAAGTTAGGCTACCTAACTTTGACAATTGAAGCCTCCATTTTTGACAAAAAAAAGCCTCAATATTTGACAATCTCCCACTTGAAGACTGATTTCAATCTGTCTTCACACTTTGATCGATGCAGCAGCTCTTCCTTACCTTGCTATTCTTGCAAGCCAACTGAATTTGAGCACAACTTCAGTTTGTCAATAGTCACCGTCTTTGTTAACATATCAGCTGGATTCTTGCTTCCTTGGATTTTCTCCAACTTTAACACCTCATCCTCCAATAGAGATCTGATAAAGTGATAACGGAGTCCAATATGCTTGGTTCTAGAATGAAATGCTGAATTCTTTGCCAAGTGTATTGCGCTCTGACTATCACTATATAGAACGTTCTTGTCTTGCTTGAAGCACAACGAGGTCTCCCGATTGCTTAAAGCTCACTCGATTGACATCTTTGCTATTGCGGAAGCAAAAATTACACATGCAAAGCTTGCATGGTTAACAAAAACGAAGTTCAAAGGCTTTAATGCAACTGATAATTTCCTATGCTACAGCTACGGGAGGCTACTAATCTTATGGGACAGCCGAACAGCCAATATCTCCACCCTCACATGTACTTCTCAACACATGCTTTTTCTCGTGGGTGATATCGAAAAAGGGGTTAGTTTTCACCTTTCGGTTATTTACGGGCTGCACACGGTTTTCAACAGAAGGGGCCTTTGGGAAAGCCTAGCTGAATTCAAAAGCATCCACTCCTCCCCCTGGATTGTCATTGGTGATTTCAACTCCCCGCTGTCCGGCCTGGATAGAGTAGGAGGTAAAGTTATCACAAATTACGAATGCCAAGACGCTTTGAATTGCATATCTAATATTGGTCTGGAGGATATTCCTTTCTCAGGAAAATATTTTACTTGGACCAATGGGAGAGTTTCTAGCAAGCTTGACAGAGCCATGGCTAACCGGGACTGGGCTAAGCTTCAACTAGATAGCCATGTTAGGTTTTTGACTCCGGGTGTTTTCTCCGATCATTGCCTAATGCTGCTATCCACCGAGCTCGCAGATAAAGGAAGACTTGTCTCCTTTAAATTCTGCAACATGTGGCTTTCTCATGAGGACTTCGTCCAGCTTCTTATTGATACTTGGAAAGTCAGGATTCCCGGTACTTTCATGTTCCAAATCGCATCAAAGCTTAAACGATTGAAAGCCCCCCTCCGGACATTAAATGAGAAGCACTTTGGCCATATCAGCACTAGAGTCACCCTTGCTAGAGATGCTCTAGCCGTACTTCAGTCTAAGCTTCTTGCTCGGCCGGATCCCACCTTGAAAGATGAAGAGATACTATCGAAATTCAATCTAAGGAGACTTGAAGAATGCGAGCTCTCCTTTTTGAGACAAAAAGCGAAGATCAGGTACCTCAAAAACAGTGACAGATGTAACAAATTCTTCCACGCGCTAACTAGTTCAAAGCTCCAAAAGAGCAAGATTGTCACAATCACTAAACTTGATGGCAACCTCTCTTCCTCCAAAGCTGAAATTGCGGATTCTTTCATATCATTCTACAAAGAGTTGTTGGGATCTTCTAAAATCAGAACCCCCATTCAAGCGGAATTGATATCACTTGGGCCGGTACTTAATAGTTCTGACCATGGCCTTCTCTCATTATCTTTTTCGCCTGAAGAAATTAAAGATGCCATTTTTTCCATGGGAGAGTCGAAATCCCCGGGCCCGGATGGCTTCACAGCTGAATTTTTCAAAGCCTCTTGGAAACACATTGGTGAGGACGTTATCAAAGCAATCAAGGAGTTCTTCTACACGGGTAGATTATTAAGGCAAATAAACCATGCTTATATTGCCTTAATTCCGAAAATTCCTAATGCCTCCACTGTAAGAGACTTTCACCCTATCTCCTGCTGTAATGTCATTTACAAGGCTATCTCCAAATTGATAGCCTCAAGATTGAAGCGGGTACTAGGAGGATTAATCAGCCCCCCCCCCCCCCCCCCCCCCCCCCCCCCCAAGGAG
Organism: Sapria himalayana; assembly: GCA_029783825.1. Taxonomy (NCBI): domain Eukaryota; kingdom Viridiplantae; phylum Streptophyta; class Magnoliopsida; order Malpighiales; family Rafflesiaceae; genus Sapria; species Sapria himalayana. The sequence goes on from JAREIK010008249.1 coordinate 2,217,874, forward strand.
CTTTTATCAAGGGGCGACTCATCTCAGACAACTTCCTCCTAACCCAAGGCCTGATCAGGAAATATGCGAGAAAATGAATTTCCCCGCATTGCTTTTTCAAGATCGATATTCAGAAAGCTTTCGATACGGTGAACTGGGACTTTTTGGTAGAGGTTCTCCATGCCCTCAACTTCCCGGTTCCTTTCATCAACGTTGTTTACGAGTGTATCAGCACTACCTCTTTCTCGATTTCGGTAAACGGCCAACTGCATGGTTTCTTTAAGGGCATGAGAGGACTTAGACAAGGAGACCCTTTGTCTCCCTACCTCTTTGTGATCTGCATGGAGTACCTCTCAAGATTGCTAGCTACTAGCACATCGTCCGGGGGTTTTGGTTATCATCCAGGGTGTGCTCATTTCAAAATATCACATCTCATGTATGCCGACGATCTGATTATCTTCTCGCGCGGTGATATCTCATCTACCTCCATCATCCTGGACACGCTTAACACCTTCTCCAAGGCCTCTGGTTTGGATGTTAACTCCTCCAAATCGAACATCTTCTTTGGAGGAGTAAACCCCCTTACCAAGGCCACAATTTTGGAGAATTCCGGTTTTCAGGAAGGGATACTCCCGTTCACCTTCCTTGGCGTTCCCCTCTCCTCTAGTCGGCTGATCACCTCTCAGTTTTCCATCATACTCACTAAGATTACCTCGGCCATTCACCAATGGGCCGGGAAAATTCTCTCTATGGCGGGTAGGTAGGAACTTCTTCGCACAGTCGTACAAGGGATTGAGGGCTATTGGTTCTCGGTTTTCTTACTTCCATCCTCCATCATTAATGCCATTGAGGGTGCCTGCAGAAGATTCTTATGGGGTAGTCCACCCACAGGCAGATTTAGGCCGAAAGTATCTTGGGATAAGGTTTGTACCCCTACTCACCAGGGAGGTCTAGGAATCTTAAATATCTCATTATGGAATAGGGCTTTCCTCTTCAAAACTCTTTGGCGGATCAATATCAAAGAAGATTCTCTATGGATTAAGTGGATCCACCACTTCTACCTAAGATCCTATTCAATATGGGATTGCCCCATCTCTAGAGGGGATACACCATTCTGGAAATCCCTCCTCACAGTTAGAGACCAATTCCTCGCCAAATCGGGTTCACTAGACATTGCACGAGATCTTTTGGTGGTATGGGGGAACAGTGGCAAAATTATCTCTAATGCCTACCAATACCTTGCGGGTTTTTACTTGAAGAAGGCGATTCCTTGGACTAAAACCGTCTGGACAAAAGGCTTCATTCCGAAACATGCAGTCACTCTCTGGATTGCGAGTTACGGGAAGCTAAGAACCAAAGACAAAGCCTTTACCACCACAAACCTCAACTGCGAATTTTGCTCCAATTCAGAAACGTTTAACCATCTATTCTTTGAATGTGATTTTTCTAAATCCATTCTGGATGATATAAAAGCGTGGACAGAAACTACCGGAAATTTCACATCTCTCCAATCCGGTTTGAAGGAGCTGATCTCAAGGTATGGAAAAGATTCTCCAATAAACATAATTCGAAGAGCTAGCTTTGCTGCGGCAACTTACCATATTTGGAGAGAACGGAACAGAAGGCTCTACGAAAAGAAATTTCAAAGTTCAGATTGGGTGGTTAGAACGATCAAAACAGAGATTTTCATTGTTTTCCAAAGAGAATGTGCTAGAATGAACATGTCATAGGATGTAAAGATTTTGATAGTCTATTTACTTATCAAAAAAAAAAAAGTTCTTGTCTTGCTTGAATCCCAACTCTATTAACAAACCCTGAAGCCATATCATCTCTTTACTAGCTTAAGTCATTGCCACATATTCAGCCTCTGTAGTGGATAGAGTGACAATTTCCTGCAATCTTGACATCCAACTAACAGTTGTACTTCCAACGGTGAATATATAACCAGTGGCGCTTCTTCGGTGATCAACTTCACCTCCAAAGTCCGCATCTACGTATCCTTGTACTTTTAGCTCTCCTTCTCCAAAGTACAAACATTTTTCTGTGGTGCCTCGTAGATACCTCAAGATCCATTTCACTGCTTTCCAATGAGCTTTGCCTGGATTTGACATAAATCTGCTTACAACTCCCACTGCATAGCCAATGTCTGGTCTTGTACAAACCATTGCATACATCAAACTTCCAATGGCTGAGGCATAAGGAACTTTAGCCATGAATTCTCTCTCATCCTTCATTTCAGGAGACTGATCCTTGGATAAATGAAAATGACTGGCCAAGGGTGTACTGACTGGCTTGGCATCACTCATGTTGAATCTCTGCAAAATACGATTGATGTACTCTGCTTGAGATAACTGCAAGAGTCCTTTCTACTTATCTCTTGTGATTTGCATTCCAAGAATCTTCTTTGCTGGGCCTAAATCTTTCATGTCAAATTCCTTTGACAATTGCTACTTCAACCTTCTGATATCATCCATATCTGAACCTACTACCAGCATGTCATCAACATACAGTAGTAAAATGATATAACTGGAACTATATCTCTTGAAGTAACAGCAGTGATCGGCGTTGCACTTTTGGAAATCTTCCTTGTGCATGAAACTGTCAAATTTCCTGTACCACTGCCTTGGGGCTTGTTTCAGGCCATACAAGCTCTTCTTAAGTCTGCACACCATGTTCTCCTTCCCTGTTTCTGAGAAACCTTCTGGCTGTTGCATGTATATCTCCTCATCCAAGTCTCCATGAAGGAATGTAGTCTTCACGTCCAATTGTTCAAGATGAAGATCTTCACTAGCAACAATACTCAATATTGTTCTGATTGTATTGAGCTTCACGACTGGAGCAAAAATATCAGTGTAGTCAATTCCCTCCTTCTGCTGGAATCCTTTGACAATGAGTCGAGCTTTGTATCTCTTGGAACCATCGTGCTCTTCTTTTACTCGATACACCCATTTGTTGTGAAGTGCCTTTTTCCCTACAGGTAACTTAGTTAGTTCCCATGTTTGATTGGAGATTAGAGACTTCATCTCCTCTTTCATGGCTAGCTCCCACTTGCTAGCATCTTTGGTCTGACATGCCTCATCATAGCATTCAGGTTCTCCTCCATAAGTCAGCAACATATAATTCATGTATTTCCTGTTAGGCACGTGAGGTCGAGAGGACTTTTTCAATACAGGAGTTGGAGTAGGAGGTACTGTGTCGGATTGTTGCACACTGCTTTGTTCCTCCTGCTGAGGACTTGTCATTATCTGCTCTGTTGGAGTATCATCTAGGATGTCATCTGCTTCTACAAATACCGGCTTACTCTGCTTTAAGTCACCGACGTCAGTTTTATGTTTGTCCTTGTACATCACCTTTTCGTTGAAAATGACATCTCTGCTACGGATCACCTTCTTGTTTTCATCATCCCAAACACGGTAACCGAACTCATCTACTCCATAACCAATGAAGGTGCATATCTTTGATTTAGGATCAAGTTTATTCTTGCCTTGATCACTAATATGCACATAAGCTACACAGCCGAAAACTCTTAGGTGTGAGAGTTTAACGTCTTTTCCGCTCCATACCTCCTCTGGTATTCTATGCTCCAATGGTACCGATGTACCTCGGTTGATCAAGTAAGCTGCTGTGTTGACTGCTTCTGCCCAGAATTGCTTTGGTAAACCTGACTGTATACGAATGCTTCTGGCTCTTTCTGTCAAAGTCTGATTCATACGCTCTGCTACACCATTGTGTTGAGGCGTACCGGGCACAGTTCTCTCCATTCAGATCCCGTTCTCATAACACAGCTTCTTAAGTCTGGTGTCTTCATATTCACCACCATTGTCGGTTCTGAGCTTTTTGATTTTTAGACCTGTCTCATTTTCAACCATAGCTTTCCATCTCTTGAAAGCCTCAAATACTTCAGACTTATGCTTTAGGAAGTAAACCCATACCTTCCGAGAGTGATCATCGATGAAAGTCACAAAGTAGTGTTTCCCACCAATGGATGAGATTGTCGTTGGCCCCCAAACGTCAGAGTGAACAAGCTCTAACTTCTCTTTCTTTGGGGTTCTGCCACTTGTCTGAAAGCTGACCCTTTTCTGCTTTCCAAGTATGCAATCTTCGCACATGTCTATCTCCACTGATTGTAGACATGAGAGTTTTCCTTTTGATTGCATAATCTTCATCCCCTTCTCACTCATGTGACCTAATCTTTGATGTCATAATTTGGGAGTTTCAGTGCCTACTGCAACAGCAATCGAACATCGTGCATCTGCTGTCATGTAAAGAGTACCACTCTTCTTGCCTCGAGCAACCGTCATTGCGCCTTTTGAAATCTTCCAATCATCACCCTGGAAGACTGTGGTGTAGCCTTCATTGGCCAACTGCCCAGCGAGATTAAGTTCTTTCTCAGGTCGGGAATATGCCTGACATCTTTCTGTTCCCATACTGACCCTTTCAACTTAACCTTTATTACACCTTTACCAATAATAGCACAAGGTTGATCATCACCAAGGTATACTTTCCCAAGATTTCCAGGGACATACCTTTCAAAGAGTTCCTTCTGTGAAGTAGCATGGAACGATGCTCCTGAGTCTAATACCCATGAATCTTCCTTACTTTCCAGAGAGCAAATCAACGCGTCATCTCCTTCTGAGGTGGAAGTAACATTTGCTTCTGCCTTCACCTCCTGGTCCTTTGGTTTACTCCTGCACTGATTTTTGTAGTGCCCAGTCTTCCCACAATTCCAACACTCAATATTCTTTGAGCTATTAGAATTACTAGGATTCCTAGATCTGGATCTCCTGCTCTTTGAGCTGCTCCGACCTTTACCTCTGGTTGAATTTCTTTCTCTTGACTCTGTATGTAATACTGAAGAGGTTGATGATTCACCTGATTCTCTCCGTCTAATTTCTTCACTAAATACCAGATCCCGAACATCGTTAAATTTCAATTTACTGCTACCTGACGAACTGCTGACTGCTGTAACTGTGGCATTCCAACTGTCTGGTAGAGATGACAAGAGAATCAAAGCTCGAACTTCATCGTCGAACTCAATTTCCACAGAACTCAGCTGGGTTGTGATTGTGTTGAGTTCATTCAGATGTTGAGCCACTGATGCCCCTTCCGTCATCCGCAAATTGAATAATCGTCTCATTAAATGAACTTTGTTTGAAGCTGATGGCTTTTCATACATACTGGAGAGAGCCGCCATAAGACCCGCCGTGGTCTTTTCCTTTACTATGTTAAAGGCAGCATTACGTGACAACGTCAATCGAATAACTCCGAGGGCTTGTCTGTCGAGAAGATTCCAGTCATCTTCCTTCATATCATCTGGCTTCTTTCCTAAGAGAGGTTGATACAGCTTTTTCTGGTACAGATAATCTTCAATCTGCATTTTCCAAAAGCTGAAGTCCGCGCCATCGAACTTCTCAATTTTCACCTTCCCTTCATCTGCAGCCATTGCTCCTTCTTGAATCTGGCAGCCTCTGGATCGTTTCTAACCTCCCTCCGATACCAGATGTTAAGAATAAAACAACAATTCTTATATGCCGGATTTATGAGAATGAACAAAAAAAAAACAAATCAAGACACACAAGATTTACGTTGTTCGGCACAAACTTGCCTAGACCACGGGCTGCTACAGATCGTTCACTATAAGGAGAAAAATATAGTGTTTACAACACTCAAAGTAAATTGCTCTCAATTTTCTCTCTCACTTCACCTCACTTCCTTCACCCTCTTCTCTCTTTCTCACTTCTTCCCAATGAATTAAAAGATGTGTGGAATTACAAAAATCCTTCCTACACAACATCTCTATTTATAGTAAAAATGAGAGGGATGAAGTCAAAGTTAGGCTACCTAACTTTGACAATTGAAGCCTCTATTTTTGACAAAAAAGGCCTCAATATTTGATATTTTTTATATTAGTGGTATTGTATTTGAACTTTCAAATTTTCATTATATTGGATTTTCTAATTTTTGGTTTGTGGTTGTTTCTAATTTTTAGATTTTAATTGTAATAAAAATACTTAAAGTTTTCACTACATAATCAAACAAAGAACATGGCTGATTTTTGTAGTTTCGAATTAATCATGATTTGACATACCTATCCTAACATACATACATACATAAATATAATTATTTGGAAATGTTATTTTTTTTGTAAACTATTTTTAAAAACACCATTGAAACAAGTAATTTTTTTTTGAAAAAATTAATATTTTAATATGGTAAGGGTGTTTTAGTAATTATGCATAATTATGCATAAGTATTTTTTTTTTGGAGTAATTTTTATTAAAATGTAAAATAAGTCTCAAAACTTCAGTATTTTCATTTTGGGACCCTAAACATAATTTTACCAAATATATATTTATAAAAATTTTCAACTAATTTAATCAATTTTAAGTAGTAATTATTCATAAGTAATACAATTACTAGGCTATTGACCTTAAATTATAATATTTTTATTTTTATTTTTGTTTATGTATTTTGGTGTATTGTGTGAACTTTTACTCTTATATTATGATCAAATAATTGTCATAAGAAAGTATTAAAAAAACAAGAAAATAATGGCAATCAAACAAAAAAAAAAGTTTACAAAAGTATTACAAGTTTACAAAAGTATTACAAGTTTACAACATTAGGCATCAATGGATTTGATGAAATCTTTGATGTAAATTTTCACTATACCATATAAAATTACATGATCATGATTGTATGGATAGAAATTGAAGTTCAAAATGTGAGGTCCAACAAAAAAAAAATTCATTTTAGTCATTGCTTGGAATTAGTAAAGTTGGTCTTGGTTAGATAAAGAGATAAAGTTATTAAAAATTAATTTTATATTAATAAATAATTTGTTGATGAAAAATGGTGGGCAATGATTCTAAATTTGATAGATTTTTATATCTTAAAGAAAAAGTTAAACTAGTTTGAACCTTTAGGGGCAATTTAATTATTTCATTTTTTTTATTTATCTCTCAATTTTACGTCTTATATTTTTCTTCTTATTTCTTAGTTCCCTTATGTTCTACCTCATTTCTTAAACAAAATCATTGAAATTAAATACAAAATTTATGAATTTTGGTGAAATTTTATTTTATTAATTGATTAAGCTTAAGAATCCGTTCTTTAACCAAAAATAGCCGTGGAAGTGATGTAATTCCAAAAAGAAAGGTTATTATGAAGTTTAGTTAATCTATTTTATTTTATTTCTAGATTTATTATGATAGGATTGAAATTGTACAAATTCTCAATCTTATTTTTCCTTTTATTTTAGATTTGAGTTTAAATTGTAGTTATAGAGCTCGGATTGTAAAATTAGAATAAGGGTTTGAGGTTTAAGGCTTGAAAAATCATGTTTAAGATAGAAAATCTATGATAACTCATATGAAATTTCATAGTTTACATCATTAATTACATAAACATGCTTTTTGATGTGTGATTTTATTTATGTGGCTATAAATATTTTCTTTTATTTTCTTTGAAATGAGTTTTATAAAATTTAAATCATACTTTGAACAACTTCTTATGTTTCTTTTAAGATACTTCGAAAAGTGTCTCATACATTCAAATAGAGAGATTATTCTTTTGACTTCAAGTATCTCATACATGCGTGCATAAATATGCAAGCTACATTTCTGAAGAAATTCGTTCTATCACATTGCTAGTAGTTTATTTCATGAAGGGATGTCACTATCCTTGATGCAAGTTCTATCAATAATGCGTGACAAAGATTGATGAATAAAAATTTATAAGATGTCTTTCATTTTCTTGGCAACATTCATGAAGTGTCAAGTGGATGAGAAGAGCTGAATGGTAGAAACATGAAACAATCCAAGCCTCAATCAAATACTTTGATAGAGGTCCTAAATATATAATCAAAAATTTTTTACCTGAATAATATATTTTTGAAAAATTAGAGATGCCGAGAAATACAAGTAGGATTAATAATAGTTGATGAATTACTGCATATGTAAAGTTTCTCAATGACATACTATCTTCAGTGAAAAGAGAATATATATATATATATATATTCTCTTTTTATTAAACAAGCATTATAATCAAGTGGAAGACTCATAAAGTATTTAGGTCTAGGGTGACTACTAATTTTAGTACAAGTCTGAACCATCTCCCTTATTCAGTCTACAAGCAAAAATGTTAAGGGAGTTAAAGCCTACTATTATTACACTTACAAGTGTAGATCATTCGATGAAAATCCTAAATGAGATAATATAAGATGAGTTGAAACAAATTATCTGTGGTGCCATAACGTAGCTCACAACAAAAGGGGTAAATCACTTTCATATTATCCTTAGAGCCCTTTCTTGTCAAGGTGAAAGCATTCAAAAATAATCTAAATAGAGTTTTGCATCTCACATTTGGGGATGTTACTCTTGAACTCAATAATTTTTATCTATGTAAAAGGCACACTCAACATCTCAGTCAATGAAGATCATTTAAAAATACTATCTAATTGAACTATTAGTTGATGAGTAATGAGTATAAAGATGGTAGAAATTTTTATGAAATCCTAGAGAATTTAGAGGAAATAGATGAAATTGGACTACATGCAAAATTTTATAGATTAGAATGATAAAACTATAGAATGAAAAAATTTCCAACCTAATAGAGTTGATAACTCACAAAAAAAATTGCATAGAGTATTCTAAAGATGTCACCCTTGTGGTAGACAAAGAACCCATTATAAAGATTATTCTTAAATTTGTATTGAGCATACTAAAATATGTATATTTGGAGGGGGTGACAACTAATTAGTTGTGATATCTATCACTCTTACAATTCATCAAGAACGCTCGTTGTTGAAAAATTTGGAGAAGCATGAAAAAGTAATTTATTGCAAGAATTAATTCATTTTTTTTTTAATTATTCATTGATATTTGGAACATAATGCATAACTTATTTGGTAACCTCAAAGAAGTATCACATTAGATATGCAAGAATTGAAACATAATGTGTTGCGAAATTTGTTGCAAAAGTCAACTCATTGTTTTGAATTATTCATTGGTATTTGGAACATACTGCATAACTTATTTGGTAACCTCAAAGAAGTATCACCTCATATATGCAAGAAATTGTGACAAAAGTTGTATCAAGCTTGTTGGAAATCAAATATTATTTATCCAATTTTAGGCATCCCATGGATAAGCTCTACCTAGGTGGTGCCATACTCATTTGGATCGATAATTATAAAAAATAAAATGGGCGAATTCATTCCTATAAAATAAAAGCCAAATAAAAAAGTTTTATTGAGTATCAAAGAATGAATGTGAGATAATAATGAAAGATAACTTATTTATTTCTTTTATTAATCAAATAATTGAAATAATAGGGTACTTATAGATTGAAGTAATCCTAGAAGATCAAAAAATAATTTTACATATTGCTTCCATACTTTTACTTATCAAAGAAGATCATTCAACTCATGTAATACTCTCGCATCTTCCAATGGTCCTTTATTTGTATTATGAAATTGATGGGCAAAGAATAAAAATCTTAAATGATGATCTAAATATGTATGATAATTAGAATGAATATTATTTACTTAATGTATGAAAATCTTCGAGGAGGTGTGTGTTCAAAGAATAAGTTGGATCTGAATTGGGAAAAGTAATATTTATTGCGAGGGCAGAATAGATGCTCGATCATGTAATTTCAAATGGGAAATTTTAATTGGACTAAATAGAATTGAACCTCATTATTAAATTGTATATGATACTAATTTAATAAAGGTAAGACAATTTTCTAGACATAGTATATTTTATATAGGTTTCATCAAGAAACTTCTAACTTTTCTAAAATTGTTATGCATAGTATTTATTAAGGATACAAATTTTTTGTTGAATGACAATTACAATAAAAGCATCAAATTACATAAGTCTTTATTTACACATGCTCCCATTATGCAACGAAATTTGGATCTCTCATATGAAGTTATGGGTGATGTAAGCGATATTACAAAAAGGGTATATCTTAGCGAATGAGAAGATAGAAATAAAAATGTTATATACTAAGCCACTAAAATTTTATAAAACTACAAATAAAAAATTCTTTCCAAGATGTTTTTCTTAGAGAAACCTTGGGCATTTCTTCTCATAGGTTCTCCTATCATTATGTTTGGGGATCAATGACCATTTTAAATATCTCTTAAAAAGAAAAAATTTTAATGAAAAGTTAAAGAAGTAGATACTTATGCTTCATAGTTCCTCATGGAAATCAAAGATATGAAAAGAATTCAAAATAAAGTGGTGGATCACTTGTCATGGATCTCCAATATTGAATGTATCTAACTAAGCCCTCTATAGATGAAAGTTTTTTGGGTGAGCCACTTTCAGTTGTGGATACTTGTCCATGAAAAGTACACATAATAAATTATCAAGCAAGTAGTGAGATGCATAAAAATGGACCAAAAATAGAAAAAAAAATTATCGTATGCCCATAATTATTAATACAAAAGATATTATTATACTAATATTATGTAGATCAAATAATCAAAATATTCATTTATTGAGAAGAACAACATTGTATCTTAACTCATTATCATCATATGCACGTGTTAGCCCCTTTGCAACTCAAAAATTGGGTTAAAATATTACAATTGAGTTTCAATTGATCTTTGTTATCTAAAGATGCCATATTTTTGTATAAGATTTGTCATATTTTTTAAAGGATGTACAAGTTAACAAAGAGGGATGCAATGTCATATAATCCTATTTTGTTGGTATAAATCTTTGGTATTTGTGGAGTAGCACCCTTTCTTTTTAATTGAGTTAAAGGTATAACTTATAAATATGATAATCATTGTGTGGTTATCAAATTTTCAAAAAATAAAATATTGTTCCAACATTCACGATACCAAAAACTATTATATGTGATGGTTGAAGTCACTTTTACCTTAGACATCTATTATCATCCTGAAACTAATGGGCAAGCAAGGTAGCTAACTGAAAAATAACAAATATCTTGCAAAGATAGTGCAAACCAACTGAATAGAATTGTCCTTAAAGACTACATATTATGTCTAAGCTTATTAGATAATATATAAAATAACATTGGGTAATTCTTCTTATCTTCTATATAAGAAAATTTGTTATCCACTAGTTGAGTTAGAAAATATAGTTCGATGAGATTTGAAAAAAAACTAAATTTTAACTATTAAGAAGTTGGACAAAAAACATTTTAAGACATCAATGACCTAGACGATTAAGACATAAGTCTCATTTCAAAGCAAGGACTAAAAAGTTTAGTCTAAGAAGCATCATAATTAATTATTATCATGAAAAATAATTTTAATTAGAGGGAAAAGATTTGTTATCAGATTTCTAGTTATAACTCTTGCAAAGAAAAATCAAAATCTAAATGGATTGGGTCATGTGAAGTGAAATAAGTGTATTTAATAGAGCTATAAAACTTCATCTAACTATTACTTCGATTGTTAAAGTTAATGGGCACCATCTTAATCATTATGTTAAGTAGTACATGAAAAATAGGAGTTTTTCATCCTTCAATTGCTATGAAAATGACAACTTCTAATTGGTGGACCTTCCAATTTCCTAACTTGCTTTTCCATCATATTTTGATTTGTTTTAAATTTGCTTTCTTGTTTCTCTCATAAAAAGTGGAGATGATCAAAATAATTGATAATGGTATTTGGAAAGAATCATGGATCTCCTATCATTTTTGTCATTGAAACAAATTTCAAAGATATAAAAGTGAATGCTAATCAGATATAATTCTCAAATTAGCCACTTACAAGAATTAATTACACATAATTAACTCAAAATGACTCTGAAAATACATTTAAAATTAGCTACTTTAAATGATTAATTACTCATAATTAACTCAAATTACATAATCAAATTGATAGCATGCAAATTCAAATTGTTTAGAAATCAAGTGCTGCAAAAGACAACATCTGAGTAAAAAACTTATGAAATTACAAAGATAGTGATAGATAAGCACAGAGCTATAGAAAATTCAAAGGAATACTTGTGGATAAATGCTTTGGTAGAATGCTCCACTAATTTGCCAATAATTAATTCATCAACCTCATCAGGTTGTAAACACTATATTATATCAGAACTACTAAATGAGATTCGAACATCTCCTTTATAGCTTTGATATTTTTATAATTTTAGATTAAAATTTTATAATTTCTGATCCACTATCCATCACCTCCATAAATGTGAAATTATGTTGGAAATGTATAAAATTATGAATTTGATATATATATATATATATTGAGAAAGTTGCAGCCTTGTAATATCCAAAAGTTCTAGAATTATTTTGTTCAATATATCTTTGAAGCTTTAGATTCATGACTTTTGAGAAAGTCATGGCATTATCACTCCTAAAAATTCTAGAATTTATTTGTTTCAGAATGTCTTGGTAGCTATTTCCCACATTACTGTCTCAAAATTTATTTGTAAGCAATATTGAAGAGTAATTTCTTTGATTTACTTCCATATCACTTGATAGTTCATTTATTTTACTTCCTTATTTTGATAATGCAAATTGATTGAGATGATGCTCTATATCCCTCATCAACAAAATTGTTTCATTCAATATCACTTCAAGTGCTCCCATTTGATTGTCTCGGGTATTATTTTTCTTTCTCAATTCTACTAGGATAGTTTCATCATTTCTCTTCATGTTGGTTGGTAATTAAAACTTGAACTTTCTTGATTAGTGTAGCTTTTCGTATTGTTCCCAATTCTTCTAGAGAATTGTTCTAGATGTTGTAGTCCAAATCCCCTAGCCTTCAAATGAAAAATTCTCATTATTTCTCACATTCAGATGGTAATACATTATGACATTGTTATTAAGTCGAAATACATATTCTTTGTGTTGGTAATTTCGCTTCCAAGTTTTGTAATTTTACAGATTCAGAAGAATATGAAAATAGCAAACAATATATCCACAACCATAGTATATATATGTATATCAAACCACATCAGAAACACGAAAATAATGTGGTTCAGTAGTCATTCAACACGACTAGCTATATCTACCAGAAAAATACTTATGCATTTATAGATTATAACAAAAAACATTCTTACAGTTTGTGATTAGTAATCGCGAAAAAAATCGTACAAAGAAGAGAGACAAAAATTAACAATCCCACAGAAAATGGCATAAACCAAAAATAATAATAATAAAAATATTTATATTAATAGTTTCTCGGTATTCAATAATGGAGAGGGTCGGATCACTTGGATTAACCGGGTTGTGCTCCAAAACTTTCTTCAACCCACTGACTGGGCAGTGAGACCCCCGTTATTGTACTATTGTTGTATTCTCAATCTCTCAATATTTTCTTTCCTACACTAACATTAAAAATATTAAAACAGAAAATATTTTAGTTATACAAAATAATTTATCAAAACAAACTATATACAACACTTTGATTTTCATTTGGTTGACCTCCTCCATTTGGTAAATGGGATCCAAGTCTACTAATTCATAAAGATATAAAACAACAATCTCTACCTATATTATTCTCTTTTCTTTTGGATGTCAAGCTTTTGTAAAAGAGTTTCCATTTTGATTCAATAATAGTGAACTAGTCCAACTCTAATATTCTAGCTTATTTTCTCTCAAATGAGTGATCCATCAGAATTTAAAAGTTATTTTTTATTAGCTCATCAAATAAATAATATTTACCGTAGTAATTTATTCATAATTGACCCTATGACAACCACATCAACCATTCACCTTGTTATATAATTTATCCTATTGTAGAAGGTTGGACTTTGAATTATAACTCAAATCTATGTAGAGAATATCTCCTCAACAACTCCTTAAATTGGTCAACAATATCGTATTAATTATCAAGCTCATCTTGTCAAAATTGGCTTATCTCGCTTCATAGTTGAGATGTAATTTTAGGTGGGAAGAATTTAGTGATAAAAGGTCTCACTAATTCATCTCAACTCTCAGTGAATCTATGCAATACATATTGGAACCAATTTCATGTCTTATCAGTTCAAGAAAATAAAAATAATAGTAAAATGTAACTATATTGCATCAGAGCTAACTCCATTTATTTTTAAAGTATCACATAGCTCCAAAAATATAATGACATATCTATTAGGATCATCAAATTCCCTATCACTATACTGGTACTGCTAAACCATAACTATAAGACTTACCTTCAACTCAAAATAAATATTTTTAACCTGTTGAAACTGAATTCTCAAATAGTTGTCTATCATTTAGAGCCTCCAATAATCTTCCAAGATATGATAATAGATTAGTTATTAGATAGCTTTCCTATTATTTCTTTAGGGACTTTTATTATTGCTAGTGCCCTTTATAAGCTCATTATTAGCTCTTGTTGTATTAAACATTTTTCATGTTCTTTTGATTTCTAGGTCTATATGGGTTATCTTAGTCCTAGAGCTTTGGCTCACAATTGGATACTACAAAAAAAATGAAACAAAATTCAAAAAAAAAAGAGCAAATCAATAATTAAATCATCCATGATAAAACAAGTTAACAAGATTTAGCTTTTAGATTCGTGAAAATTTATCAAACTCAATGTGAACTAAACTACTAAAAAAATAATCCTTTTATAAAGATAATTATATTAACTCATATTGACTAACCAAACAAAATAATTCATGGTATTGATGCCAAAAATTTATTACATTTTTGTTTTGCCGCCTAATTTTATCTATTAGGCAATATTCAATAATTAGACAACTCATTTTTAGTAAATTGGATATTCAAATTATTAGACAATATTAGGTCTATCATTTATTCATTTAATATATGTTATGATATAAAATTGCTTGACTTATATTATATTGGACACAGAACAAATGACCAAAGACAACTCCGTCTCATGTCGAACTAAGCATGACCCATATGTTGGGTCCATTGGCATGGTCAACAAGCATGGTGATCTTTGACTGGTCATGGGTCATAAACCATGAATCACAACATAGTTCTTTTTAAGCTGATTCTTATTCCTAAAGCTACTCATTATGTTTTTATGTAATGTCAAGACATCCAAAATGACAGACCATGTTATCACTTTGATGTTGCATAAAAAAATAAATTAATTTTTTATTATGGCCACTAGATTTCATTCCAAAGGCTACAAGGGGAAATTCAATGTCGAAGGATTTCTACCTATTTAAATGATATAAAAATTTAAAAATTTAAAAAATATATATTATTTTAATATAAATAATTTTATAAATATGGAATAAATATTATTTGATTTTCATCAAATTTATTTTTTTCTCCTATTCTATCATGCCATGCTCTTTTTGAAGTCCTAGTTTCTGTCATGTCTACTATTTATGCACATTAGGAACACGCATGTTAAAGAATGCCATCGACATACTCACAACATAACTGACTTTCAAATTTGACTCAAAATTAAGCACCATATTAATTTTTATGAATTTTATATTTTGAAAAATTTAGAGCTTTGATGCATAATATATTTGTACAGACTTTTGTATACCCATGTACTAAATGAAATCAAAAAGTCTTTGGCTATGTTTGAAGTGTATGTTATTCAAATTTTTTATAACTTTATTTGAATATTACGAATCGATTTTATTTTTGCCTACTTAAATTTTTATTTTGGAGTATTTGGTAACATTTTAAAATATTTTTTTTGGTAACCATTTGAAAATTAAATTGGTTTAAAGTAAATTTATAAAATTGTGATCATGTAAAACCACCTATCACTATTCCAGGGCACTCCTCCACGAGAGTCGAGAATCATTATGAGCTATGTTTGATTAGTTAGATTTAACATGATTTAAAACATTTTAAAATTCAATATGAGGAGTTTGTATTTTTAATAGTGGACTTTTGTAAATTTATTAAATTACTCAAAAATTACATCTAAAAATAATGAGAATAATATTTATTAAAAATATGGATCCAAGACAAATGAATTTATTTTGAAAATTAAGAAAAACACATGCTATGAACACTACTGCCTATGGTTGTTTGCATTTATGCAGAAATGTTATAGATAAGTCAACATAAGCTTCTTTCTTACCTATTTTTCATACTATTTTCATTCTATAATATACATAACCTCAAAACTTTATTGGAACTAGGTTTAAAAATAATAAAATTAAGTTAGGATTCATCAAATTCTCATTTTAAATGGATCAAATTATAGAGAGTATCGTAAATATGTATTAATCATCAAGTACAAATTGTAATATCCAAAAGTAAAATTATTTATACAAAATAGCCCATGTGGAAAAATACATAATAAGGTTCTAAAGACAACCAAAATAAAAGCTCAACCAAAACCCTTAGGCCTTACTTAGCTTTGGAAGCTTCATAATTGAGATTAGTCATCATCATTTTCTCCACATGAGAAAAATAAGGGTGAAGAACTAATACCCAATAAGAAAATCCCAAATAAACATGAGAAAATCTATTTTTTTACATAATATACATATATTTTTTCCAATATATAATTTAAGAGTTCAAGAATAAATTAAAAATATATATACATATACTTATATATATACGTGACTATATAAATTCATAAAACTATAATATGTGCGCAAGTTCTCAAAATATTTATTTACCAATCACATTTCATTTTCACAAACATGAATAATTTATGCATACTAAAGCTCAACTAGGCCACAATAAGATATATAAAGAAAAAAAAACTAACATACTAGCTTCATCTTAGCTACCACCCTTATTAGAGAATATGCACTCACTTCCATGATGTAAATACCAATAAGAGATTTATTAGTTTCCAACTCAGCAATCACCACCTCTACAAAGCATTATTCTACCACAAGTGCACAATGAGATTAAGAATCATTCTTCCTAGGGCATGTCTAACTCTACCTATATAGTTATTCTTATAATTTTATCCCTATATTTTCTTATTAGAACTAATAGAGACCTCGAAACTTCTATAGGTATTCCTCATAGGGTTTTACACAACCCCAACCTTAAACATTGAAACCATGTTATAACATTTCAATACGAGCTATACAACTACAATTTAAACTCAAACTAAAACAAAATGAAAATATGGTTGAAATTTTGCATAAATTAAAGCATAATTTAAGAAATGATCTAAGAAAATAAAAATAAATTGATTTATCTCAATCCTGGCTTTACTAGTTGAGATTACATCTTTTCCATGACTATTTTTGTTTGAAAGAAGGTGTTATTGAGCTTAATCACTTCATAGAATGAATTTTCACCAAAAATCATGAAGTTTATGTTTTATTTCAAAGATTTTGGTGAATAAATGAGGAAGAATATAAGAGAACGAATAAAGAAGAATAGAAATAAAAAATAAGTTGTGAAAAAGAGAGAGAAATGTAAAAATTAAGAATTGTATCTTTATTTAAGGGTAAAATAACTAAATTGCCTTTTTGGGTTTAAACTGACCAAGCTTTCTTTTTAAAAATTCAAAATTAGTAAATTTAATATCATTCTTTATGATTTCCATCCCAAAATTATTTATAAACATATAAATAATTAGTAATAACTATATCTTTCATTATTTTAAAAACTTGATCAATCTAGATCAATGACTAAGATGGAGAAGAATATTTTTTTTCTAGGCCTCACACCATCTATATTATTCTAGAGTTAATTATGCCCAATAAAGTGTTAAATAAATAGATACCAAAACACTAGTATCAAAGGTTCAGAAGTATTTGTTTGAGTTTTTATATTTTTGGATGTCATGTTATAATAAAAGATTACCTCGTGATAATGAAAATAAATTCAAATCATTATTCCATCTGGAAAAGTAGGACATGAGCTTTCTCATTGTCTTGCAGTTGTGTGATCGTGTTGTTAAGAAAATTTTTGAAAACTTAATCAACATATAATGGGAAGATTTACATTTTAGAGTACTTCATACATGATAGTGGATTGATATGGATACCTATTACTATTTCTCTTAGAGAGACTCGAGAAAAAAATTATTATTGAAAATAGACTATATTTGAAAACAATACATAATGAAATAAAATATAATTATTATACATCTAGTAGATTTGAAATTTAAGGATGAGACTCAATTGTTGGAAAACATGAATGCCTTCTAAGGTCAAGTAAAATAGTTACAATTAACATCTATGCGGATGTTCTTATAAGATAAATTAAAGCTTTCTCACTTCATACTTCACTATATGATAATTAGGATAATATTGTGGTATCATATAGCATGTCATGCTATGAAAATATTATATCAATTTGTGAAGTTATAAAAAAATTATTGTGTGAAGAGGAGAATGGAGAAAAGAAAAAAAAAATTCTCCATTTAATAAAACCATAGTCGTAGCACCGCAAGACACATAGAGTAATGGAAAGACATTTAATAAAATCATATTTTTCTAATCATTGTTTCATAATAAAATACACACTTAGTGATTGTATTCAATAATATTATTTTTTTTATTTCTTATTATGTATTTTTCAAAAAGACATATTACATATTATGCATTTTCATAAAACACATATTATATGTATTTCATATGCATATTTGTGTGTTTTTTAAAACACACGTTTTATAAAATATTATTTTATTTAAATAAACCATCTCATAGTTTCAAAAAAATATCAATTGATAAAATCATATTTCATTAAAAAATATCATTTTACAATATTATTTAAAAGAAACCAAATTTCAGTTAGTATTAAAACTATATTTAATTCCTTGTCATTCATACATAGTATGTATTATCAGTTATCACCAAGTATGGATGACATTGCATTATGTTTAAACATAAAATAGCTCTTTTAGGGAACAATTATGAATTCATGTATGAGGACCACAATATAAGAATTACTATGATATTTAATATATGTATAATATGCTCATAACGAGTCAATCCAATACATTATTTTCCAACATATGCCTATAAGTGACTTAATATGCATATTCATTATCATTAAAACTTAATCATGAACTAAAATCTATATTACCCTTAATTTATTATTATTCTATCAATAATGAATGACAATAAATATTTATAATGATACTCCTTTTATCTTTAGAATTGTACTTTCATATCACGCACTAGATTGTTATTATGAAAAGTCAACTATTTATGAAATATCAAAGAATTGATAATAAAATATCGCTTATTTAAAAGTGTAAAATAATAATAATCAATTTATTTGTCTATAGCACATCACTAAAAAGCTATCACTTGTACTAGGCCCAATCAAACATGTATCTCATACTCATTTTTTTAATGTGACACTCATTTTTTGTATGTTGGAGTGACTTAGTTAGTGAATTAACAACATTGCCATCTAGCGATACTCTACATATATGCATGTTTCTCAACTTAATGATTTTTTTAATTAGATGAAAATATCCTATGCTATGATCTCATTGTTATAACAATAAAAGTCAACTAAATTTGTAATGCTAGTAATTATTCACAAACTAGAAAAGAACTTTTAAATCCAAATGCCTCCTAATATACTTATAAAGCATCTATGTATTCCCAAACATGGATTTTCTTTGAATTATTCTAGCTTATTGTCCTTCATTCAAGTAAATACAAAACCTAATTGTAATATATAGTCATTAATTGGTTAGAAGCAAGCACCTAACTAACCATTTATAACTACCTCATGTTCATGTCTCTCATATAGTAAGAATATATCCTTAGCTCTTAAATACTTATTGATATTGGTTACTATAATTTGGTAACTTTCATTGATATTATATTTATATCTACTTATTATGCTCAAAACATGTGAAACATTAGATTGAGTATGCAATATAAAATACAGTATATCTAGTGTCATTCAATACTGACTCTTTCTTAGACTTATAACATGAAAGATTGGGCTATTTGCAAAAAATCTTTCTTGAAATTTTGCATACTAATCATTTTTAGTATCTCATCTATATTCATATTATGTTTTAGACTAATAAACTTTTTAGATTTATTTCTATAAATCTTTATACCTAACACATAAGTAGTTTCACCTATGTCTTTCATTGATAATAATTTCCTAGGTGAGATTTGACAATTTGTAATGCAAGAATATCATTTCCTATGATTAAGATTTCACCAACAAAAAACACTAGCAAAATTATTGCACTCCCTCTAACTTTCTTGTAAATGCAAGAATTATTCCATTTTTCTTAATGTAAATTACTTTAATTGATTGATCAAAATAAATATTTCAACTCTCGGAAAAATCTTGTATTTATATGGTTTTGTTGAATATTGTTTCATTAAGTCAATAACATATCCTCTAATAAATTTTCATTAAGAAATATTATTTTAAAATTTATTTGCTGCACCTCATATTCATAGTATGTAGTTATGACAAGAAAAACTCGGTGGATCTAAGCTTAATAACTAGTAAAAGAGTTTTATCATAGTCAACACCACGGGTTTTCTTTATTTTTTTGTGTAATCAAGCATGTTTTAAAAATATGCAAATTATCATTGTCAATTTTGTTATTAAAAACCCACTTACAACATATGATTTTTAAATCTTTAGGTTGATCAATCAAGTTTTAAACTTGATTATCATAAATTGATTACAAATTAGATTTTATGGCTCTGAGCAATTCAATGGAGTCATGACCAAATATAACTTCTTGGTAGGATATGAGCTCATCATGAACTTTAAAAGATCTTATCTTAATTATCAGTCATGGAGAATCCATATTTCTTGGGATTTTGATATATCCTACCAGACTTTATATGATCTTGTGTTACTTGTACCTATTGAACAACAACTTGTGAGTTCTATTGAGTTTACATAATTTGTTCAATATTATTTGGTAGTTCTTGAATATTTCCAAACTGAATTTCATTCTCATTAGTTCTTTTAAACATAAACTCATTTTTAAAAAAGATAATATTTTGTGTAACAAATGTTTTGTTGTTAGTCTTATTATAGGAGTAATAACATTTGTTCTTTTTTTTGATATCTTATGAAATAACTTTAATCTGATTTGAGTATCAATTTTATAGAAATCTGATGCTTCACATAAGTTCCACAATCCCAAATCATAAGAAAAGATAAATTGAAACTTCCTAGTCTATATTTCAATTGGTGTCTTTTGAGTTATCTTAGATAAAATATGGTTAAGAATGAATGTAATAATATTTAGAGCATACCCCCAAAAGTATACTTGCAGATTTGTTTGATACATCATAGATCCAATCTTATCTCACAAATTTTAATTTCTCCACTCATAAACACCATTCCACTGAGATGTTTCTGGATACGTTAACTATGAAATAATTCCATAATCTATAAGACATTCAATATATTCCTTGATTAAGTAGCCATCATCTCAATGCAACCGAAGTATTTTAATACTTTTTTCAAATTGATCTTTTACATCATTCTTAAATATTTTGAACTTTAATCTTTATGTTTTATTAGATAGGTATATCATATCTAGTAAAATCATTATTAACTCTAATAAAATACTAATAACACCCACTAACATTTAAACTTATTGGTCCACAAGTTTCACTATGTATAATGCCTAATAAACCACTATCCCCTTCAACATTACATGTAACAATGGCTTTAGTCATTTTGCCTAATAAATATGATTTACATATTTCATACTATTCAAATAAAATGAATACAATAGTTCATTTTATGAAGTTTTGAAATGTATTCAATATTTTTATGGCTTGAATGGCATTGTCAAAGATATGTTGTGTTTAAATTATATTTAAACATTTGACATTAATGTCAAAGACAAGCTTTGTGTTTGGATTATCATTGGTTGGGGAATATAGATTATTTAATATGTAAACACCCTCATACAAGATGCTACTATGGTTGATAGATTAAATATTATTCTTAATAATAAAATCAAATCCAACTATGTATAAACAAGAAATAAAAATTATATTCTTCCTCATAACATAGACAAAAATAATTCTTTAAATTCAAAATAAGTCTAAATGATAGATATAAACATTAAGTTCATATAGAAAAAATAATAACTTTTGCTCCATTGCCAACACATAGGTCTACAACATCTTTAGTCGATGTTCTAGTGTTATTCAGATCCTTTATGTTGATATAAATATGAGATCCAAAACTATATCTAATTACTAGATGTTTCAAGTGGGCTAGGTGGCCTGGGCATGACATGAAGCACAACTTGAACTAACCATGCCTTACTTGTAATGACATGGTCCGTAACCATGCCTAGACCATAGTCGTGTTGGCTAGTGGCATGGCTCATTTTGTGTTGGGCTGACACTTTTTATGCCTCGTGCTTAGCAAGGCACAACACATGGCACATGCACATGACTATTTTTAGCAATTTTTCATAATTAATTTATAAACTCTTATTCTTTCCTTTCCTCTTAAGAACTCTAAAATTAATTATGTTCCCAAATTTTAAGATATTTTAAAAATAGTTGTAGTTTTTATTTTATATAGCAGATTGTCACTAACATCTTTGCATTTAGTGATGAGCAGTGTCTAAGCACAAAAAAATAAGGTGCAAGTACAACATCAAAATTGTACCATTCAAAAAAATCTTAAAATAACCATGTGTCATTGCTAGTACCACATCTTTGTGTCACAAAGATATTAGACCCAAGTAGTGGATATTACCCATACTATAATTTTGTGTTACTGAAATATTAAAATACATTCCTAAGATATGATCAATATATAGATTTTTGATCTCAAGCTTAATAGATGAAGGCTAAAGTATTGTTTTTCTTCTAAAAACTATGACTTCCTACTTGAAATTATACCAAAAAATTTGAGTATAAAAGTGGAGAGAGAAAAAAAATTTCTTATATTCTTCTTCTTTCATGCAGCAAATAGAATCAAAAATGCATCAATCAAACCCTAGGAGTGATTTTTTCACTCACTAGGGACTTAACAAGCATGCAGAATATATAAGACATAAGCTATAACCTAAAGTTAGGGGTGTGACTCTCAAATCCTTCTTATCTAGGATATATTTAAGAATTTATATCAAAATAGGGTGTGATCTTGGATTTGTAAAATTTTGTTTATGTGATATATAAATGGCCTTTATATTAATGAATATGTTTTTATTTATGCTATATTATGAAAATTGATGAATGTGTGATGAGATAAAACTTGAATTAGAGATTTGATTATCTGTGAGTTTATGCGAGTTATCATGATAGTTGGCAGTAGGTAAACTATAAGGCTCAAACACACATATGATGGGAAAAAGTAATAACCCTTCTAACTACAATACTCAAAATAAACCTATAAGTTAAAACATAAAATTTAGATATGTTAATAATTATAAATATGACACTTACAAAACTGAGAGCATGAATAATTTTACATGTAAAGCAATTATACATTTCTTAGAAAAATTAGTTTTTGATTGATGTGGATATTTTATATAATATTCTACTAAGGAATCCACTTTTAGTGTGAGAGTTGCATCATTACTGAGAAGAATTATGATAAGTAGTCCAAAGAACATGCGCGAGTATATTGTGACTCACAAGATTGTCATAATCCTTTAAGTTTCTTTAATTTATATAGTTTTTGTTAGTGAAACTTGAGAGAAATAAATTTTGATTATATGAGCATGATACTCATGAAGCTGAAAGTATACATTTTTATAAATCATATTAGTTATTGGTCTGAGACCATAAAATAAGAGTTGAGGTGTCAAATAGCCCAGCCTTATTTTTTGGGCCCGATCGGGTTGGCATGCCGTGCCTGGCACGACATAGTTAATAAGATGTCATGCCCAACACCATGCCCATGACCCAAAATCCACCTGGTTTTAGGTCAGTTACAATTGGACCGAAACTCTAATTTATTAAAAAAAATTAGGATTTTGGTGCCACGTTGTCGTTGCCCTATCGGGGCTTGCCGAGCCTCGCCCTTTGGGCATTGGCTCATCATCCTTCTGTCGTGATGACATGATCATGCTTAGTGCGTGGTCACCCGTGCCAGGCATTCATGTTGTGCCTGGCACGGCACACGAGCTGAAATTTCTCGACCCAGCATGGCACCAATGGTGCTGAGGGTGCGTGTTAAGCAATTCCACTTTCATGATTGTAATTTTAGAGATTTAGAAGAAGAGAACAAAAAAAAAATGACAGCAAATGATATGTATATCCACAATCACAATCCAACAAAACCATAACAAAATCAACACCACAGTAGAAAATAAACCACAACAAAACATATAAAATAACGTGATTTGCTAGTAGTACAACACGACTAGCTACATCCACCAGAAATATGCATATGCATTTACAGATTATAACCAAACAGAATGTTCTTACAGTATATGCATAGAAATAGTTGCGATGAAAATCACGCATAGAAGAGAAAACCATAGATGAATAGTTCAACACCAAAATTACAGAAGCCGAAAAAATAAAAATAAAAATAAAAATAATTTATATTAATACAGTTTTTTGATTTAATAAACCAGAGTGGGTCAGATAACTTGGACGGACCGAGTTCTACTCCAAAAATTCTTCAGCCTGCTGACTCGACAATGAAATCTTCATTATTGTGTTATTGCTACATTCCCAACCTCTTAATATTTTCTTTCCCCCACTTACATGAAAAAAATTTAAAAAGAAAATATTTTGGTTATAGAAACAGTTTATCAAAATAAATTATATACAACAGTGTGCCCGACATGGACCCGAGCCAAGCCTAGCATGTTTGACACATTTAAATAAGAGTATACATATGAAGTAATTATAAAATATAGTTAATGAGTTGGATAAAAGGTATGAGCTTGTGAATAACTTTTTAGTAGAGATTAGTTATTATCTATGTGGTAAAGTATCGATGAGATAATTACTAGGGACCTTCAATAGGACAGGTTCAAAGATGATAATAATCTTATATGTAGTTAGAGGCAAAAAGTCATTATACAACAACTTAACCTTTGTCTTGCATCCAAA
Organism: Sapria himalayana; assembly: GCA_029783825.1. Lineage (NCBI taxonomy): Eukaryota > Viridiplantae > Streptophyta > Magnoliopsida > Malpighiales > Rafflesiaceae > Sapria > Sapria himalayana. Next base: position 2,242,761 of record JAREIK010008249.1, read on the forward strand.
CCTAATATAATTCAAATTATTTTAATATATATTATTTATTTTGAATAACAAATCCATGAATCTAATATTTATACCAAAAATAGAAATTTTTATTTTAGTAGATTTTAGTTGTCTCATTATACAAGATAACATATATGCCTATATGTCCTTAAATAATATTGTATATATTGACACTGACAATTATAAATAAATAAATAAATAAATATATATATATATATATATATATAATGTTTAATATAAATATGCACACATATAGATTATTACATATTATTGTACATTAATGTATATTTGTATTGACAATGATAATATGTATAAATATATAGATACTTATATGTTGTTGTATTGTGCAATATTGTTGAGTGTCTATGAAAATTTAGAAATCTTCTTATAGGATAGTCTAATATTGTTTGGCTGCATATTTTTTATAATTTCTCAATTCTTCTTTGGATGATATTGCCTTTTTAGAGCTTATTGTTCAATATAATAGGTTCGACATTCTCATTAAATTTTAATCTAAGGAACGTTCATGAGTTTATTGTTACTCACAAGACTGTCACAACCCTTTTAGTTGCTTTAATTCATATAGTTTCTATTAATGAAACTTGAGAGAAACACATGTTAATTATGTGAGTGTGATGCTTATAAACCTGAAAGTGTAAATACTTATAAACCACATTAGTTCTTAGTCTTTGTGATGGCTGAGACTATAGAATAAGAATACACACATGATGTAACCATCAAATACAATCGATGAGTTGCATGGAAGGTATAATTTTATGAAAGATTTTTTAGTAGATATGACTTATTGTCTCAGCTATAAAGTATCAATGAGACGATTACTAGGAGATCATCATTGAAACATATTTAATGGTGATAACAACCTTGTATGTTGATATGAACAAAAAGTTATTATATAATAATTCATGGTAAATTAATTTTGGATTATCATTCTACATCCAAAACATATTCAAACTATGATTTTAATTGTGATTCAAATTGCGATTCAAATTACGATGTCATATTAAACACCAAAAGCATTAAGAAATCTATATGTGTACTAAATGGTCTGGGTCTCATTGGGATTTCATCATGTTATTCTATCTATGAATTATAGAAGAACAAAAAACATCACATAATAAAGATCTTGCGAAGAATGATATATTGCTGTCAACAAATGAATGTGATTCCACTATCGGAACTGTAGATTCAAACTTTGACCTGAGTATTATGAGAAAAGACAATATAACCCCAAGAAGCACCACTAAGTTGACATGTTTTGCTACCAAACAACCATTCCATGACTTTTATGAGAATGAAAACTTGATACAAAGCCTCAAGCATTGAGAAAATTGCTTGGTTGGCTATTTTGTTTCCTTGAAACTTTGATACCCATTTTTTTTTTAAAAAAAATTATTGACTTGCAATGAAAAATCCTTGCCCAAGCCACCTAGTACCTCAATGACTAGATTTTCTTCAGTTTTATAAATATGACTAAAATAGAAAATCTTATAAATATGAAATGATATTTTGTATTTAGGAGACCACCATATGTTAAGCCCTTTCCCCTCGATTTTCATTATGGAACTTGTGAGATAGCAAAAAGTACTTATATGAATTAAACTACCATATTGGCACACACACACACACACACATTAGTGTTATGTGTACATCTACATACACATATAAATATGTATATATAAGTGCACGTGTGTGAGTGTTGCATGAAAAATTTGTGTTCTTGTTCACTGGTGGCCATGGTTGAAAATATTAGAAAACATGGATATACTAGTTAGATCTTATAGATATATCATAAATATTGATAAAAATATTAGTCAACATATTAAGATATATTGGAAATATATAAAATATCAGAAAAATTGGCCTTTTTTTTAAAATGGATATACATATGAAAGTTCATGGATATGTGTGGATATGTTCAATTTTGCTTACAATGGTGCCGAGGTTACTTTGACTTGATTTTTACCCTCACATAGCAATTATTATGTATGCATACATATTTAATAATAATCATAGAAATGCATGATATTTTTCAATAACCTCTTTTGTATGATTTTTTGACATTACAATTTCAATTATTGTTCTTCAAATGGTGAGAAATATTATCAAAGAGAAATTATTTTTTTCAGCCATAATCATAAAAGAAGAATTATCTAAGTGAAATAAAAATGGATTCTTTATGATTGGATGTTCAATAAATTGGGTTGATAAACATAATTTGATTCGAGTTTGAAAATCATTTATCAATATTATAGCATAATTTTTCCTCCTAGAAGAAGACATTATCAAAATGATTTCATATATATTTTTTTCATGAGATTTTTGTTTTCATTTATCATCAAACTTCTTTTGATATTTCTTCTATGAAGAAGAATTGCATTATAGTTTTATCTCACTTTTTAAAGTTATTATATTTTATTACCTCTTTCGGGCAATTATATATGTTATCTCGCTATTATTAATTTTATGTTTACCATGTTTTTGGGTCTTTCCCTTGCTCATCACCATCTACGGCTTGCAGAAACCTCGGCTAAAGCAGCTGGTATCGTATCCAGTCAAATTCTCAAAAAACTTTATGATTACTTCAAACTTTACGTATCCAATGTGATGCCCAAATCATTGCATTGTATTATGCAAGCGAATTCCGTTGGACAAATTCAAAAATTGGTCCCTTTTGACTTTCAGATACGCAACCATTTCATGTTCATGACACTGCTGGCAATTAGCTCCCCGCTCACACCAAAACCAAGACTTACCGTAAGTGTTCCCCTCAATAAATAATAATAAATATGAAAGCAAGAACGATGCGGAAAACCAGCCAGCCACCCACCACCTATCACTATCACCCTCCCAATGGCAAGTCTCTTTATGGGCACTTTCAATACCACCAGCCAGATGAAATAGCTCTGCATCACCGACCACCCACCCGACTGCTGCAGTTTGCTTCTTTGTTATTTCAGAAATTGACCAAACATTGAAAACATCTCGTTTCTCTTGTTTTGATAAGCTTTTATTGTCTGTTATATTTCTCATAACAAAACAAGTAGCAAATAGCCATTTTGAGGCAATGGCACAAAATCAAGTCATGAATCCTAAGGCAGCTTTGGCCATGGATTTTGCATATCTGATCTTGAACACGTATGATATTTCTGTAAAATATGATTAAAAAATATCGAATAATCTAATCAAAACAACAAAATCTTAACTTAACCCACCGGTATAACTTTTCAAATAATCCAAAAGTCAAAAAATGATACATCACCAAAAGTAATTCGGAAGAGGTGTCACGGTTAAATGTCAAAATGAAAATTAATTTGTTTTAGTATAAATTATGTTTTGGTACCTAAAAAATAAAATATTGGCAAAAATATATATATATTTTTAATAACTTGAAAAAATATACTAAAACTTATAATATTTACATTTTGATGTACTTAAAATTAGAAACTTAATTTTATCTCCAATTGTTAACACACCAACATCTTAAAACCACAAAAAAAAAACTTATATTTATAAAAAAAATACTATTTTTTTCAAAAAAATCAAAAATAATAATATTTTTGAATTTTTTCAAAAACTTATATATGTGTGTGTGTAACAATATAAAACTAGATATATATTATCATTTTTGAAATATTTCATTTTTGATGCTAGTGCATTTTAATCCTCATATGAATGAACAATAAAAATCAAAATTATTTCTCTTAGAACTTGAAATTGAATGTGAAATTCAATTTTGGTGGATTGGGAGAAATGAAAAACAAAAAACTTTAAATAATATTGATTAAGTTGTAGCATCAGATGATGATTGATAGAGCTATAAGAGAATTTGTTGTCAAAATTCTTCATAAATTGACTTCGAGCATAATAAGATTAGAAATCCAAGCTTCTCAGTTTGAGTTGAAACATATTTTGTTCCAAATGCTTCAGTATGTTGAATAATTTAGTTAGGTACTCATAGAAGATCCTCACTTTCATCTCTACTTGTTCATGAAGGTTAATGATTCATATAAACTATAAAAAGTTATACAAGAGGCTTTATGATTGAATTTTTTTTATTCTTTGAAAGATATGACTAGATTGTAGTTGAATACTTTACATCATAGTTTGAACAATTCATAGAATAATATGCATGTCAAATATGTTTTTTATAAAGTATTTCACAACTTATTCTTGAACACTTTTACCTCCAACAAAGAATGTTGAATTGAGGAATGACATTACTATTTTTTAGCAATTTGATAAAAAAAATATTTATAAGGCATGAGAGAAATTCAAGAAGTTTCTAAGGAAATGTCTATAACTTGAGATTCTTCCTTGGATGCAAATGAAATTTTTGTTTGGGTAATTTTGTTTGTATTTAATATTATATTTGTACATATATATGCTTTTATAGAAAAGATTTTACTAAATATATATTTTGAAAGAATTTAATGAATATTAGTAAAATTATAGTTATTATGGATGAAATGGGAAGTCGTGACATTTCCTATGTCACTACTCTATAATACCTTCTAGATTTTATTGAGTAGTTACTATATTTTTTCCTTGGAAGTAATACTATAAAATTAGTCATGATAATCTTTATAATTCATGACTCTATCACTGAGCTGTCACAATTATTTTACCATATAACATAGTTTTAGTGGTAGTATAAAATTAGTCGTGACATACTATCTCTACAACACATAATGGATATGATTTTATTTTTACATTATGGCAACAAAGTACCCCACTAATATAATTAGTCATGGTAATTTCTTGAGTTATGACTTATTCAATACAAAACTGAAATATTAAGTATTTTGAGTCTTGATAGAAAATAATGCCATGACATTTTGTTTGAGGGAGCATTTACAATGGTTGTGGCTTTTCCAAAGCCATGATTTTGTGTTGCAGTGAGAAAATACCAAAGCCGTGATTATTCTAGTACCATGACTATGTTACATAGAAAACATATACCATTCATGGTCATTCCGCACATGACATTTTGTTATAGAGAGAAAATAAAAGTCATAGCCATTCCCATCATTACAACAATTTGTTCCAAAGAAAATTTATCTTAGAGCCTGTTTGATAAACCATTGAATTTTTTCAAACTATTGAAAATGAAAATTTTTAATAGTTTTCAAATTTTCAACGTGTTTGATAAAAAAATGTTGGGATCTCTTAATTAAAAAATTTAAATGTAAAACCATTGAAAATAATAAGTAGGTAGAATCCTACTTATCGTTGAATGGAGAAAATTGTCAACATATTTTTTTAAAGCAACCATTTTATCCTTTTTTTTCCTTTCTTTTTTTTTCTCATTCACGTTACAATTTAGTTTGTGAATCTGTCTTCTCCTCCTCCTTTCTCCGGTACCTCAAACCCTAACCCTAACTTTATTTCATTATTAATTTAAGAGAGAAAATAACAAATCAACTAGGTGCTCATTAATTTTTATTTTTATATAAAAAGTTTGGATAGTTTTAAAAAGTTTAGATTCTATTGGTTATTTTTTAAAAATAATTATGTTTTTTTTTTGGATATTATGATTTATTTATGGCAATGTTTCTAGTGATTTTCTTTTAAATAATAATTAATAATTGTTGTGAAAAATAAAATATTATTAGAAACTATTTTTTTTGGATAATATGTAATACAATGATAATAATGGTAAATATGTAAAATACATAATTTTTAGTATTTAACATTTACAGTTATTAAATAATATTTTTATCTTTAACATTCAATTGTTAGTAACTTATCAACCAGGTTTACAATACAAATTTAACACTTATAAAATTCAGCACTTAATTTTTTTAGTATTTATTTTTCAATACTTAATTTTTTTAATTTTTCAAACGGACCCTTAGTCACGATATTCCCAACACTATGATATCATACTCTAGAGAAGAGTTGCTTGAGTCACAATATTCATTGTTTGATGTGACTTTGGTACTCCATAAAAGATATGATGAGATTAGAAAGTTGCTACCTTGAACTAGTGTTGCAACTTCTAGTTTGAACTATTGTATGGAATCCTCAAAGTATATAAGTAATACTTAAAAATTTTTGCAAAAAAAGGCAAAGATGAGAATTGGATTTTGAGCCAAGAGTACATACAAATCCTAGGCAGCATGATGCCAACCACTAATTAGGGGGAAACCAATATAAATATACGAAATATTTTATTGGATTTAGGTTTTGACAGTTAGATTATCAATTGAGACAAATATTGAGAACCCTCAAATTCATCAGATGCCTCTCAAAATATCTCATGCAAATCTTCCCACTTGTTATGTTAAATTGAGATTTAAGATTGACAACTATACTTATATGTGATAGATACATAATTTTATAAAATTTATGTTTATGTTAATATTATGGTTTAGATTTTGATGGATATAGATGTTATATGACTAAAATTTAAGTTTTTACTATATTAGGTTTATATATGTCAACCATGATAGACAATGATATGTATGTCATGAAATATACATATATAGTATGGTAAAAAGGATGTTATAACCCTTATTATTTTAATCTGAGATAAAATTATGCGTGAAAACTTATGATTGAGATAAATTTAATAACTACAAATATGTTGTTTATAAAGTTGAAATATGAATATATGTATGACCAATCAATTATTCATACTATAAAAGATCTAATCTTGAATGATGTGGGGATTAAGTAGAACTTATACCTAAGAGTTTCACCATAATATAAGTTGTATGTCAACCTTGATAGATAGAAATAGGTAAGTCATGGGATACATACAAGAAGAGGTGCTTTACATGGTGGTGATAGCCTTGCAAGTTAACTCCTCTTGTGTGATTCCCATATGGATGATTCATGGGAAGACATATGTCATTTATCATGAGTATGATAATTATGATGTCAAAAGTACAAATATATTTATTACCACATCATCTTGTATCTTTGAAATATTAGGAGTTGGAGAAAAAAAGTGTATTCAAAATAACCATAAAGGAATGTTGCCATATTGTCTAAAAGGAGTACATATACAAATGAACTATAAACATACAACACATGGCTTCAATGGTGAAATACTATGGTGTTAACTATGAGGAAATTATCATTAGTAGTGATAGTTCAAGAATAATAGTCATCTTGTCTGCTAAGTAAGCATTGAGGTACTTTCATACTAATCTATCATTCATCCGATAATCAAACATAATATTGACCAAACACTAAAAAAATATAATCATATACAAGGATTTGAACCAACCATAGAGTCTAAGTATCCTTTTATAAACCTAAGTCTATCTACTCAACTCAAATAGTTGTTAGTTCATTGCTGGTTGATTGAATTACCTACATAATTTCTATGAGATTGATATTTAGTCTTACACATCTATTTCACTATTTGTATAAGTCATAAATTTATATCATTACATTGGATGAGAGATACTAACTCAACGAGGTTTCAAGTTTGTGTGAAGTAACAAAAAGTTTTTACACCCACACAAAATCATAATATTAGCCAACAATAATTATCAATCTTACTACATAGATGCCTACAAAAAGAAGAGTAGCCGGAGTGCATGAGGTTGATACTTTAACAACCTTGATAACATAGATTTCTTTCATTTCCAATATGCTCATGTCAATGAAGATGGGTCATGAACCACAAATGAATTATTTGGCTATAGTATCTTGTTTATATGTTGGTAATGAGCATTTATTTGATAATTTTCTATCCAATCCAACTTTTGTATTATATGGAGAATTAAAAAAAGTAATGACCTATACTCTAACCATTACAATCTAGACTAAAAGAAACACTCTAACTTATATTATAGTAATCAAAGAGAAACTGCCTCTAATCTACCTCGAATATTAGTTGGTTTCTAGTAGCATATTCTACCTCAAAAATCAAGTTTATATAATAAATCAAGTCCTCTTGAGAAGTTATCAAAGGAGTACATTCAAAGAATGATACTATAATTCAAATTCAAGCTACATCATTAAGGAATTTATAAAGCCAAATAGAATAAATAGCAAAAGTTATGATTAATCATTCTTAGGTTGATCTGCAATAAGACATGAAAAATCCTAAGGATGATGGCAATGAGCAATACAATGTAATTAATTAGAGGAGTGATAATGAGTTAGAATTTCTTACAGATATTTCTATATTGATCAAAAAAGCCAAGATCATTCCAATCAAGTGAGGAGAGAAGAGAATAAGTACAAAATTAAAATAAGAAATTTGTCTCTACCCATGATGCTACAGCATCAATACCACCAAGCAAGCCAAAACATCAAAATGAGCGACTGTAACTATCTTTTCCTCAATGATTCCACAAATAGCAGCAAGATATAATTTAACAGATTTCTAGATATTCTAAAGTAGTTTTACATCAATATACTACATATTTGAGCCTTGGAATAATTATACTTATGAATGAATACTTTCTTGAAGATATATTCTCTTGAAAATAAGATTGGGAAAGTTTGAAATGATTATGCTTATGAATGAATACCACTTTATTTTACAAAAAAAAAAACTCTCCCAAGTTAAAGGATCCCAAAAGTTTTATAATCTCATGCTATATTAATAACACTTATTATGGGAAAGCTTTATGTGATTTGGAATCAAGTATCAACTAAATGCTAATTTACACCTTCAAACAACTAGGGATTAAAGAAGCAATGTCCACCATAGTTATTCTTCTACCTGTTGATAATCATTTGGTTATCCTAGAGGAAACAAATTGAAGTTTTATTAGTTCTAGTGAAAACATTTATCTTTCATAAAGACTTTATTATGTTGGACTATGAAGTTGATAGAGAAAGTTCTCGTCATTTTGGAGGGGTCATTCTTTACTACTAGGAGAACTTTGATTGATGTGCAAAAAAAAGAAGAAGCTTATCATGTGAGTCAATGATTAATTATTAACCTTCAATGTGCTCAATTTTATGCATTATTTATATGAGGTGGATAAATGCTTAGCCATAAAGGTTTTAAACTAAATTATAAATGCAAATTATAACAATGGCATCATGAAGGTGCTATTAATTGACTAACTTTGAGAGTAAAGTGACAATGAAGAAAGTACACTTTTGGTACTTTGCAAAAGAGGATCTAGTTCTCAATGTTTTGAGAAGGTTAGGCTAACGACTATAAGCCAAGTCCATTGATGGAGACAACCCATAATTTTAAAATTCTACAAAGTTATATATTATATATATATACATATCAGTTCTACTATTTTTATTGATAATTTTTAGTTTGGCTAAGGATGATATAAATGGGATTCCTGAAAATAGTGGTGATCTTCTATAGGTTCCCTAAAAAGTTTTTTTAAGAGTAGAAGCCTAAGAATAGCAGAATTACAAAGCCTACGATGAAGAAGATAAAATTGTGAAGTTTGAGGGAGTCATCTTCCCTATTTATATTTTCCATAATTTCAATTTAATTTACTAATTTGTTTTTTAATTAGCTTAGTAATGGTAGATAGTGTGTGATTCAATGATGTACGATGAAAATATTGCCACAAATACAATTTTAAAAAGATTAATTAAGGTTGCCCCTTAATTTTTTTAGATTTGTTTAATCTTCATAGAATACTTATTAGACTATGAATTTTGTTAATAAAACTAGGGAGCCTTAAACTAGAAGGATACTTAGAATTGTAGAACTATTTTATTAAACTTCAATAGAAAATTAGGAAACTAAGTAATATAATAAAATGATTAAGCTCGAGTGGGTTATATATACTCCATATTTATTATAGATGTATCTATATGTATGTATGTGTGGGTGGGTGGGTGGGTGGGTGTGTGTGTGTATGTAGAGTTGAGTAGTTTTATTTTTTGTGGCTGAAATTCAAAACTAAAGTTTTTTCAATAGGAAGTTACAAAAAAAGGAGAAGATGCGATGCTAAAGGGGAGGAACAATAAAACTAAATAGAAGATTGTAAAAGGGAAGATTGTTTGCAAGAGATATGCATAGTGAATCCATGAAAAAAACACAAGGGGGAAGAGAAGAGAAAATGCAAAATAAGAAAAAAAACATATATGCTAGAAAGAAGAACAAACATAGAGAAAAAAAAAGAATATGCATAAGGAAAAAACCAAAAATGTAAAGAGGAAGAAGTGGCGAACATAACCAAAAGAAAAGAGTTTTTGGAGGCATAACCAAAAATAGGCAAAATTAAAAAAATTGCCTACTCACAAAGGGGAAAGAACAAAAAAGAGGAAAAACTTAAGTTACAAAAAGAGAGAAAAAAAAGAAGTAACTATGCATAAGTGTGAAACTGAATTTTGTATGGAACTAATTCATTTAAAATAAAAAATTTAAAAATTAAGTCGGGTTTCAAAAATATGCACAAACCAGTTCATCTGGAAACAACGTGGCAAAACCATCGTGGTGAACTGCGGCCATTGCAACGCTGTTAATTTTTTAAAATCATTGGCCGACATTGTTAATGCCGTCTATTGAAAATATTGTAGGGATCCCATTTTGCCCCTCACCCCACGCCTCTCGCTCCTTGCTCATTTGTGGAGCTCCGTCGAGCTCCATCGAGCTCGAAATGGAGCTCGCTTGATCTCGACATGGAGCTAGACGGAGCTCCTTAAGCTCCACGAAGGAGCTCAACTTCGAGCTTGCTAGAGCCCAACGGAGCTCCAGAATGCTCCACATAGGAGCGAGGGCGAGGGGCGAGGAGCATGGGACGAGAGGCGTAATGAGATCCTTACAATATTTTCAATAGTCGGCATTCACAACTCTGGCCAATGATTTTAAAAAATTAACAGCGTGATAATGGCCACCATTCACAATGACTAATTTGCCACATTATTTCCGGACGCACTAGTTTGGGCATATTTATGAAAACCGACTTAATTTTTTAATTTTTTATTTTAAATGAATTAGTTCTGTACAAAACTCTGCAAAACTAAAAAACATAACATGCAAAAGAAAAAAAATATGACTTTTTTTGAGAGAGAAAACTAATCATTTCTTATATTTTTCTTAAACTTTTCTTTATTTTCTTATATTTTTATATTTTATTTTATTTTATTTAATTTCTTTAAATTCATTAATTTCTTTGAATTATGGATATAATAACTTCTTGTGTTAATTTGGATTTAAATGAGACCTAGCTTTATTATGCTAGAATCAATGTGAATTCTAGGCTATAATAAATTTTCAAAATTAATATTTTAGAAAATTTTCTATTTTTCATTCAATCGTGCTTATTGTTTAATTTTTTACTTTATTTGACCAAAAACAATAAAATGTAATGTTGGTTTTGACCATGGAAATGTTAAGATTAGTAGATCTAAGTTGGATGATATTTCTTCAATAATTGTAATTCTATAATAGTTGAATTTATTGATTTATAAATAATATAAAAATTTATTATTTACCTTGCAATACCCAAAGGACCGATGTCTTAATTTGTATTCTACTTGATGGATTAGAAGGAATATGTATAATCTAGACACAAAATTATAAAAAAAAACTTGTTAAATTTGAAAAAAATCACATACCAAATTTGAAGTTTGATTTGCTAGGAATATTTGGTAATATAATAGAAAAATTAAAGGAAGTCACTATTCTTGCATAGTCCATCTTATATTTCTTATTATCTTGATTGTTAGTTTCTTTATTTGTTTTTTGTGTTAATTCATAAAATTTGTTTTTTTCGTAACTTGATTTTACATATTTTTGCTACTTGTATCGAATATACTTAGTTTCTTAATTAGAGCTGAATATTTTTGCATTTTTTTTCAGATATATTCAATTATTATGAAGATATTACTCAACCTAGTACTATATTACTTGATGACCACATACACTTGTATGAGCATTTAAAGTTTTGCATCATCATCAAAATGAATAGCACCTGCCCTACAAACTAGTGCAAAATTATTCCTTTTTTCTTGGATAGTTGATGTTTTCTTACCTCATTGTTATAAAAATAAAATACACAACAATAATTTAAAAGCAAAATATTCAATCTCAATGTTATAAAAAAATAATACAATAAATAAATTACAAGCTAAAAGAGAGTTGAGATTGAGATGAATTATATAAGAGGAGAAACATTCTTTTATAGAAAAAAAAAATCAGAAATCTCAAATAAAATTTTGATGTGGGCAAAGCAAAATTTACATACCCACTTAAATGACCATTAATGATGTTACATTCTCACACTCGAAATTGGTTTTCCTCACTTGCCAACTTTATGCTTGCTTATATTCTTGTTATGCCATATGAAATTCAACACCATATAAGGGTATTTAGGTGGCTTGACAACTAGGAGTCATGGGACTGTACATTAGAAGTGAAATTTATCAAGTTAATAAACAAATTATGGAAGAAAATTAGCCAAAAGATTCAAGAATGATCAAATACCTCAAAAAAGTATGAAACAAGTTCCTTCACTTTAAATAAGTTGGCATGAAATTGATCTTGAATGAAATAACAATGAATATGTTGATGCTTTATCAAACCTAACTTCTTCATCTATTTCAAAATATTTTAGATTATTACTTATCAGATATAACTAGAACCCGTAATTAAATGCCTAGAAATTGAACACATGATGTAATCATCTACTTGCACTGTTGCACAAAGATAGAACTATACATTGAAAACCCAACAAATGGGTCACCTTGACGTATAAGTAGAAAACATGGAGAGTTCAAATAAAATTTGACTAGTAATTCCTTATAAATTCATGGCTCTATTGAAGATCATACAAGTGTCCATTTTTATGGTGTGTAGGAAATATTTACATAGAAGACTTTTTAATCAAAATCCATGAGCACCATGCTAAACACTTCATCAATTGGTCATTAGTTTATCAAGTTTTAAGACGACTATTTTTCCCATTATGTGAAAAGATTCGATATAAATTAGGGAACATGAAGAAATGTGAATGATAAAATGGGCTTGTATCAAAATGTAACAAATCCCATAATTTTTCCTTGTCTTTACACATTTCGATAGAAATATTTCACCTTGTAGCTAATCCTTAGCTATTTCCTTGCTAATTATGTCTTAATATAGTAGTTTTGCTACCAACAACTCCTACCTAGCACAAAATTTTGTTGGTTGCCACAAACAATTTCACAAAGATAAAAAACAACCAAATCAACCTTAATTTTATAATGAAATTAATCAATAGATTAAAAAAAATCGATTGATAATCTTTCATATTTTAGACTCAAAAAAAACTCATAAACCAACAACATATTATGCAGCCTACCACCACATAGTGGAACTCTACCACAAGTGGAACTCGACCACAAGTGTACTAGGGTGTTTAAACTTTTAAGTCATTCTTCTAAGGGAATATCTAATCCCTACCTCTATATATATTCTTATAGTTTTAGCACTCCAAGTCCTTACTAGGGCTAATACTCATCTCAAGACCTCATATCCAAAATATGTCTTTTTTCAAATTTATTCAAATTTTATTCAAACTAGCATATATCTCATATAGAATCAAATTATTTCTCATAGAATTTTAAACATACATATCAACATAATCTTATTTCAAAATTAGTCAAACAATCTATCAACTATAATTTTTAACACAATTTATACATAGCCAGACATCATTTTTTGAATTTTTAGATAAAAAACTCTCTAAAAATGTCCATGGGTAAATGACTTTTTGAAATATCTCAAAAAAATTATTTAATGATATCAAATTTGAGTTTCTATCAATTAATCATATATATTAATTAAATGATTTAAATTTTCTAAACATATTTTAAAGAAACCAAAACAAATTTTTTATAATTACATACATAATACCACATATCAAAAAAACATATATATATATATATAACAAATCAAAATATAAAATTTGTCATGAGTTTCTAAAGATTTTCTACCTTAACCAAGCTTTTATAAATCTTAAACATCAAACCATAGCTCCAATAATTCAATCTGAGTTGTATAACCATAATTCAAACTCAAAAAAAAAAAACAAAAGAAAAATATTATTTGAGAATTTATGCAATTTCAAACCTAATTTAAAAAATCAAGCAAAGAAAAATGAAAATATATTATATAACCTCAACCCTAACCATCCTTGTCGAGATTAAAACCCTTCCATAAATATTTTTGATTGAAATGAAGGATATATTGAGTTTAATCAATTCGTAGAATGAATTTTCACCAAAAATCAAGAATTTTATGTTTTATTTTAATGATTTTGATGAAAAAATGAGAAAGAACTAAAAATATCAGAGAAACAAGAATAGATATAGGAGATAAATCATGAAATAGAGAGAGTGAAATCAAAGAAATAAAAATGTTATCTTTTATTCAACAATAAAATAACCAAATTGCCCATGAGGGTTCAAGCTGACCTAGCTTTCTCTCAAAAATTTAAAATCTAGCAAATTTAGTATTATTCTTCACTATTATTCATCACTAAATAATTTTTAACCATAAAAATAATTTTTAGTAACCATATCTTTCCTTATTTAATCAACTTGACTAATTCAGATCAATGACTAAAATGGAAAATATTTGCATTTTTTTCTAGAAATCACATGACATGACCCATCTCAATGGCCCATTCAGCTGATTTCAACCAAGCTAGCCAAATAATCTAGCATGGACCTGACCTAGGCTAGCCTTGAAAGAACCATGCTATCCTAGATTAAATCCAACTAACCTAGCTTTACCTAGGCTTGCCTATAACAAACTAGGCTAGCCTAAGACTATATCCAAGCTAGCCTAGAATGAACTTAGCTAACCTAACTTGTCTTGCCCTAGTTTTCACAACTCAACATTACCCAGGATGACCCATAATGACCTAGGAAAAAAGCCATCAGGCCATGCTGGGTTGCCCATTTTTAGAGTCAGCATGGTATGACCCATGCTAAAAACCTTGTCATACTCAACATGACATGGTGGTATGGATAAGCCAAAAATATGGGTCATACTAGCACGACATGGTCCATTTGAGATCTCTAAGAATATTGGTCATGATGAATGATGACAAATTTATCATGAGACACACTAAAGCAGCATGATATGAAAGTAGTGATAACTCTTCTAATCTTAATACATGAGATATACCTATATGTGAAAATTCAAGATTATAATAAATTTAATTATTATATCATACTTACAAAGCTTAAAATATAAACATATTTAAGACTTATAATCCATTGTGCATATTCTAAAAGAACTAATATTCGAGTATTATGAAGTTAAGTAAAACATCTAACCTTTGAGTTCATCATAGTGTATGAGTCATGTATTAGATAGTGGCAGATGGTGAAAGGTATGTCTTGGGACATATGCAAGTAGAGGTATCTCATATAGTGGTGATAGTCTTTTGATTATTTTCTATTATAGAATTTCCATATTTAAGATTCATATGCAGATATATGTTAATTGTAATGAGTATGGTACCTATGAAGGTGAAAATGAAAATATATTTATTACCACATTGTTATGCATCTTTAATATATTAAAGGTCAAAGAATATTTATGCATACTCAAAGCACTCATCAAGGGTAGTTGATGAATTACCTAAAAGGAGAAGACTTGCAAATAACCCATGAATGAAACTAAGTGTACTTTTGGTGATTAGATACTAATTGCACAACTAAGAGATGATCATCCTTAGTAGAGATAACAAATAATTAAAACCACTTTATATGACAATAAGGTACAAGAGCACTTGCATACTAATATATTATTATTCTGATTAAAGAATACAACATTACATAAATACTAAAGATATATCATCATATGTAAGAAAGTGAGTTAATCCTAGAGTCTAAGTACTATTGGTGGTGAAGTTGTTGGTATGTCAAACTATCAAAAGAAACCTAGTACTAAAGAAATCCAAGTTTATCTACTCAACTCAAATAGTTGATTGATTATTAGTGGTCAAACTATCTACATAATCCTTTTGGGATCTATATATAGGCTTAGATTAGAGGTGTCAAACGGGCCGGGCCGGCCCGGCCCGACACGAGGCACGGCACGGTTCGGCCGTGCCTGGGCCGGCCCGGCACGATAAAAAAACGTGCCCGGGCCCGTGCCGGGCCCGGCCGAACAAACCACGTGCCGGGCCGTGCCCGGCACGAGCCGTGCCGTGCCTGGCACGAGCCTAGCCGTGCCTGGCCCGGCACGGCTCGTGCCTTGGCACGGCACGCCGGCCCGCGTGCCTGCGTCGTGACTCGTGACCCAACCGGGCCCCGCCCCCGGTAAAAAGACCGCGGGTCGGGTCCAAACAGACCCGACCCGCCCCGCCCCGCCTGCCCTGCCTTGCCGTGCGCCCGTGCCCGAGCGGGCCGGCACGGCACGGCACGGCCTTGCCGTGCCCACGGGCCGTGCCGTGCCCGAATTTAAAAAACCGTGCCGTGCCCGGCACGGCACGGCAGCACGGCTGGGCACGTGAAAAACGGGCCGTGCCGTGCTGGGCCGGCCCGTTTGACACCTCTAGCTTAGATCCACTTTACTAATTATATGACTTATATACTTGTAGAACTCTACTAGATGAAAGACAGTCACATAACAAGCTTTTGGGATCATGTCATAAATGATACATTTTGGTACCATAACAAAGTCATGATAAATTTTTAGTATCATTACAAGAGATTATTTAGTTTGATTAGTCAATTTGAGTTGACATAACTATAATTTCAAAAAGATAGTTTTATTTTTAGTTATTTGGATGATAATTATTACTTTATGTTTGTGTTGTATTTGTTTTTTTTATTTGTTATTTTTTATTATCTATTTTGTACCCATTCCACTTATATGAGTAGCAATTATAAGACTAAGTTAATACCTCTAGACTTAAAAATTAGGAGGATAACAAAAGTATTTTTGAGAGAGAAAACCGAAAGAAAGATAATAGAAAGAATTGGAAGTAAAGGAAACTACACTGAGGTGGTGAAGGAAAAGCTATCCAACAACCCATTGCTCATAATACCTTGCATAATTATTGGTGCCTAAATATGATGAATAGTTAAGATTCAGATGCAAAATATTCAAGCAAACTACTTTGAGTTAAAGCATAGTTTAATGGCTATGATATAACAATATTAATACAATGAACAAAATTTTAAAGATCCAGATAGCCATGTCACAACTTTCTTGGAGTTGTGCAACATGATAAAGATGATTGGAGTTAGCCTATAAACTATAAGGTTATGACATATGTCTTTTCTTTGAGTGATAAAGTCCAAAGCTAGTTTCAATGCTTATCTAGATTCTCAATTGAGAGTTAAAATGAACTTGTGCAAGTATTACTCACCAAATTCTTTCTACCTAAAATTACCTTTAAACCAAGTATAGAGATAAGCTAATTCTAATATGAGAAGCAGAAAAGTTATATAATGCTTGGGATCATTCCATAGTACTTTCGAGGAGATGCTCACAATATGAATGTAAATTCTAATTCTAAGCTTAATTCTTTCATAATGGACTCAAATGCATGATGAGGTACATGATTTATATGGCCTTAGGTGGTTCCAATCCAAACAAGTCACCTAAGTAAACACACTTCTTATTTGAAAAGATAGTAAAAAATATCTTCCAAACTCTGAATGACTAAATATTTGGAAAGAAGCAAGATGGATTATTGGAGTTGGATTGATAGTAATGGAGGCTAAAATTGACATGTTTTTTAATAAATTTGGAGTCCAAAATGATAAGCAACCAAGTGTGAAAAAAATTTTTATTTTACAATAGCTTGAAATGGTATATATTCATACCATGTATTAAGTGGAGGAAGTCAACATTTTGTAGAATAACAAGTATGTATTTCAACCCAACAATAATATCTCATTTAATGCCATCTGAACATGAGAAATCATGAAAGTTTTGTTGGAGTTTTGAGCAATGTATCCAATCTAATTAGAACATAAATGCAGTGGAATTTATATTTTTATTCTTTAACCTACCAATGATCACATGTGTTTCATATAAACACTAAGAAAGGGTAAATGAAACTTATCTCTTGTAGATCGATTCATCAAACCTTTAAGTTTTCGTTTTGATTTATTCAGATATTCAAAGGTGCTGCCTTTTTAAAAAGTGACCACCCGCTACAAGTATCCACGGATGAATAAATAACAAATGATCTTGTTGAATACTAGTTCAATTTCTTCTTCTCAAAAAAAAATTAGGGTTTTTCATTGTCTCTATTTCTCTAAGTAAAAGACGATGGCTTTTTACCATATTTGTCTCATATATATATATGTGTGTGTGTGTGTGTGTGTGTGTGTGTGTGTGTGTGTGTGTGTGTGTGTATGTTTGTATGCATGCTAGGGTTTAAGTCAAATTCAAATTTTATTTAAAACTCTTTAAAATAATAACAATTATATTCAAATCTAGATCTATTTAAAATACTTTTAAATAATAACAATTTAAATTCAAATTCGAATCAAATAAGGAAACGAATATATATATATATATATATAAAACTCTTTTTAAAAACTTTTACATATTATTTTCTTATCTAATAAGAAAATATAACTGTATTTTAAATCTTGAATTTAAACTTTCTCAAAATTAAATTTGAATTTAAATAATAACTAATTGTTGTTTGCAATTTAAAAGAATCTCATCATTTTAAAAGTATTACAGAGAGTAAAGAATCATAACCTTTTTTTTTATTCTTAATGTATGACGCTATATGTTCAATTAATATTGATAGTAGGCCTAAATCATATTTTAATCCTACAAGTCATAAGTGGCCTCTAGCAAGACATTATGACTACCCAAGCTAAATAAAAAGCTCATGATTTGAGATAACCTTAATATAGATAATGACATAATTTTTTTGTCTCATGATATCTTGATAGAATATAAGGCATGGACGAAGTCAACCTTATACATTCTATTCTTTGATTACTCGAAACCCAATTTGACTTACTAAACAAATGACATTGATCTTCATCAATTCATTTGAGGACAATCATACATTTCTCAGTCTCAATTGTCGAGAGGACCCAGAGATATCTTTCGTATGATAAGAGGGACAAATTATATCTTAATCACCCATATCACACTACATAATTTTTCTTATATTCATGTATAACATTTATAGTCATCTGATTAAAGTTAATATTTGATTATATCAAAACATAATATTCCTTATGTTGAGAACTAGCACGATCTCAGGTCAAAGGATTTAATGACATAACTATTAGAGATTAACTTATGACTTTGATTCATATATTAATCTCAAGATGGGTATGAACAATATTTATTCTCAATAAATAGATATAAATTTGATTTGTATCTCATACACATTTCCATCCTATAAATATCAATCAAACTTTATACTAATTTTAATTCAATGTTATTCCCAAAATAATAACTGATTAGGGATATTTAGAATTATTAATAATATTATTCAATGATATTATATATAATAAACATGCAAATTATCATAATAATTAATTTTCACAAATAGTCAAAATATCATGTCCATACGATAGACCTAGATCACTATTACTAACAAGTTTGTCATATAAAAATTATAAAAATATATAATAAGGATAATTCTAAAAAATTTTTGGAAAATGCTCAATAGGATACCTAATACAAGAAGCCTCGAGCTACAATTTTAACCACTCAAAGGAAGTAAAAAAGTCATCATTGGAAGATTGTATTTTTGCCTTGCTCATGAAGACAAAAAAAAGGAATGATATAATAGAAGAACCATATAGAACACATCAAAATAAGTCTAGAACATACAAATATGGTAATGAAAATTATTAAGAATCAATTTGGACAACTAATATTATCGATAAAGAATTATAAATGGATTGTCGAGTGATATTAAAACAAATTTAAAGAAGTACTTATTCATAATACTTAGAAGTAGTAAAAAAATATGACTTAGGATTAAATGTTATTTTGATATCATTGTCTATAGTGTGAAGGTTGGAGCATGGTGAAATTACTCTAACCTCTCTCTCACTTCAAATGGCCAACATATCATTTAAAATTTGAAAAGATATTATTAAAGATGTGTTGGTGAAGGCTAGTAAATTTATATGTTTTTTGGATTTTGTTGCAATATAGACATGAGAAAGATCAATATGTCCATTGAACTTGGGATGACTATTTTTAGCCATTGGATATGCATTGATAAATGTCAAGAAGTGTGAAATCATACTTTGTGTGGATGAAGAGCAAGTGAAGTTCAAAATATACAAGAGTCTTATAGATTTCAAATGATGATGAGAAAGATTATTAGAGAATAGATAACATTTTGTGTATCACCATGAGGAAGGACTTCATGAAAGATTATTGGCCCAATTAAGATGAAGAAGATAATGAACTAGAAGCACAATAGTGTGAAGAAACATCGTGAGTGACCATGAAGAAGAAGATTATTATGAAGTCATTATATTTTTCAAATTCATGACTTCTCAAGAAACAAAACTAAACAACTCCAAAGATGTTAAGGAAGAGTTTGGATTGATATAATTTTCTATTCAAAAATATAAAGAAATTAATGATATAATTTTTGAGATTGCAAAAAAAGAACATGCAAAGAAAAGTCCACCAATGATCATTGATTTACTGGAAGAGAAAGATGAGGTAGAGATAATAATCATTGAGTATCCAAAGAAAGATGAAGAACTAGTAACTATAATAATAAAAGTCATGACTTTAGATGAAATTGCTACGTTACTTGATGAAGCATAAAAGAAAGCTATGGTAGGAGATAAAGTTGTGATAATGGAGAGATCATAAAAGCTTAAAAAAGAAGTAATGCTTTTTCCAAAGTCATGACAAATAGAACCTAAATAGAGATATATAAAATTGACACTTCCTAATATGTCATTGATTTATCAAAGGTGATCATATGAAATAATGTCATGATTTTTCACAAAGCCAAAGCATTCATGGAGGAATAACCTAAAACAAAGACTCTTAAAGATGACTTGAAGCTGAGGAAGAATTCGGGAAGACAATTAGAATAGAAAGACTATACTGAGAAATTTGCCTAGACTGCTAAAATTATTATGTAATTATAGACCTAATGATAGTCAAGCCAAAAATATTAAACATAATATTTTTTGGGAGGCATCCCAAGTAAATAGTTTGAGTTTGACGAATAAACTCACCGTACCTACAGATCCATACACAAAATATAATAGTGATGGATTTATGACCGAAATTATCCTAAACTAAAGTGCTCGTCATAAAATATTAACGAGAAAAATAAATTCCCTAACAAATTTTTGAACGTTGAAATTTCTTAGCTAATTATATTTTTTTTCTTGCTAATTTTGATTATAATTAAGAGTAGTAATTAATATTTTTTGACTAAATATATACAAAAAATATCCTTGCTAAATCAGTGAGTGAAAAATCCTTAGCTATTTTCATTCCAAAACTAATTTCACAATTTTATTTTTTTACAAAAAAATTAATTACATATTTCAAAATTTTCATATTAAATTGAATAAAAACATATACTATAAACCATTTTTCATAATTAACAAAAACTAAAAGCAGTTTAGAAATTAATATGATACAATAGTTACATAGTTAAGATAAAAACATAACATAGTTATATAATCATTTAAACCTAAATCATCATCCTCATCATTAGCTGATGCATTTGTGCTAGCCTCTCTTGCATGGTTTCTATGTTGGAACTCAGTATGCTATCTATCATGTTAAGGTCACTAACAGTGACTCCATATAGGACATCTGATGTTGCATTGCATTCTTATTTTCTTTCATTTTCTTTCATTATTGTATTTCTTCCTTCAAATGAACCTAATATTATTTATAACTATTATTTCTTTTTCTACAAAATAAATTGCATTCTACCAAATATACCTCATCATTAATGACCTCGAACCAGTAAATTACAAAAACAAATGCATTTCAAAAGAAATTGTAATGCATGCTTATGTGGTTGGTACTTTATATATGGGTACTAATGGTAAATCTTTTTTAGCCTGATGATTGTGCAACACTTGATAGTTGTAAAATTACAAAAAGAGAAATTCTATAATAAAGTAATGATATGAAAACCAAACATATTACTACTCTAATGAAGTGCTTGCCGAACAAAGAATTTTCAAAACTATTTAATTTATGTTTTATACTTAGATTATAAACAAGCATCTTAGGTTCGGGATGTCCATCCAAGGATGATACACCTTAGGTTCAAGACATATCAGATATAACTTGTTTAATTTTTAAGAATAAGACTATTGAGATATGAATATCACACAAGTTCTGAGCAATGCATGAGCCTTGCTCACTTGATATGATTTTTACTTGTCTGCCTCAGCTGATGTCCTACAACCAACAGATTGTGCCTCCTGGTAGAATGAACAACATAATCGGGCAAGAGAGATGAACAACGCCATTACACTGAGTAAAGAAATCTCATCGAGCCTTTAATGTTATAATTCAATCACACATCACTCTCATCAAAACACATTTCTAATATAATCAAGCAAAAATACAGTCATACAATACAATCAAATATAAAATCACACTAGCCCACATCAATCCCTTGTGTATTTGTTCTCTACATTCTTTGATCCTTAACTAAGCTTATATGCATGGATGGACATGTATAACTATGTGAAAATATCAACCTGCCACATGTTTAATGCAACTGTAAAGCAATCCAAACATTTTAATAATAATATATATACGCACACATTCATTCACACACACACACACACATGTGCACGCATGCGGGTGCACACACACAAGTGAACACACATGTGCACATGAACTCACACACACAAGCACAAACACACACACACACATGTGTGTGTGTGTGTGTGTGTGTGTGTAAGATGCTGATTTAAATATAATATTTATGCAATGATTTAATTTTCCATGAACTCATACTTCTACTTAATTCCTATTAGGTTTAGGGTTAGTTCTTTTTTCTTCTTATATCCAAGCAGTCCCACACTTCCTAATCGGTATATTTGGAGGTCTATATTAAACTATCATCATCATAAAATTGTATTCTTAATATTAATATCCACTATAAATATAACACATTATGATTTCTAAGTTATCACTAGTATAATACACAAGAAATTGGGGCCAGATAGATCAATTGCAGAAAAATTTTGCTGAATTGGAGGTGACAAGTAGGCTCCAAGACATATGACATTGATAAATGACACAGCATGCAAAAACCTTAGATTGTGGTGGTGCATACCCAATGAACAATACCCACACAAAAAACAAAAAACACTAATAATTTATCCAAAATAACATTCACATAAACTCTTGACATTTTTGTTTGTTAATGAAATCTCATCATTTATAATCTAGTGGATCCTCTAAACCTTCATCTTGATAAAAACAAGCAATAACAAGAATGACATTTCATTAATGAGAGATACTACTTCGAGCAAAATAGAATAAAAAATATGTACCATGTGACATGAATGAGGTCGAGTTGTTCCCCCACCTAGGATGATTTTTAGATCGGACACTTCATTGAGTAGAGATAAAGTGGTATATCAAACCTACCTAGACTCTTTGGTCAATATAGATATCATTCACGAATATGAGAATCAAGGTGGGCCACCACCAAATTCAGTTCTCTCTCTTCTTGTCAGAGTCAAGATCGATGCAATAGCGGTGCCAAGATTCATCATATTAATAGATTCAAATAGCAGCTAAGCTCCATAAGAGTCCATCATATTCAAACCATTAAGATATCCAGTGAAGCATTGCTCAAAAGAGATCGTCTTCTCGTGCTTGAGAAGAAAATGCAGTTTCTTCTTCTATAGCAAATACTTGTCTGCCTCAGCTAATGTCCTACAACCAATAGCTTGGGCCTCCTACTAGAATGAACAACATAATCAGGCAAGAGAGATGAATAGTGTCATTGCACTAAATAAAGAAATCTCATCAAGCCTATTATGTTTTTTTTTAAACATGCATATGTATTTATGTATTTTCATGTTTTATAGATTAAATTCAAATTGGAAAATAATTACACTTTAGACACTAACTCACAAATTTACTAAATCTTTAACTTCCCAAGTAATATTTGGTAGCAAGACAAAATCACAATTACCTATCTTCCTCCATGAAAAAATCTTCTATTTCTTCAATTTTGACACCAAGAGACTAATGAACAAATGTTTTTGTGTCAATAGAAACATGTGTCACATTTTTACTCTCCTTGGTATCACCAACCACACTTAATACTAGAATATCTATTTTGCTCCATTCATCATTGACACTACAAGAGGATGACTGACAACCATATTTAACAAAAAAAATGTACCAAAAGTAACAACCTTGACTACCCCACATGCAAATCCTTTGTCGATTTGGTCAGCCTCTTTCACAAACTTTCTAGGAGTTAGAGAAAAAAGTTAATACATACGAACTAGGGTTATCACTTTTATTATGATCATGTCTTTCTGTAGCATCTACAACATGGACAACATTTTCTCATGAGAGCAAAAGCTTAGTTAATCTCATCCACTAATAGATTATGTGTGATCAACCCATGTAACTTGATCTTCTTGTTCATGTACACATCTACCAATAATGAAAGATCTG
Organism: Sapria himalayana; assembly: GCA_029783825.1. NCBI lineage: Eukaryota > Viridiplantae > Streptophyta > Magnoliopsida > Malpighiales > Rafflesiaceae > Sapria > Sapria himalayana. The sequence goes on from JAREIK010008249.1 coordinate 2,267,317, forward strand.
ATTTAGGTTTCCATCCTCCAAGTAGAGATCCCTTAATTCAATGTTCGTCCACCAAGAAGAAGAGAATAGAGTGATGATATATTTGGTTTCACTTTGGTACTCCTAATGTAATTGTTAGTCCCCATCCATCACAACAAGACTCAAAGGCTATGGTGGTCATTCTTGAGTCTCTACACATTCAAAAGAGTAATCTTTTCCTCCATTTGTGATCCTTTTGATTATCTTAAAAATATGGATCAGTCACGTTGTGGTTTGGGTGGGTCAAACCTTTGTTTTCCTCAAAGCTTTGTAGATATATTTTGTATATCTATGTGGCTGAGTTCACTTTAACAACACATCCATAGTGGATTAATGTGTACTCGGCAAAGCTTGAGAGGGCACAGTAGTGAAACATGATCTTGCAATTGATCTAGAAATGAGTCATTTAAACATGGTGCATCGAGCTTGCAGACCGGCTAAAGCCCTTGTCGAGGGCCTAGCTAACTTTCTTCTCTGTTGAGCCTACTTCAAAGTTTTAAGTAAATCTGGACCCTTGTTCGGGGAATAGTGAATAGCCCTCTTGGTTCTAATCATAATACTTCGTATACATTTGCTTTGCTCGATTTGTATTTCTCGCATGTCGATTCCAAAGTAGTGATGTCATTGCGACAACGGGAAGTGCAGACGACTATGATCACATCGCAAATTAATGGGGTGGACTCACCTTCGTATGATATGAATTCGAGCCTGTTATGTTATAATTCAATCATATCACTCTCATCAAAACACATTTATAATATAATCAAGAAAAAAATACAATCATACAATATAATCAAATATAAAATCACGCACTAGCCCACATCAATCCCTTGTGCATTTGTTCTCTACTTTATGTGATCCTTAACCTTATATGCATAGATGGACATGTATAACTATGTGAAAATATCAACCTGCCATATGTTTAATACAAGTGTAAAGCAATTCCAAAGATTTAAGATTTTATTTCCAACTAAAAATAGTCTACTTCGACACTCAAACCCATTAATTGTAATTCTTGGATGTGAGGTTGTATTCCTTCCTTGTTCTATTATTGATGATGAGTTCAAAGAAAGTGAAAAATATATTTCTCAAGAATGAGTAATACTTTTAGTGTGAGTTTGTTCAACACTCAACATAATAACTTTTATGTATCATTTGGTATGTATCATTAATGTGTTTGTATATATCTAAGCTTTAATTGAAGAGATTTCACTAAATATAAGTTTTGGTGACTTTGATTAATTTTATTGAGATCAGAAGTATTTAAGTGAAATTATTAGACTTGGTGGAGGGATAACTTTGAGGGAAAATTTTAATGGGGGATCATGATATTTTATAAATTATGGCTTAATTTACACCTTACGCTAACCTATAGAATAGTTGCAGCATTATTTTTAGCTATAACTCTATAAAACTAGTCATGACTATTTTTGTATTCCACAACTCTATCAAAGAGTTAACAAAATTTTTTTATTATGAAACACAATGTTCGTAACCATAATATTTTTTTGGAGTCTTAGTAGCATTCTTTCTATAATAACATAATGGCATGGCCTTTTTTCTCATCATAATAGTCAAGTATTGCCACAAGTACAAAAAGACAAGGTATTTTCTAGTATCATGACTTAATTGGAACATAGCTAAAATAGCAAGTAAAATCAATCATAGTAATATTTTCCATCATGACTTTGTACTCTAGACAGCATTACTCTAGGCATGACATTTCCAGTAATCATGACATTTTTCTCTATAAAGCATTATTCTAGTCATGCCTTTTCTAGCAACCATGCCTTTGTGCTCCAATGAGCATTGCTCTATTTGTGTCATTTTTAAGACATCATGAATTTGTACTTATGTGAAAAAAATATCAAATTATTAGTAATTCCAAACACCATGATTATGTATTTTAGAATCAAATGCATAAGTCATAGTCATTCCCAGTGTCATGATTTTGCATTCTAAAGAGAAATTATCTCACTCATGGCATTTCTAATACCATGACATCATGTTCTAGAGGAGAGTTACTTAAGTTGTAACTTCATTGCCATTATGAATTCCATCTTAAAGAATCATATGGATCCCTTAAATGTAAAAATAATACTCAGAAGATTTCAAAAGAAGAGATAGGAAAATTAGTTTTTTAGCCTAGAGCATCAAACCCTAGACAAAATGACTTCTAACCCCTGATTAGGGCATTTCCAAGGCAAAACACAAGCAATAATTATTTGGGATTAGGTTTTAAAACTTATATCCTCACTAAGGTCGTCATTGGAAACCTATCATTCGATGAGATATTACTTAAAAAATCTAATGTGCATTCTTTGCTAATGTAAGGATAAATTAGGATCTATGATTAGTTCTATGCACTTTTATTTTGATAATGTGAAATTATATTGTTTTTGTTTGTTGTAATGTTATTGTTATGATGTTGATGGATATTGATAATATTTAGAACATCAATTTATGATTTCATAATTATATAGGTTTATATATGTTGGACATGGTAGAAGATGATAGGTATATCATGAGACACGCTCATGCAGTACAATAAGAAGGGAGTGATAGCTCTTCTAATCTTAACATGAGAGATAAACCTATGTACAAAAAGTTGAGGTTAAGGTAAGTTCAATTATTTTGAGTATGATACTTGTAAAGTCAAAAGTATAAATATATTTAAGACCAATCTAATATGTATATTATAGAAGAACTAACATTCTAGTAAAGTTGGGGTTAACTAGAATGTCTAACCTAGGTGTTTAACCATAATGTGTGATTCATGTGTTAATCATGGTAGATGATGATAGGTATATCATTCGACACATGCAAGTGGGGGTGTCTCATATAATAGTGAAATCCTTGTAAGACATGCTTTTTATATGATTTCATATGTGAGATTTATGGGAAGATGAATGTTATTTATCACAAATATGAAACTTATAAAACTTAAACATAAACACAATTATTACCACATCATTATATATTTTTGAGACATTAGAGGTTGAAAAATAGGTATACATTATTAAAGTAGTTATCAAAAATAGTTAATAAATTATCTAAAATGAATAAATATATTGACGACTCATGAATAAAACTATGTTTGGTTTTACTGGTAAAATACCAAGGGCATAACTATTAGGGAATCATCTTTGGTAGTGATACTCTAAGGATGATAATCACCTTGTATACCAATAGAGCATGATATATTTCCACATTAATTTATCCTTCATCTGATAATTAATGTTAGAGTAATACCATTATGCACAATGAAGTTAGCAAACACTAGAGAATAAGTATTCTTCTGAAAAATCAAGTCTATCTACTCAACTAAAATTGCAGTTTGTTTATTATTAGTTGGTAAAAAAGTCTACACACTCACTATGAAATTTATATCTTGACTCAAGTCTACTTTATTACTTGTACAATCTATATATTTCTGGAACTCCATTGGATGAGAGACAATTGCTCAACAAACTTTTGAGATATTGTCATTAATGATAAGTTCTGACACAATAACAAAGTCAAAATTGTTGGAAAATTTAACAACTTCTACTTCATTATAAAAAGAATCAATGAATAGAACCAATATAACAATCAAAAGAATAGCCTTCATTTGAGCCTCAATTCATAATGCATTGACTTATACTTATTGAAACATATTTTTATTCATTAATAATGAACATGCCTAGTTGCATGATTTTAAAAGTACAAATTAAGACAATTTAAAAATTTTTATCTATTTTACAATTAGCACATAATATTTTGGAGTATTCTCATGTCAATAATTTATTTAATTAGTTAAACTCAAAGGATAAGAAAGAGAAAAGAATTGAGTTCTCAAGTGAGATTGATGAGGGACCATCACCTATTAAAGATTGGAAAAATTAAAAAAAAAACAATACAAGTTACACACATTGATGACATTATCAACTAGTTAAGGAACTTTTGCTTCAGTAATGATGGTTCTACTACAAAATCTTAGACATACAATGTGATTATAATTAATTTAATATTATTTTAAATGTGAATATGTATATAATATATTATAATTAAGTATGTTGTTTTTTCTTTGTTGAAATTGTATTCAATGGATTTTCCTTAAAAAAATTTCATGATGTAGTTGATATTATATAATATATATTATATGATTTTTTTCTCAAAATCTTAATTTCACAAATAATAATTGATAACTAGAGGTGGTATTTTGGGTCACTAGTATGGCCCAACTCGACTAATGTGAGTGCCATAATAACACATTAAATGTATGTGTTTAGTATGCCAAATACTGAATAATATTAATAATTTTGGTGATTTTGTATGATGTATTCATATAGAAAAGAGTTTTAAATAAAATCATTTCACTAAATTATAGTTATGACTGATGATGATGAATAGTAATGAGGTTGGGTGGTTTTTATATAAAATGTGAGACTTGGTGAATTATTTGAGTAGGAGAGGAGTACAAAATCATGTAAAGTCATAGTATTCCTTATGTTATTACTTTTTATACCTCATTTAGCTTATATGATAGTTTTGTATATCACTATTATACTATCTCATTGACTATTCGATATTCAATTTATCAAATATTCTAATATATTTTGATGGTTAATAATAATGCATAGATATGAAAATAGAGTGAATATATATTATTTTTATGATTTTTGTTATTTTGGAGAACTTTGATAAATAATTATGAAATTAATTAGATTTTAGATTTGTTTAATAAAGGAGGTAGATCCTTAAGTCTCTCTGAGTTTTGGTATCCATTCTTGATCAAAACTCTTCCTAAATGGTTAGTGATAATTCTTGGATGTCATGACCTTATCAACTCGTTATCACAAAAGTTTTATTATATGAAATATTTTCAATGGATAAGATATTATTACTGAGTTATAGTCATACTTAGCTCAAGATATTTTTATGGTTGTGGTGTTAATTTTTTATCACATCAACTAAGTGCCTAAATGGTGCTCAAGGTCATGACCTATTTCATAGAGTTACAACTTAATTTTTATATAGCTCACTACTCATAAGTCAGATCCATGTTAGTTTTACAAAGTCTTGATATTTGATTAGAGGTGTCAATTAGGTTGGCAACCCGAGCATGGCTTGCAACATGGCATGGTCAGGCACCATTCCTTGTCCTTGATCATGCCACCCCATGGCATGGTTCATGCTGTGATGAGCCAACTTGAGCTATGCCTTATGTCGGGCTACGTTAATCATAATGCTGTATATGTAATTTGTTTTTACTTAATAATCTGTTTTAATATTTTCATGTAAGTGCAGGAAATGAAATATTAAAAGTCCGGGGATGCAGTAGTAGCACAATAACGGAGGTCCCGCTGACCGGTCAGCGGGCCGAAATTTTTGGAGCAGAGCCTGGCCCGGTCCATGATCCGACCCGCTTCGGTTAAATGAACCGGCTGTTTATTTTCTGTATAAAAACATTTGTATTTATTTTTCGGGCGGCTGTTTTTAACCCGGTTAAACTGTTTATCTTCGTTCTCCTCTCTCTCTGCGCGATTTCGCGACTGCTCCGTGCTGCATACTATAAGACATACTATTTTTGGTTTTAATCTATAATGCATAAGTGTTTTCTGGTGGAGGTAGCTAGTCGTACTGAGCGACTAGCGAACCACGTTATTTGCTGTGTTGATTTCTCGTTTTGATTCAGTCATGGATGCTTATGGTTTGGGATATATATATATATATATATATATATATATATTGCTTGTTTCTGTGTTTTCATTGTTTTCTATTTCTTAATCTTACTACTCGTGGAAGCGCGATTGCCCAACAATTAGTATCAGAGCTTGGTTTGGGATTTTTCGATTAGGGTTTGAGATTATTCTGTACAAGCAATATTCTGTGAAATGACTGGAACCCTAAACACCACGATTGAGAAATTCAACGGCAGAAATGGGTTTAGTATGTGGTAGATTAAAATGCGAGCGCATTTGAAAAACTTCGATATTTGGAGTCCTCTCGTTCAAGGCTTCAGTCCACACACTGCTACTGTTCTTGGAATAACCGAGGTTGAGGCTTGGAGACGTGAAGAGAAAGCACACTCCACCATTCTGTTGAGCTTGTCGGATGAAGTCATTGCAAAGGTAGCAGATGAGGAATCTGCTGCAGAACTGTGGCTCAAGCTTGAGTCTCTGTACATGACTAAATCATTGACGAACAAGCTTCTGTTGAAGAGAAGGCTGTTCACACTGAGGATGCAAGAGGGAACCTCTTTGAAGAAGCATCTGGATGACTTGAACAGCATCCTCATGGACCTTAAACATGTGGATGCTAAGGTGGATGATGAGGATGCTGCTCTTCTACTCTTGGTTTCTCTTCATCCTTCTTATGAAAATTTTGTTGAATCTCTCATTGTGGGAAAAGAGTAGATCACACTAGAGGATGTTCGGGCTGCCCTACACTCCAGAGAGATGAGGCAGAAGGCTGTGGTTGAAAGACTGGAACAACATCCTGCTGGATTGGTGGTGACAAATAGGAGGCCACAACCGGTTCCATTCAAGAAGAAGGGAAATAAGATTCAGAAGAGGTCAAAGGAGGGTGACATTTGTCACTACTGTAAACAGAAAGGGCATTGGAAAACTGAGTGCCCGAAGAAGAGAGCAAGGCTGGAACACCAAGGTCAACCTAACCCCCCCACCTGCTGCTGCTGTGACTTTTGATGATATGGATGATGGTGAAGACCTTGTGTTGGTAATCTCCACAACGATCGCAAGATCAGATTCTTGGATCCTGGATACTGGTGCTTCCTTCCATATAAGCACTTACTTGGAGTGGTTCAGCAAATATGACAAGAAGGAAGCTGGCCATGCTGTGGTGGGGAACAGCCAACCATTTAAGGTGGTTGGAATCGGCACAGTCATACTGAAAACTTGGGATGGCCGAATTGTCTCACTTTCAAATGTGAGATATGTCCCTGAGATGATAATGAATCTCATTTCTCTTGGTGTTCTGGACGATCAGGGATATTCATTCAATGGTAGAGAGGGAACACTGAATGTTCACCGAGGAGATGATGTTGTACTGAAGGGGCAGAAAACTGGAATGCTATACATACTGATAGGTTCCACAGTGACAGTGGCTATTGCTGTCACATCCGGAGAGCCAGCATCTGAAGACTAAGCTGAACTTACCAGACTATGGCATATGCGGCTCGCACATATGGGAGAGAAATGTATGAAAATTCTCTCTGATCTTAATCTTCTTGTTGGTCATAGAGTCAGTAAATTAAATTTCTGTGATCATTTTGTTTTTGGTAAGAAACATAGAACTAAGTTCGGTAAAGCCATACACTACACAAACAGTATTTTGGATTATATCCATGCTGACTGTTGGGGCCCTTCTAGAGTCACATCTCTTGGGGGTGCTCATTTTTATTTATGTTTAGTTGATGATTACTCCAGGATGTCCTGGGTATTCATGATGAAACATAAATCTGAGACTTTTATAAAGTTTAAGCAGTGGGTTAGCTTAGTAGAAAATCAAACACAAAAGAAGGTTAAACTGTTACGAACAGATAATGGTCTAGAATTCTGTTCGTCTGAATTTGAGGAATTCTGTAAGGACAAAGGTATTGCGAGACACAAAACTGTTAGGGACACTCCTCAGCAGAATGACATTGCTAAAAGAATAAACCAAACTCTTCTGGAGAGAACTAGATGTATGCTCTCTCAATCAGGCTTAGGCAAAGAGTTTTGGGCTGAAGCTGTTAATACAGCATGCCATCTGATAAATAGATCGCCACATAGTGGAATTAACTGTACAATTCCATTTGAAGTGTGGACTGGTAAACCTGTAGATTATTCCAATCTGAAGGTGTTCGGGTGTATTGCCTACTATCATGTAAATGATGGTAAGCTTGAACCTCGAGCACGCAAGGGAATATTTGTTGGTTATGGTGATGGAGTCAAAGGATTCCTTATCTAGTCACCATCTGAAAAGAGAGTTATACTCTCTAGGAGTGTTACCTTCGATGAGAGTGTCATTCTGAAACAAGTACCCAGTCCTATTCAGTTACCTGATGTTCCTCAAGCTGAACTTAAGGTGGAGCTAAAATCTGAATCTGTAGCTCCAGGAAGGATGTCTGTTGTTTCTAGACAAATGATAGCTAATCATGAAAATGATGCTAAATCTGTTATTGAACCTGATCATGAAACTGCACCTGAAGAGTCTATTCCCTACTGTATTTCAAGGGATAGACAAAGGAGGGTGAATGCACGTCCTCCTCTGAGATTCAGCTTTGATGAATTTGTAGGGTTTGCCCTACAAGTTGCCGAAGAAATTGACATTCCTGAACCATCCTCCTTCAGGAATGCGGTTAATTGTTCTGAGTATGAGTCATGGTTGGTTGCCATGAATGAAGAAATTGAATCTCTTCATTAGAATGGTACCTGGATCATTGTACCTAAACCAAAGGGAAGAAAAATAGTGTCTTGCAAATGGATTTTCAAGAAGAAAGAAGATGCCTCAATTGTTGGTGGTTTAAAGTTTAAGGCACGTCTAGTTGCAAGAGGGTTCAGTCAGAAAGAGGGTGTTGACTACAATGAGATATTCTCTCCTGTAGTTAGACATACCTCAATAAGAGTGCTTCTAGCATTAGTAGCACATCAGAATCTTGAACTTGAGCAACTAGATGTCAAAATTGCTTTTCTTCATGGAGATCTCGATGAAGAGATCTTCATGAGCCAGCCTGAGGGTTTTGAGGTATCAGGCAAGGAAACCCAAGTGTGCAAGCTTCTGAAGTCCCTTTATGGATTTAAGCAGTCTCCCCGTCAGTGGTACAAAAGATTTGACTGTTTCATGACTAGTCATGAATACAGTAGGTGTGACCATGACTGCTGTGTTTATTTCAAAAGGCACAAAGATGAGTCATATATCTACTTGATATTGTATGTAGATGATATGCTTATTTCTTCCAGAAATAACTCTGATATTCAGGAACTGAAAGATCTCCTCAGTTCTGAGTTTGATATGAAAGATCTTGGAGGAGCAAAACAAATTTTAGGTATGGAAATATTCAGAGATAGAAATAAAAGAAAATTGTTTCTTTCACAAAAACAATATATTCAGAAACTTCTATCTAGATTTGGAATGTCTTCTTGTAAGCCTCTGTCCATGCTATTTGCTTCTAACCTCCATCTGACATTAGAATATTGTCCTCAATCTGAATCTGATAAGGAACAAATGTCTAAGGTTCCTTATTCTAGTGCTGTTGGGAGCCTCATGTATCTTATGGTGTGCACCCGACTTGATATTGCTCATGCAGTAAGTGCAGTGAGTAGGTTTATGATTAACCCTGGTCAAGAGCACTGAAAAGCTGTTAAGAGGATACTTAGGTATCTCAAGGGGACTTCTGATGTTGGTCTGATATTTGGTAATGAATCTGAACTTTTGCTGGCAGGATATTCTGATTCTGACTATGTAGGAGATGTTGACAGTAGACGGTCTATGACTGGTTATGTCTTCACTGTATGTGGTTCTGTAGTTAGCTGGAAAGCCACACTGCAATCTTCTGTTACTTTATCTTCTACTGAAGTAGAGTATATGGCTCTGACTGAAGCTGTGAAGAAAGGGATATGGCTGAAAAGTTTTCTCAAGGACCTTGGTCTTTATGAAGAGGTTGCAACAATCTTCTGTGACAACCTCAGTGCTATTTGTTTAGCAAAAGACCAAGTGCACCATGAGAGGACAAAGCACATTGATGTGCGATATCATTTCCTTTGATCTGAGAAAAGGGTACAAGTAAAGAAGATTGCAACTTCTGATAATCCAGCTGACATGTTTACCAAACCTATTACTCTGAATAAGTTAAGACACTGTCTTGACTTACTGAACATATCAAATCAGATGTAGTCTTTTTGGACTAACTATTTATAGAGTGTCTCTCTATCTGTATGCAAAACAAATTAAGGTGGAGATTGCTGTATATGTAATTTGTTTTTACTTAATAATCTGTTTTAATATTTTCATGTAAGTGCAGGAAAGGAAATATTAAAAGCCCGGGGATGCAGCAGTAGCACAATAATGGAGGTCCCGTTCACCGGTCAGCGGGCCGAAATTTTTGGAGCAGAGCCTGGCCCGGTCCATGATCCGACCCGCTTTGGTTAAATGAACTGGCTGTTTATTTTCTGTATAAAAACATTTGTATTTATTTTTCGAGCGGTTATTTTTAACCTGGTTGAACTTTTATCTTCGTTCTCCTCTCTCTCTCTCTGCGCGATTTTCGCGACTGCCGTGCTGCATACTGTAAGACGTTATTTCTTGGTTTTAATCTGTAACGCATAAGCATTTTCTAGTGGAGGTAGCTAGTCGTACTGAGCGACTAGCAAACCACGTTATTTGTTGTGTTGATTTCTCGTTTTGATTCTGTCGTGGATGCTTGTTGATTGAGAATATATATTGCTTGTTTCTGTGTTTTCTTTGTTTTATGTTTCTTAATCTTACTACCCGTGGAAGTGCAATTGCCCAACACCTAATAATTTTTTTCTAAGTAAATTTAGGCTTTGATTATCTTTAGAAAAAAATTGGTAGAATGTGGCTCTATTTAGTATCAAGAATAAGACTATATTATTTGGTAAGAGGAAACCAGAGTATTACCATCATGGAAAGTAAAGACAAGTAGAAATATAATGTCGATATTATAAAGGAATGCTTGAAAGGTAGAGAAAGGTATTAAAAGAAAAGAATATGAGTCATCAAATATTCATGGTTGTATAATAAGTACTTCACATGATGGTGAAATTTTATATAATGAGGTAAAAATTAATGTAGGTAGAAAAAGATTTGATGATATCTAATTAATAGACTCTAAATCAACATAGCATATGACTTACTAGAGAGTAGTTCTATCAATAGACAGATATTTTAAGATGATCTATATTCATGGGGGATGATCATACCTTAGAACATATTATTATTTGTACCATTGAATTAAGATATTTTATGATATCATAAATATCATCTAAGGGGTATAATATGTGAAGGGCCTTACAAAATCTATTGTATTTACAACAATTAGGTAATGGTGAATGTAAAATTCATGTTTAAAATGTGGCCAAAAAAATAGTCAAAGGAGAATTTTTAGTGATGAAAACACATGATAACCATTATTTTTATTTGCTTAGAGGAGAAACAAAACAAGAAGAAAAAATATTTATGGATTTAGCAAGGTAAATAGAATAATTAATAATGATGTGGTATCATCAAATTGGACACCTCTTATGATGAGGTTTTAAAATTCAACTTGTTGAATCAGGGTTTCTTTTAGGGCTCAAAAGGTTTTGTTACCCTTTTGTGAGTAATTTGTCCATGGTAAACAATATAGATTAAAATTTAGTAGTTATAATACTAGAAATAAATATATCTTAGAATTATTCATTTTGATATATAGGAAGTACCAGTGATATTAATAGAAGGTGCAAGATACTTCATATATTTTATTGATGTTATTGGGCAATTGCCCTTCCACAGTGGTGATTTTAAGATACAGAAGAAAAAAGAACAAAAAAACAACAACAAATGATATATATATGCAATCCACATTCCAAACATGGTAGAATCAAAAACGAAACAAAAACACACCAGAAACACACGAAATAACGTGGTTCACTAGTCGCTCAGTATGACTAGCTACATCCATTAGAAAATGCTTATGCATTACAGATTAAACTAAATCAGAAGTCTTACAGTATGTACAGTGCAGAAATAGTCATGATAAATCATGCAGAGAGAGAGAGAGATATGATGAATAGTCCAAATCGCAAAAACAGTAACCCGAAAAATAAAATACAAAATATTTTAAATTAAAACTTTCTTGGTTCAATTAACCAAAGCAGGATGGGTCATCGGACGGGTCAAGTTCTGCTCCAAAAATTTCTCTGGCCCACTGACCAAACAGCGAGACCTCCATTATTGTGCTACTACTACTTTCTCAGTCTCTTAATATTTTCTTTCCTACACTTACATGAAAATATTAAAACAGAAATATTTGATTATACAAATAGATTATCAAAACAAACTATATACAATAGATGACTATTTTAGGAGATGTTAGGTATATCCTATCAAGAGGAAGACAATTTTAATTTCATTTTTCCAAATAATTAAAATTTGAGTACAAATTTCATATGAATAGAAGATCAATTAAATGAAGATAGATAATGTGAGAGAATATACTAGTATTGAATTAATAACTTTTATCAATAAGAAGGTATCAAAAAGTATTATATAGGGATATATACTCTACAAAAAAAGTAGAGTAGTCGAGTGAATGAACAAAACATTATTGAACAAGATCTATGTTAAGAACTATCGAAATTTCTATTAATATTTGGCAGAATCAGTCAAATGCATGTTTTATGATCAATTAGTCATCATTAATTGTAATTTACTTGAAGATGTCATTGAAATATGAATTAGTACATCAGCTGAATATTCTCACTTACATTCATTTGTAAGTCCTATGTATTTTTATCTACGATACCCACGAAATATCAAAATTGAATTCAAAATCCAAAAAATATGTATTCTTGAGATATGCTAATGGAGCCAAAGGATATTACTTATGGGATCCAACCACCCACAAGCTTATCATCAACATGGATTTCATATTTGGAGAAGCTAATGCACATAATAAGGTGAGTAGGGGAGTGCCCAAATGACATTTTTATTGGGATATGGTTGCAAAATTAGAAAAAAAGTGAGTTATTTTAATTTTATTTGTCTAGAAGCTAAAGAAGAGTGGAGGAGGTTTTCAAAATTCCTCTTTCTATTACAATAGCTGGAAAAAAAAATTCTCATCTTCCTCTCTCCAACAGCTGAAATACATATTAATTAGTCTTTCATCTTCTTGAATGATTTTGGATAGAAATCCTCTCCCAATTTCTTTCAAAATAATATATTGTGATATTGTGATGTTATCTTTCATGTTCCTCTCAAGGTGCCAAGAAGAGTATTGTCTTGAAGTTACTACCAAATTTAAGTTCCCAAATAATGTTTCAACTAGAAAAAATAACACATACAACTTATTAGGATTTCCACTCACACAAAAAATCAATATTTACATTTTCATTCTGAAGTTTTTATTTCTATGATTTTATATCTATGGAGTTATTATTTCTTGTTTAAATATAATTTTTGGGCTATGAAATTATATATGGACTTTTATATGAGTGAAGAAGTTTATAGTATCCATTAAATATTAATTTATAGATGTAATTGCTGCTTTTGAATTTTTATTTTAACAGTGTGTTTCTAGAATGTTTTTCTAGAATTTTTGAATTTATGTTGAATTTTATGCTGAAAAATATATAAACTATCATACTAAATTTAAAGCTTGAATTGAAATATAAACTTATGGTTAAAATTGTGTAAAATAATTCTTTTTCTTTTCAAATATTAAATCTATTAAATCTTGTTTAATAATAATCAAATTCGTGATAGAATTTATTTTTATCAAAAGGACACATTTTTAAAACTAAAAAAAATTATCTTAGTTTAGGTTTCTCAAACATTATAGCTTTTGTTGTGCACGACTATTATATGCCCAATACATTAAGTGATTTTCAAATAACAGTCACCCACATGTGCCTTCCCTAACAAATGATATTAGACAAGATTTTTGATACCACCAAATGGTATCATAACATAATATCTAATACCAATAAGTGGTATCTAAGCCTTTTATTAATGAAGTCATTCACTAATACCAAGGTTATTTCTAAATTTTTTTATATTATTGAACTAGTATTAGAATATTTTAGTACCATTAAAATGATATCAAAATATAGTTGGGGTTTTTTGTTTGTGTGGTTATCCTTTTGTTGAATTTTAATTTAGTTACAATGAAGATCTCTCTTTGATAATAAGAATAAATTTTAAATAACTATTCTATTTAGAAAATTATAATGTGAAATTATCTTAGTGTCAAGCAACTATGTGACCATAAGATTGAGAAATCAACCCCTGAAAATATGAGTATCCAAGACAAAGAAAAATCACAGTACTTTAAAGCAACTTCTACTATTCAAAAATGGATATACATGAATATCTATTACCATATTGAATAACAAATAAGAGCAAAATCACAAATAGATTATGATAGAAGAAGCTAAAGTCTATGTACAAAAATAATATATTTAGAAAGTAAAATATTAATCATTACATGCCTCATGAATTTAAAATTAATGTAAAAACATCAAAATGTAATTACACATAAAGATGTTCTTGAATGATGAGTTACTTGTACTCCTAATTTTTAGATCACAATCAGAAATCTAGGATGGCTTTGTGGTAGTACTAAGTATGTAGCTTTTTAGGTGATGTATCTATGTTTATCATTATAGAGAATTTACTGACAAAAGAAGCAAGAAAAGAAGAAAAAGGATAATACTCTCTTATGTCCTTGTTTCCGAGAGATGTGATATGAACACTAATAGGTATGCTTAGAGTGAGGGAATGACATGTTCATCTAAAGAAAAGTCAAAAAACAAGGCAATCAAGTGTTATCACTGTAACAAGTTAACACATTAATAAAGACAATTATTTTTGGAAGTGATTTTAACAAGCGTATATGGGAAGAACTAGATTTGAGAGAAAGCTAGACATCACTTTAGAAGATGACAACATTCTAGTAAATCACAAGGGGTGATTGGCTGATTGATTTAGGTACTTCATTTCACATCATATCTCATATTACCTTTTTTATTACATACACACCTAATGATTATGAAATAATAAAGAGGGTAACTAATGGGACTTCACAAATTATGGGCATAGGAGAAATATGTCTACAAACATAGACAACACATTTATGTAAACTTGATCTATATGGGTACATTGGATGATATAGGATAGGTGAATTATTTCACTGACTATAAGAAAATAATCATGAATTTATTAGTTATTGTGAGGGGTAACAAGGAGAAAACATTTTGTGCCACTTAGAAATAGTATCGCGAGATCATGTAAATATTATTCATCAATAGAATAATATTGATCTCTAACATATAAGATTTAGTCATATGAGTGAGAAGTACCTTTGATTAGTAGCTATATAGAATATCTTATCATTTGATTTGGGATACTTTTTTGATGGGTATATAAATCATATGGCTAGAAAAAAAAAATTATAGAGTACTAATTCACTCTCTTTCTCCTTCAAAGAGGTCAAATATTATTGATCTTGTTCATACTAATATCTACTATATGTAGACTATGACATTTAGTGGGGTCTTTTACTTTGTGATATTTGTTAACAATCACAATATGATGTTGTGGGCATTTATCTTGAAACTCAAAGATCATGTCTCTTTTTTTTTAGGATTTCCTCACTATAGTAGAGAGAGAGATTGATATGAAACTAATCTCCATATATTTTGATAAAGGGAAAGAATATAAAAGTTATTTTGAAAGCTAATGTGTAACCCATGGTATTAGACCTGAAAAAAATATTAGCCAAGATACCTCAATTGAATAACATGGAAGAGTGGATGAATTGGACTATTGAGCAGAGAGCCAATTGCAAGCATTGTCACACACAGCTTCCCAAATAATTTAGGGGAGACATAATCCATACAGATATTGATTTAATTAACATGTGCCCTACTATCATCGTAGGTAGTAATATTCCCAATAAAATTTAGATTATAAAGTATATCTCATAAGATTACATGAGAGTATTTGGCTATAAAATTTTCATTCACATTATGAAAGATGAGAGATTAAACCAGAAGAAAAAACTTATTTATGCAATTTCCTTGGTTATGGGCATGAAAAGTTTGGAAATAGAATGTGAGATTTGATAGCTAGGAAGCATGTATGCAGAATAAATGGGACTTGTCTAGAAGAATAGTTAATTGTTAGTGCTCATATGAATAGTGAGGAGAGTGAACCAATGGAAATTCTTATTTGCACAAATATATTACCTCTTCCTTCCATAGATCAAACAAATCAAGGAGGAGGAATTGAGTAGTTAGATGATATTTCTAAGCCAAAGGATTTTCCATTTGAGGTAGAGAGGGAAGATATTCCACCTATAACTAGGGAAAGTTCGAGTTGTTTCACATGATACATCTCAGGCTAAGCTAAAAAGATTTTCTATGTTTCACTGATTATCCTTTAGATTTCTTTATTATATATTAATCACAAATGCTAGCTAGCCTAAGATATTTTAAAAATCCATCTCTTTTAAGAATCGAGAGAATGATTTTAGGTTATGCATATATAAATATAATATATTCACATCAAACATACTTATATAATCATGAAATGGATCCTTAATTAGAATAAGAGTCTATGATGATGCCTTTCAACTAAGATATAAGGCTTAGTTAGTTGTAAATAGGTTAAGCCAAAAGAAAGGAGTTGACTTAGATGAGATTTTCTCTAATTATGAAGACTTATTCTATTATATTCATCGAGCCTGACTACTAGCTTGGATTTAAAAATTGATCAACCCAGTGTGAATACAATTTTTCTTCTCGTTGACATTAATGAGACCCTTGACATGGACCATCCAGAGAGATTCCAAGTGAAAGGAAATGAATGTCTCATATGGAAACTAAAATAATATTTATATGGGTTAAAGCAAGTCCTCAAGTGATGATATAAGAAATGTTATTCATTTATGGAGTCAGATGATTTTTAATATGCCTTTTATGACTGATGTGAATTTAATAGTCATAAATTAGACAATGATAAAATTATAATTTTATTGTATATTAATAACATATTGATTATTGATCACAACTGAGCTCATATTGATAAACTTATAGGGGAGCAGAGAAAAATTTATTTTATAAAATATGTAGCATAGTCAAAATAATTTTAGGAATGAGCACTATCTAAGATATGTATTATATGGATATATGGTTATTTGAAAAATACTATGTGAAAAAAAATTTTTTTAAATTCATTATGAAAGATATTAAGCTGGTCTCAACCCACTTAGCCAAATAATTGACGTTGAGTAAGAAGTATAGTCCCGGTATTAATGAGTAAATGAGAAACATGAAGTTATGTTCCATATCTTTCAGCCATCAATATTATTATATATACTATTGTCTATACTAGATTGGATATATGACATGTTATTAGTGTGGTCAGTCCCCTTTTATATCAAACTCAGTTAGATATCACTTGGTAGTAGTGAAATCTTTCTTAAGGTATCTTTGATATACATCTCAACTATATTTGTGTCCATTTTTCTCAGGTACACAAAATCTGATATGACATGTGATTTATATGCAAGGAGGTACACTTCACATCATTTAATGAACTTTAGAAGGGAAGCAATATCATAGAAATTTAAGATGAAAAAGTATATAGTAATATTCAACACTAAGGATGAATTCATTGTAGCTATTGAAGCTTCCAAAAAAATAGTATGGATGAATAGTTGAGTTGGATATGTGACAAGATATATATATTATTCAATGAGAAAGTTATAATGTGATATATCTATCCATAAATTGAACCTTTCACAATAGGTCAAAGAATATTAATGTGTCATGTCATTGGGTACGAAAGGTATTTGATGAAAATCAAATTCTGGATAGAATTAATTTGTATAAAAATGAGGTATTTTAAAAACTAACAAAATATCTCAATTTGGATTTTTAGAAAATCAAAACTTTCCATATAACTTAACAATTATATATCCAATACCTTAAGTGTGTTTAAAATAAATACCACCAAAGGATCATCCTCAACAAGTGGTATCCGAGCAAGTTTTTTGATACCAACAAGAGATATTAGTGCAAGGTTAACTAATACAAAAAAGTGGTATAAGAGCTTTATGTCTGATACTAACAAGTTTGTGATTTTTGATATTCATCTTTTCTTATGATGGTTGTAGCCATTTTAAATACAAATATATTGTCTATCATAATTTCATTGTGATTCCTTGTTTATTAATGTTACTCATTGAGATACATCTATCTATTTAATGGATAAATATTTAATTTTAGCATGTTTAAAGGAAAAATGTTTATTAAGTTGGGTATCATATTTCATTTTTGTTTATCTGTGAGCTCATCGAGAGTGTCATGATTGTTATGTTTTATTCCTTTTATTTTTCTAGCAATTAAGTACTTCAAATCTATAGCTCTTCCATGCTTAAGTCATGCCTTGGATTCATGTTCGTTGGTATTCTCTATGTTTTTTACAAAGACATCAATATGTGTTAGAATATTCACATATGATATATATGACTTCCTTTGTTTCTATGAAAGTATTACGTCGAAAGTCTTTGAACATGTATACTTTTTGCAACTTATATTTCATTTTTCCTTGTGCACACATCAAAATGGAATAAATAGTATACATTCCACATTATGTCTCATCATTCTTTTGGAATTGGCTTACCTTCCTCTAATAGTGATAATATATCTTCATTAAAATGATAATCTATAAATCTAGCAGAACAAAGGAACAATCAAACCCAATTTTTATGCCAAGTCAATATTAAGGGAATTAACTTAAAATGTTTAGGTTGAACTCTATAAATTTAAACATCGCTACCAAAAATACATAAATGTGAAAGATTTGGTTCCGAACCTAAAATAAGTTTCAAATGTAGAATTTTGTGTCTAGGAATAAGATTAATTTAAATCAAAGTTGCAACATGAAGAATAACTTCGCCCCAACGAAACAAGGAATTTTTTTTCTTAAGAGTAATGGTGTTACTATCATTTGTAACCACCTAACAAGTAAATAGACTAAGTTTGTGTTATAAGCTTATGTACAATAGGATACTTAGCATCAAAACCAACTAACATATAACAATCTAACAATATTTGTGAGCAGCATTCTCCAATATGACCAATATAAATTATATTAATAAGATAATCAAAGAATTATATCACAAGCAAAATTATTTGAGCTAAGAACCTACTAAAGATAATATTTCTAGAGAAAAGATTGCAAACATGAGGCCAACAATCTAGAGCATCAATCAACACCTTAAAATAATGGAAATGTCTACTAAGTGGTTGAATATCCTAATGAACATCAACTTTAATATGTTATAGCAAGGCTGGTGTTGTCTAAAAGAATCATTGTAGATATGATACTTCTTAGAGAATTTCTAATTACCATATATGATTCATGAAAGTTTGACTCACAAAACTTTTGATTCATAACAACACATGATACAACAAGTCTGATAGTTACTTAAAAAAACCCATATGAATAAGAAAGAACTCTTTGAAAATATATTTTTTCAAATATACCTAAAGTGAGGAGAAAGTATTCTTTGATATTATTATTTATAATTTCAATTGTATTTAATAGAATTGGAATTATATAGATTTCAAATCTATTTAATAGAATAAAAAGTGTTATTTATATAGAATTCAATTTCATTAGTTAGAAGGATAGTTACTCTTCAGGAGGCTTCATTCATGTCAATAAAATCTAATATGATATTAACATTAAACTTTGTTGATATTAAGTTGAAAAAAAATATTTTTTATCATGAATGATTATATGCATGACCTACAAGACACTCATGCATCTACACTAGGTATCATATGATTTACCCAAGGAGTGATAGGTATCATATTTCTTCAAATAAAAACAAAAAAAATAATTTAGAGAAAAAATAATTATTCCAAAAAAGATCTTGCTAAGAATGATATATACATATTCAAGCAAGGCTAACACAATAAAATTTTAAATAAGAACAAAATACATAATCATAAAAAAATATTCTAAAAGAACTCAAAGACATCTAGATGGGTCAGGCTACAATGTCATCGACATCATTTGCATGTGGAGATTGGTTAAGTTGGTATAGGCCATAAACCATGCCCATTTAGGGCAAGTCATGTGGGTAGGCAAGAAATGCACCTCACTACATTTTGGTATGTCAATTTGACTTGACCCACCACTATAGAAGCTATGGTTGTAGCCCTAGATGGATTGTGAACCACTATGTTATAGTAGCAATTATTGCATGTTTATCTTGCTTGGTGACTATCCAAGCCTAGCAAGTCTATCCTAACCTAATGTTTTTCCATGTTTATTTATTAGTATGTTTGTATATGGTTCTACATCTACCACTATTTTAGGTAGGACCTCTGAATTATTCTACTTCAATTGAATTATTATCAATTTTATGATATCAATTTTTTACTAGGGTTCACATTTTTAATATTCATTCACAACAAATATACTTCTATGTTTAATGGCAATGATGGTGGCATGAAGAGTATAAGGTTTTCTTGGGTTGAACAGACTGGAATAATAAAATTGGTTCGTAAAACTAGTTTGATTAATTTTAAATTTGATTTAATTTATTATTAAATTTGATTTAATTTGTGTTTAATTTATTTAATAAATTAGTTTGTTTTATTTTTATGTTACCATTTGGATATGTTAGGCCCCATTGAGGTATCTTGCTTTAATACCAAATATTATGGATCTAAGGAATTTGGATGAGCTATGATATCAAATTTGAAAATTAATACAATCCACATAACCTCTCTTCAATTAGAGGTGTCAACCGGGCCAGGCCGGCACGGAAAAATTCGGTGCCCGGGTTTGGCACGAGCTGTGCCGTGCCGTGCCATGCCTGGCCCGACAAGGGTCGGCCCGCGGCACGGCACTCAGGCACGGGTTTATCCCGTGCCGGGTGTCCCGTGAGCCCGACCCCACAATGCCCCTCCCGCAAAAAAAGACCGCGGGTCGGGTCTGATTCGACCCGACCCGTGGTCCCCCGTATCCCGAATCGCTCGGACAGGCAAGCCCGAGCGGGCCAGGCAAGGCACGGCATGACCCACCGTGCCTACAGGCCGTGCCAGGCCCGATTTTTTTAAACCGTGCCCGACCCGGCACGGAAGCATGATCGTGCCCTAAAAAAATGGGTCGGGCCGGCCCAGCCCAGCCTGTTTGACACCTCTATCTTCAATACTAAATATTAGATCCCAAAATCATATATCCCAAGAATTTTTTGTATAATCATTTTGTGATTCCAAACTACGAATCATGATGATAATTAATGGTTTGGGAAGGGTAGAGAACTTTCATAGATCAAGTACATGATTCCAATAGATGAAAGAGAGCAAACCACAAGAATCAAGGGAAGAGGAAAATTTATTATCACTGAATGATACCTGGTACATCAACTGTTTCACACTTTCTTATTGTGTTTTGTGTCATGTTGTCTCATGTTTTATTACATTTTACATTTACAAAGTGCATAAATAGTAAAAAAAATATCAACTTATGAGATAATTAATCACATCATCATATGTATATATTGTGACTTGATTCATTTTGCAGGACCATAGTAGAGGATAACGACTTGAATTCTTAAGTCAATCAATAATGGAACCATAGAACATGGTCACGACTTCATCCATCTTCTTCAGACATCAAGTCCCAACAACACAAACCCAATTCTGACTATATTCATATTGTAACACCATAGAAAAAAATTGTGACACAACATACATGTTGCAACTTTGATTACACATGACTTCACATTTCAAGTTACAACTAAAACATGTATTGTAGCTTCAGTCACATCATGAATTAACAATTTAGCTCACGACACTAAAGCACATGTTAAAACTTTAGTCATATCACAACTTCACAATTTAGATCATGATACCAAAGCACATGTTGCGGCTTCAGTCATGTCATGATTTTATAATTCAATTCATTACATCAAAATAAATATTGCAACTTTAGTCATGATGCAACTTTATAATTCAGGTCAAAACACCAAACACATGTAGTATCTTCAGAAGTATAAATCAATCTTAACATTCTCCTATTTGGTGAAAACTTTTTATTCATCATAATTTCAGCTCTGCACTATTAGAACATTTCTACACTCACTCCTTTGTCAAGTAATCAACACAATTCTTTTTATGTCAACTTTCTTTAAGTGAATCAACTTCAGATTAACATGCTCTCAAATGAAGTACTAGATATTAAAGTGATTTGTAAATACTAGATTTCTTGATAAATAAATAACACTCATATTATCACATCTTAGCCTCAATTCTATCCACACAAAGCTAATCTCTACGCATAGTCTTCTTATCCAGATAACTTCCTTACTTATGTGACCAAGTTCCATGTATTCTTCTTTTGTTGATAAAAGGGTAATGATAGTTTGACTATTTCTCATCTATCTCACAAATCTATAATAATATTATTTGTATATGAAATTGCATTATAACCTATAAAACTAATCTTGTTCATAATTTCTCATTAATTTTGAGAGAAATTATGAATATCCTTTTAATGACTAAGTAAGTTCATAGAATTTTCATACTGGTTTGACACATAATTTCTCATAAATCTTATGATATCCACATTTACACCCCAATTTGCATCAACAACTAAAGTTACTTTAAAAGTCTTTTTGTTACTATTACCACCATTTTGCAACACAAAATCAAGCTTATCATGTAAATATATGAGCATACTTTTAATGAAATTCCAATGCTCCTTCATGGGTTGGCTATGTATCTTTTTAGGACTCTCATAACATATTAAATATTGGGTCTCATATATATTATTGCATACATCAAACTCTCGAAAACACTAGCATATGAAATGAGGGTTATCTTTTTTTTCTATAGCTAAGTTGAGGGGAACTACTATGATGTGAGTTTCATTCCATGCACCATGAGAGTACTCACTAGCTTGTAATCGAACATGTTTTACTTTCATAGTATTCCATCAACATACTTCTACTAAACAAGGCAATATTTTTATTTTTTGATCTTTTTGAATCTATTTTCTTTGTATACGGTTTGCTACCCCAAGATCAATCATGTAAGACTTCTTTACAAGCAAACCCTTTAATATATTAATCATCTCCTTGTTATTTCAAACCAATAGTATATTATCCATATATAATGTTAAAATAACATAGTTTTACCTACCTTTTTTGTGTATACAAAGTGGCTAACCTCATATCTATTGAATCCTAGCTTATAAGACATATGAGTCAAACTTTTGAAAAAACATTTTTAGAGACTACTTTAGTGTGTATAGAGTAAATTTTCTAGCTTGTATACTAACATTTTCTTTCTTTTACCTCGAAACTGATCTACTATACCATATAGATTTCTTCTTCCAAGTCTCAATGAAGAAAAGTTATCTTGACATCAATCTACTTAACCTCTAAATTATATCAAGCTATAGTAGTTACCACTAACTAGATTGAAGATATATTCATTACTAGTGAGAAGATCTCATCATAGTTAGTGACTTCAACTTAATATAAGCCCTAAACAACTAATCTTTCTTTGTACTTCTCAATCTTTTTATCATCTTTTATTTTTTAGTTGAATACCCACTTATATTCAATTAACTTCTAACCAGAGGGAAATGTCACTAGGGTTCAAGTTTTACTCTTCTCTAAGAATACAACTCTTTTTTCATAGAATGCTCCTGCTAATTTGACTCTCCTAAGACTTTTTCCTTTAAATTAGTGTTTGGCTCATCCCCTATAACATAGGTATGCAATGTCAACATACCCTTCAGGTGAGTTTATAGGTGCTACCCTTATTTCTTCCTTTTTAGAGTCTTCAAACTATATCTGCTCTGCCTTTTCTTCAAGGTTATTTGTTCTACTAGTGGAATGGAGTCGTGACACATCTTGTGATGTCATGACTAGAAAATTTCATGACTCATCTTGTGATGTAGATGAGCTTTAGGATTCGAGTCACCATGGCCTTACTCTATCTAGATTGCCTTCACCACAAATAGTTACCTCATCATTGAGGTACATTGATTTAGCTCAATCCATAAGCTTTTAGGATTCAAGTAACTATGGCCAATTGGGTCCCTCTATCCACAAATAGTACTTTACAATTGACAAATAATTTGAGGAAGATACATATAACTCATAGATGATTTTTCTTAATCTTGCATATCATGGAGGATGGGCAAGTTGTAGATACCAAGGTGAATGACATGTTCACTATTTGTATTACTTGAGAATATATTTTATTTAATATTAGTGTTTTTTATTATTTTGTTTCATGTTTGTTTATAAATGCATTAGGTATGAAACCCAAAATATTTGATTCTAGTTTATGTGTTGATTCTCTATTGAATAGTTAGATTTCAGTGAGTAAGATATGTAAAAATTATGGACTTTATTTTGGTAATTTATCTCTGTGTCAATCTTTTATTTTATGAAAATTTCTAGATGTAATGTAATCATTGAAATGGTTTGATTATTAAAATACTAGGTTATGCTAAAATGTTACAAGGGATAAGTCTTATTAAAATTTGGCGATAAACTTATTATGATTAAATGTGAATTTTCTTAACCAATATTTAGTGTCCAATCTTGTGAAAAACTTAAGTAGAGCTTTGTGTTTTGCTCTTTTACATAAAGTAATAGAAGGACATGAAAATGAGACTCTTTGGTCTCACATTTTGATTGTGCAAAGTTTGGTAGCTTATTTTTTGAGGAGCCACTAATATTATTTTCTTCAAAGAAAATAGAATTTTATAGAATTGATGCAAGAAATTAAGCCTATTTCTAGTCCTATATACTGAATGGTATAATTGAGTTGATAGTGTTATAAAAAAAAATAACTACAAAGTCTTTTGAGTTTGAGAGTGAACATTGGGTTTCCCTAAAAGTATCATCTAAAAAGGGTGTACTTCATTTTGTGAAAAAAATCAAATAAATTGTGTCATAAAATGTGAGTACATTTGATATACTTGCGAGAATGGGACTAGCTAATTATCAGTTGACTCTACAACTAAAGTATACTATGTACGTGATTTATTTTATTTCTTCTTATTACGTAAGTTGTTAGACAAGTACTCAAAAGATGATCATCTTTTATACTTGTTGTAAAACTTACTTTAATTAATAAGATAACTTATTTATTAATTTGATATTTATTATTTATATGAATTGATATTGATCTTAAATTAATTAATGAATCTATGATATATTACATAGCATGAAAAAATCATATTGTGATAGTGAGATTCCTATGAAATTATGATCAAGTAGAGTAGAAATTGTTATGCTCCTTGATTTGATCAAATAGGTGATCTCATGAACTATGATCATGGTGATGATTAAAGTAGAGAAGTAGATGCTTGCAAAGAATAGTCAAGTACATTGGAGACTTGTTATGAAACAATCATATGAATTATTTATTTAATAAGATGATATTGTCATCATAGCAATAACACAAGTATCATTAGAATTGAAATAATCAAATTTGTCTTGGATATCTTTCTTATGATTTGAGTTCATTCCTTTTTGTCTCTCAAAGGTTACTCATAGAATGATGATTTGGTAAACATTGAAG
This sequence comes from Sapria himalayana, assembly GCA_029783825.1. Classification (NCBI taxonomy): domain Eukaryota; kingdom Viridiplantae; phylum Streptophyta; class Magnoliopsida; order Malpighiales; family Rafflesiaceae; genus Sapria; species Sapria himalayana. Next base: position 2,292,666 of record JAREIK010008249.1, read on the forward strand.
TAATAAAAGGTAGTTTAGTAGTCAATAGATGATTCAACACTCCCAATAGAGTGAGGGGTATACTCATAGCCATTTGTTGGAATCATTACTCGGTAATCTCTTTTCAAAGTAAAAATATCATGAAGAATATCTTCAATAGCATGAATGATAAGTAATGAGTCTCAAGAAAATAATATTTTACACTTAAGGTAGACATGATTTAGTCAGTCTAGTGGGAGCTATAATTTACATCCATGCTTTGAACCAAGTGTGGTATACAAATAATATAAAGATGATTTACACATGATGTCGTCCATAAAATTATTAGTAGTTATACCACTCTTTCTAGTCAATTGTTGTCATTATATGTTACTAATAATGCTCATGATTTACTTGATTCAAATATTTAACTAAGAGACCAAAATAAATGATAGCTAAATAGGTCACATCCTTAGAAGTTTGAAGCTAGAATAAAGTAATTTGAATTTGATCCAAATTAAGAGATAAGCTTCAGATATGATCCCAACATTAATTTAAAGAACTTTGGCACTTTATTGGGCTTGAGGTCCTTGAGATGAAATCATTATGAGAATGACATGCATATGAGTGCCTCATCCAAAAAAGAAAGGTATTTTGAATTTTTCTCACCTTAATCTAATTTGATAAAACTGTGTTAAAAGGTGATAAAGTAAATGATAATCAAACCAAGTCAAGATTCATTGAACTATGACTTGATTTGATGAGTTCTCTTATGCAGAAGAAATGTAGGCGACAAATGAAGCCCACTTTCCTTATAAAGAATAACTAAGGTTGACAAGTTTCTTTTCAAATTATATGATCATATCTATATTCATTGAATCAAGATTATTTACAAGAAAAAGAAAGAATTATTCTCTCAATTCCCATAACATATGACAAAAGATCTGAATAAGATTTTTATATGAATATAAGAATTTTAAATCGTATATGAGAATTTCTTATATATCTTGCTCTTATAGTTTTTGTTTGTGTGATGTAAGAATTTTTTTTTCAAATTTGGTTGAAGAATAAAATAATTTTTCTCTATTCAATCTCTTTTTCTAGAATCCAAGTTTGACTAGTAGTAACTTGTCTCCAAGAAAATATGATTTTTTTCATATAGATCACTATTTGAGGCTTCCTTAGATTGAGATGTTATTGTTAGTTATAAATCCTAAATAAAGAAAAAATTAATACTAGAGTAAAACATTTTTGTTGTACAATATAAATGGTTGCTTCATAGGATTATACTATGAAAATTATGATTGAGAAAAATAAAAATGAGCTATGGAATAAACAAATTTATAAATGATTATACTAGAATTGGTAAAGTCATTTATAGTTGTATTTCAATTATATTAGCAAATATTTCCTAGTAAATTAGACTTTAAATTTATCATGCAAAATTTTTAAATCTAACATGCTTTTAAAATTGTTTATTTAAAATAAATACATTTTTTGCAAATCCAATAAAAAGAATAAATATTACATCATAAGTCATTTAGATTTGGAGAGAAAAGAATATATTACTATATTGCTTATGAATCAATAATCTTAGCATTTCTAGAATTAAGATTATTAAATAAGCATCATCAAACTTTGATTTACAAATCTTAATATTTTCATAATTAACATTAGCATTGTTTTTTTACTAATATTGGCCAAACAAAATTTTAAACATTATAATAAATATAAGTGGATGAATAAAGAAAAATTTTCTAAAAAAAAATGAACTACCAATTAATTTGTGTCAATTCTAACAAAATGAACTTAGCCTATAATTAAATTAATATTATTATAATAAGGTACGGCATCCATAGTTTTAGAGAAATTAAATAACTAAACAAAGATTTAGAACACAAAAATAAAATAAAACAAGAAAGAATTTCTAATGAGGGTTTAAGTGGAAGTTCCTGCTTTTATATATTTTTTCCAACGTGTTGCTTCTAGTTGAAGTTTCTTCAATCTTCTATAGATATAATTTTTTTTCTGTGTTTATGGAACTCTATACTTTTTTCCATTTTAAAAACTCATTTTCCATTTCAAAAACATGCATACATATACATATCGATAAATAAAAATTCACACACACACACACACATTCATATATATATATATTAATAATTTATCTATAGAATATGTGTGTGTGTGTGTGTGTTATTATTTATTTATTCATAGTGTGTGTGTATATATATATATATATTTATTTATTTATTTATTTATTTATTTATATTTATATTTGTATTTGTATTTATATACATATATATTTTGAATTTATGCACATATATATATACACACATATATAAATGTGTATATTATGTGTGTGTGTGTGTGTGTGTAATATTTAGCAAGCATCATTCTCTTAGATTTCTATTTTAAGTGATTTATGATTCACCATAGCTAGTTTTAATATTTTAGATGTAATGGTTCAATTTTTGCACAAAAATAATCCAGATAAAGTAAAAATTTTGATACAAATTAAAAAGAAGTAAAATATGATTTTATATATATATATATATATTAAAATATTTAAAAATAAAACTTTACTCTTTCTTTTTATTAAAAATAAACAAATAAAAGTAGTAGAATAACTCTACCTTCCTAGAGTTATAACTCCCTCAAACATAAATCATTGTTGAACCTCAAGTAAGCACAAATATACATTAAGTCATAAGTAATTAAAGATGATTATAATCAGTTAGTATTAGAGCTATTAGATTCTTATCCCTCAGAGTTCCTTCATATTATATTTTAATTTATTATTTATTATCAACTTATTTTTAGACCTAACTCTTTTCTAGTGTGTGTGTGTGTGTGTGTGGATAGACCATAACTAAAAATTTTCAATTTTCTTTAATTATTTTAAACTAAGATCATCAAACCTAGCGAATGATTTCATATATCTACTTTATTTAAACTTTAAAACCATACAGGTACGTCAAATAAAAAGTGGCATAGGATTTTTTTTCATCTATGCATATATAAGCTTTATGAGGGTTATTTCACTTTCTTTCTTTCTTTTTTCCTTTTTAATTTGCTATTCAAAGTCATTCACGCCTTTTGACATAAATGCAAAGATTTGTGATGAAGATATATGGTTGCTCATCTTTATCACAAATTAAAGTAGTATTGCATACTCATATCTTATCTCACTATTTTATATAGAAGTATACATGGGGTTCTTGTATATTTTTGGTTACTAAGTAACAATTTAAGACAGCAAAATACACTCTTCTCTCTTTTTTTACTTTGCTATCTAGAGTGATTCATTCCTTTTGACATGAATGCCATTATTTGTGATGAAGACATTCAGTTGCTTAGCATTATCACTAATTAGAGTCATAATGCATACTCATACCTTATGTCGCTATTTTATGCAAAAGTACACATGAGACTCATGCATACTTCTGGTTACTATGTAATAATTTAAGGCAGTAAAGAATTATTTTTTTATTTTTTCACAACCCCTTCAAACTTAAGTCTTTCTTTGTATTTGAAATTATATTCTTATTTTTCTTATTACTTAGTTTACTAATTTGGTATCAAAGCTTAATAAAACTTTTCTGAAATTTAAAATTTCTCTTTAGTTTAAGGTTCCCAAGGTTTATTAAAACAAGTCAACTATCATCTACCATGTATTTTATAAAAAATAGACAAATCTGAAAAATAAGTTATGGTGTTTATCCCCTTTTTTAGCACTAAAATTATTGGGCTTCATTGAATCACATATTTGTGATCACTACTAAACCAAACTAAAGATTCAACAAATTAAATTATATTGAAATGAAATATAAAGGGATAAAAAGATTCCCCTCAAACTTGTCCATCCATATCTTCATCTTTGTTGGATTTTGTAACTTTGTTATTCTTTGGCTTCTACTCATCAAAAAGTTTCCATGGGAAATTTAGTGAACATTACTACTACTTTTTGGAATCTTATTTCATCATCCTTTAGCTAACTTAAAAATTTTCAATGACACAATAAAACTAAAAATACAATAAATATATAAAAAATATTTTACAAATACTATTGATTACATCCTATAAATTGCTTGGTTTATAGTTTTCATCCTGACTTCTTCCATATTGTCATGATTTCTTTAATTAAATGGACATCTTTTCTTGCTCTACTTCTTAGCATAAGTAGTATTTAATTTGCTGCTCATTTAGTAGTAACTTTCTTCCTAGCCCAGTTTCATTATTTCATGTGGATGAGTATCTAAGATGGTGAAATGATCATACCATCTTGATTTTAATTTATGAGGAAAAGGCTTCAACCTAGAATTGAATAGTAATACTTTCTTCCCTAGTTGAAATTTCCTATTTTGAATTATTTTATCATGCCATTTTTTTTTTGATTTTCCTTTATAAACGCTAGCAATTTCATAAGCAACCAATGTTATTTATTTTAGCACATTCATGTATACTTTCTTTCTTTCACCCGCATGTAGTAAATCAAAATTTAGCACCCTAATATGCTTTATTTTCAACATCTAAAGATAGATGATAGGCCTTCCAAAAGACCAACCTATATGAAGATATTCCTAATAGGGTTTTGAAAGATGTTCTATAAGCTCATACTGCACCATCGAGTCTCAAAGACTAACGCTTTTTCTACTTGGATTCACTATTTTTTCCAGAATCATTTTGTTTTTTCTATTGGAGAGTTCAACTTGTCTACTAGTTTGAGAGTGATAAGTTATAGCAATCCTATGATATACTCTATATTTGGCTAGTGCTTCTTCAAATAACTTAACATTTAATTGGGTTTCATTATCACTAATGATTGCTTGAGGTGTACCAAAATAGGTAAAAATATTCTTTTAAATAAACTTAATCACAATTTTAAAATCTTTGGTTGGATATGCCAAAGATTCCACCCATTTTGAAACATTATCTATAGCCACCATAATCTATTAGTTCCCTTGGGATGAGTGAAATACACCCATGAACTCTATGAACCATACATAAAACAATTTGACCTCTAATATGCCATTTAAAAGCATTTCTTACTTTTGTGATATATTTTGTGTATATTGACATTTATCACAAGTCTTGACTAGTTCATGAAAATTCTTAAAGAGTGTTGAACAATAATAGCCTGATTGGAAAACTTTAGATATGGTTTTAATCCTCCAATGCTATATTTTGTTGCAAGATACTATTAATCTTCTCCTATAAAACACAATGCCTTAGAATCTAATTTGAGCATTGTTTCTAGAGATAAGTCTCATCACAATAGTAGAATTTCAAATCATGATAAAATATTTTGAGCTATTATTGTTTTAAGCATGAAGTAAACAATTCACTAACAAAGTAATTAACATTGTTTTCATACCATGGAGTTGTCTTTTTAATCATGGATTGAAGCAGCTCATCTAGAAAAGTCTTTCTAATAGTTTCTTATATATATTTTCTATTTTCTTTTTCTTAGCCTTCATTAGTTATCCATAATCTGTTTTTTTTTTTTTTGCTTTTGCTATCCAATATCTCTAGATCAAATTCTTGTAAAAGTAAAATATATCGAATCAATCTAGGCTTAATATCTTTCTTTTTTATAAGATATTTGAATGTGGGATGATCAGTATATATTATAAGTTTGATTCCCACCAAATATAATCTAAATTTTCTAAAAGCAAAAACTACTATTAAAAGTTCTTTATCTATAGTCATGTAATTTAGTTGGGCATCCTTCAATGTATTGTTGGCAAATATATGACATGAAATATTTTTTATTTTTTTTATCAGTGCACTATGCTTATAATGGAATTGCTAAAATCACATATTGATATAAATGGTAATGACCAAAATATCATAATAAGGTATGATACAAGCACTTTGTTAAATTTAAATTATCTATTTTATTCCAAAAATATGCATAAAGGTTGAAGATCTTTGAGAAATCACTGATAAATCTACTATAAAATCTTAGAAAGCTTCCAAGAGCATCTCTAACGGGCTCGCTAAAAATGATATTTTTGATATTTTGTTGAGTGTGGTTAAAAAATTAGGACTCCAACGTGCTCGCTATCCCGCTTGTATTTTTGCCCCCTCGGCTTTTTGCTCAACAAATGTAGTGAGCATTTATTGCTCAACAAATCACTTTTTCCCTAAAAAATTCTTGGCCAACATCTTCAATATCCACTAGTTCTAGCGACACCGGCAGCAACAAAAACCAAACTTCACACCACACCTCCGAAATTTTGCTGAGCTTGGTTAGAGTAAATTTTGAAATGTTAGTAGTTAAAATACTGAATTGAATATTTAAATATATTTTAATTAGTTATTTTGTTGAGTGTGGTTGGAGATGCTCTAATACCCTTAATTTTGGTTGGTAGTAAAGTTTTTTAATCACTTAAACTTTTACTCTATCAACTTTAAATTATCTTTTGGATACTTTATATTCTAAAGTTATCCTCTCTTATACATAAAGTGATATTCTTCCCAATTCATTTCTAAATTTTTTGTATTTGCAATGCTCCAAAATTCTTTACTAATTTACCACTTAGTTTTCAAAAGAATTACCAAAGACTAAAAAGTCATTCATGAACACCTCCAATATTTTTTGCACTATGTCCTTGAAAATTGAGTTTTGTATGGAACTAATTCATTTAATATAAAAAATTTTAAATTTAAGTTGGGTTTCAAAAATATACCCAAACTAGTGCGTCTGAAAATAACATGACAAAGCCGTCGTTGTGAATGGTGGCCATTGTCATGCTATTAATTTTTTTAAAATCATAGGCTGGCATTGTGAATGCTGACTATTGAAAATATTGTAGGGATCCCATTATGCCACTCGCCCCATGCCCCTACCCCTCGCCCACGCCCCTCGCCCCTAGCTCCTTCGTGGAGCTCACAAGAGCTCCTTCGAGCTCGACGTGGAGCTCCTCGAGCTCCACCAAGGAGTTCACTAGAGCTCCTCGAGCTCCACTTAGAGGAGCTCTAGTGAGCTCCTCGAGAAGCTCAACATGGAATGCCACTAAAAAGTATTTTAGAAGTTAAAATCCTTGATGTATTGGCAATAGGTTTTACATGTCTTTTTCTAGAATATTGTGACAAAGAATATATTATATTGATAGTTGATTATGTATCAAAATGGGTGGATGCTACAGTAGTGCAGAAAAATGATGCGAAGACATCTTTTGAATTCTTATGCAAAACATTTTCACCTAATTTGGAGCATCATGAAATATCATACGTGATGTTAGGAATCATTTTTGTAAAAGTAGTTTGAAGCATATTTAGCAAAGCATATAACTAATCATTAAAAAAAACTCACATATCTTTCAAAAACAAATAGGCAAGTAGAAATCTTGAATAGGGAGATAAAAAAATTTTGGAATAGATAGTCAATCTATCTAGGAATGGTTGATCTAAAAGTTTATAGAAGGTACATTGGACCTATAGAACTATTTTTAAAATATCAATGAGAATATCTCTATTTCAACTTATTTTTCTAAAGGCTTGTCATTTGCCTATTGAACTTGAACATAAAATATTGTGGGCCATCAAAATGGTGAATTGTGATTTGATAGATACAAAGGAAAGATTTAAGAAATGAAGCATATAATAGCTCACACATTTAGAAATATAAAACAAAACAATAACATGTAAAAAATTTACAAAGGTGAGAGTTCAAAATTGGAGAAAAACTATAAGTTTTCACTTTTTGGTTGAAATTATTCTCAAGGAAGTTAAAATCTAGATGGAATGGTCTAATTGAAATAATTGCCATAATACATAATGGGACAATCATGGTGAGGTAAAAAAATGAAAGAGAATTTAAGGTAAATGAAATAAAATGTAAATTATTACATGAATGAGATAAAAATCATGGTGGATTCGATCAGAGACAAAGCCATAGTTATACATAACTCCATGACTTTGGTATTATATAATGAAAATGATCAAGGAAAACTTAAAAACAAAGTCATGATTATGTACAACACCATAACTTTGGTGTTGCATAATGAAAATATCCAAGAAAAGCTTGAAGACAGTTGTTATTGTTTGAAGTGCCATGAATTTGGGGATATGTGGTGATATACCCTATCAAGAAGCCTAAAGACAAAGCCTAAAGATATTGGTGTTACATAATGAAATGGCCAAGAAAGCTTAAAGACATATACATGGTTGTGTACAATATCATGACTTTATTGTTACGTAATGAAAATGACTACGAAAATCTTGAAGACAAAATTATGGTTGTGCTTGGTACCATTACTATTGGGACACATGATAAAACTTTAACTATGCACAATGCTATGGATTTCGAGTTACTAAATGGAAAGGATAAAAAGAAGCTTCAAGTCATAGTTGTGATTTTATTCAACATAATGACTTTGGGATTTAAAAAAAATGCAATGATAAGTAAAAGAGCAAATATCATGAACAACTATCAAACTCATGGCTTTATGAAGCATATTGATGTGGTTGTGGGTAGTTCCATCAAGAATAAGTTTCCTGATGAAACATATTTTTTATTTGAAGAGCTAGCAAAGAATAATTATCAAAATCTAAGTGATCATATATTTAGATGGAAGAAAGGTAGATTATTGGATTTTGATTGATAAACTACCATGGAAGCATAGATGGATACTTTTGTTAGTAGATTTGAAGCCTAAAATGATAAGTGGAATAGCTTGGGAGAAGTTTCTACCATGTAACAGTGAGAAGAAATTGAATTTTATTTGGTATATCAAGTAGAAAATGCTATTGTTCTACAAATTAAATGGTATGTATTTCAATCTAATCAAAATACTCCCACTTAGTACTATCTAAATTTGTGGATCCATGAATTGGGCCAATATCAAAAGAATTTTGGGAATAATTTAATCGACTATTAAATATAAGGAGCATCAAGATCAAACTATGATTATCTGAAGGAAATAGAGAAGCTAATTTGAAGAGAATGTTATTACCGTACTCAATGAAATAGAGAAGAAATGATCTTAAAGATTCTCATATAGAAATGAATGAAAGTATGATAGAACACATGAAGGTGACAAAAAAATCTTTGTGAAACTTCAACAACTAGCACTCTCAATGTAAGAGAATAATGAGAGGGGATTACTCGGCGATGATAAAACAAATCAAAGAAAATGCAAGTCCAATATACTAAGAATAGAGGTGTCAACCGGGCTGGGCCGGTCCGGCACGGCCCGGCAGGAGGCACGGCACAGTTCGGCCGTGTCTGGGCCGGCCCGGCACGAAAAAATCTCGTGTCCGGGCCCGTGTCGTGCCCGAGTTAGGCACGAGCTGTGCCGTGCCGTGCCTGACTCGGCACGGTTTGGCCCGTGGCACGGCACACCGGCATGGGTTCGTCCCGTGTCAGGTGTCCCCCAAGCCTGACCCCACGATCGCCCCTCCTGCAAAAAAGACCACGGGTCGGGTCTAATTCGACCCGACCCGCGGTCCCACAAAGCCCGAACCATACGGACAGGCCAGGCCCGAGCGGGCCCAGCACGGCACGGCAGGGCCCGGCTTTTTTAAACCGTGCCGTGCCTGGCCTGGCACGAAGCCACACTCGTACTCAAAAAAAATAGGTCGAGTCGGCCCGGCCCGGCCTATTTGACACCTTTAACTAATAAGCATCAAGAAAATAGAAAAGTGACAATCTAAAATGGAAGTGAAAAAAGAAGCTAAATAAAGAAGTGATGATTTTCCATATAGTCACTTCACCATCCTTAAATGATGCAGAAAAAGCCATGACATCTCTTATTTTCATGGCACAACATGCCTTAACATTTTTTAAAGTTGTGCCATATTACCATAACCAATGTGCCAAATCCCAAACAAACTTAAAAGTTTCATAATGATATAGAAGGGAAAAATGAATGAGCAATTTAGAAAATTTTTATATATTTTCTAGAAGTTATAGATGACATAAAATTTTTTGAAGTATTAGCCCAAATGACAAACAACATGAAGTTCATGAAGGATATAAATTATAATGCATAGTAATAAGAAGTTAGAGAATTATAAAATGATGAATATTATCAAAAAGTATTATGTCATCATCCAACATAAACTTTTAAGGACATAAAATTTGGAAAAATACTTAACACTTTTTAGAAATCTTAATGTGACTTTGGATCAAATGTTAACTACTATTCATAGTGTAAAGATTAAACCTTAGTGAGATAACTCCAATAGTCCTCTCACTTCGAATTCATGATTGTTCAATAAAATTTTAAAGTAAAGTAATTTATGATATTTTGGTGAAAGTAGATAAGTTTATTTTTAGGGTTGGTTTTGTTGTGCTTGACATGGAGAAATTCGGTATGCTCTATTGATCTTTAAACAATTATTTTTAACCACTAGATAGGTGTTGATTAATATTGAGAAAATATAATTTATACTTAAATGTGCAAAGATAAAGTAAAATTCCACTTTACAAGGGCCTGTAGAGTCCAAATTTTAGTGATGAAGATTACTAGAGAACAAATAATTTCTTATGCACCACAATGAGATAGATGGTAGATTTCATATACAAAAAATTCCTAGAAGAGTGTTTTCCCAAAGAATATGGAAAAAAATAATGAAGAATTTGAACTATAGTGTGAAGGAAAATATAACAATAATAATGAAGATGAAGCCTGCTATGAAGTCGTGAATTTTTTAAAGTCGCAACTTCATGGGACTTCAAATCATACAACTCTGAAGATAAAATTGAAGAGGTGGAAAAACAAGGATATCAATGCAAAAACATATAGTAGCTATTGAGGAGACTCTAGAGATCGTGACAAAAATATGAGAGAGAGAATACCTAGCTAATGCTGACATGATAGAGAATAAAGGCAAGACTAAAACAAAATGGTAGAATGTCTAAGAAAATGAGAAAGAACAAAGTATAATGAATAACATCACGACTTCAATGAACAATGTAACTTTTCCTATAGAAGTAATGAAGAAAGATATTGTAAGAAGAAAAGTTATGACTAATATGATCCAGAGAGATATTCCACAAGACACAACAACACAAGTAGTTTCGACATATTTCTTAAATGTAACTCTGCCAAAATAGTTAGAGTATTATTTGTATGTCATGGCTCTACTACTAAGTTGACACATCATTTCACAATGCAACACAATCATCATTTCACTATGCAACACAATCATCATAGCCACAAAAATTTCTTGGAATCATAATTGTACTAGCTCTAAATAACTTAACAGCTATAACATTATTCTTATATCATGACAGTCAAGAGCCTCGTTGGTACAAGTAGTCATGACATATTCTTTAGTCATGACTTTTTCAAATAGAACCAAATATCAATAGATATAAGTTACAATATTATTTTCTACCATGACTTTTCATTCCAATTTCTAGAGAATAATTACTTAGTCATGGAATTCACAGCACCATGACACTTCATTCATAAAGCCAATACCAATGCTATGGCCAAATTCTCAAGACTGCAACTTCATGTTGCAAAAAAAATTAACTCAATTGCAGCAATGCCAATGTCACACCATTTTGATCACAAAGCCAAGACCAATCTCATGATGAATTACCTACACTACAACTTTGTATCTTAGTGCCACAATATTAATCATGGTCATTCACAGTGCAATGATAATTGTGCTTTAGATTGTATTTGAAGAAATGAAAGAGTCACGACCTTAACTTTGTGTCATGACATGAAACCTAAAATGATGCATAGAGTCATGAGGTATAAAAATTAGATTTAGAGAATAGTAAAAGAGAGCAATGAGATAAACAAAAGAAGATCATGATACATTATAAACTTATGTGTCATGACCTCAACCTCAATTAGGGAAAATCTAAGACAAATAACAAGCAAACTCTTTTGGAATTATAGTTTTTTCTTGGAAATTAGTTTGGGTATTTATTTGGAACTCTAGAATCCACAAAAAAATTTTTTGCATATTTCATGGGATTTTATCCACAATGTCCTGCTAAATTAAATTTTATAGTTGGATATATAATTTGTAGTATAATGGATAATTGAATTAATGAGTTTATATTTAGTTTATGATTGGATATTGATAGATGTGGACAGACTTGAAAACTAAAAATTAGAATTTTCATGAATATGTCAATTTATGAGTGTCGCCCATGATAGATGGTGACATATATACCATAGGAAAAAATCATGTTGTTTGAATAGAAAGAAGTTATATCTCTTCTAATCTTAATGCATAAATTAAACTAACGTATTAAAAGTCTAAGTTGAGATATATTAATTATTATGAGTATGATGCTTACAAAGCTAAAAGTATAAAGAATTAAAGATTAATTCATTATGATGAACTACCTAAATGAACTAACCTTAGAGCAATGTGAAAATTAAATAAAATATCTTATCTACGAGTTTCATCACAGTGTATGGGTTATATGTCGGCCTTGGTGGATAATGATAGGCATGTCATGGAGCACTTCATTGACAAGGAATCCTAAGATAATATTGAATCCATAAATTAACGAATAGTATAATATCAAATCCAGAAAATAAGAAATAATATCGTATATTATCCCTAAAAATAAGGAGTTCTACCGTCACTCATCTCTCCAAGATAGTCTTGTCCTCAAGGCTAAATAGTAACAAATTCTAGAAACTTATTCTTTAATAGTTTGTAGGACTCTCAACTAGTATTTTCCATTGATAAATTAGTCCATTGACCGAGGACTTCATTGACAATATATACATGATGCTTCATAATAGATCGATCAAGTATGACTTGAGGCAAAAGACATTATCAATCAAAAAAATATATGGTAAATGTTGTTGCACCATATCATCCTTTCTAACTTGTTTTTAAGAAAAGAAACATGAAAAATTGAATGCATCTTAGAGCGTGCTGACAACTTCAAGTGATAGGCAACTGAGCCAATACATTCTAATACCATATAAGGGCCAAAGAATTGAGGATATAACTCTATAGAAGACTAAACATTGATAGTAACTAGCATGTAAAGTTAAAGATGAAGAAAAGTCTAATCACCTACCATAAATTCCTACTAGCTATGACATTTATCATCTTATTGCTTTATTCTAGCAATATGCTAGTGAGATTGATCTTACATGAATGGTTCCATAAGATCAATCTTCATATGAGTGACACTAATCATATTTGAAATTCTTTGTAGTGGGTTCAGAAAATAAAACAATTAAGTGATAATGAGATCAATCTTTAAGTGAGAAATACTATAAAGTAGTAACAGTTGTTGTGAGGGATTGCTTACTTTCAGTTTGAGAAATATACTATTTTAGTTTTAAGAGATTATCTTTATGTACCATCAATCATAAGAAACTTGATTTTTGCATCTAGTTTGGTTAAGGATGAATTTTCCTTTTCTATTCAATAATTTGTCACAATTTACTTGAATAAATATTTATCTATTCAAATGCATTAAAATACAATCCTTACTTTTATTAATATTATCTCTACTCTACTAGAGTAGTTCAAGTTGAATAATATCAACATCTTACCATATAAAAGAAAACAACTTTCTAAAGTAAAGTAGACCTATCTTTAGTATTTATGCCTAAGTCATATAAATCTAAAATGAATTTTGAGACAAGTTTAAGATGAGCCTTTGGGTTTATTGTAAGTGGAAATACTTCTAATATGTGAATCATACTAAGAAGGAAAAATGGCTGAATATCCCTTGGTGGCTAATGGCTATAAAGTTAGATACATTGGAGCTTGTTCATTCTAACCTATATGTGGATCCATAATTATCCAAGCAAGAGATAGTTTTGAATTACTTCATAATATTTATTGATGATTACTCAAGATATGAATATATTTATTTGATATTCCATATGTATAATATCTATGAGAAATTCAAATAGTTTAGGATAGGAATAAAGTAAATCATAATAAATATTTCAAGATAAAATGATATGATTATGGTGATAAGTACCTCTTGAAAGAATTTAGGAACTACTTATTAGATCATAGAATTATATCCCAGTTGTCTACACCTAGCATTTCATAATAGGGTATGATAGAAAGATAAAATAGAATTCTTATGTACATGGCAAGATAAAATAGGATTCTTATTCAGATATGTTTGATTCCTTTTAAGGATATGTGTTAGAAATAGTAGCTTATATTGTAAACTTAGTTTCATATAAGTATGAACCTGCAACTCCAACTGAATTGTGGACTACTTGTCAGCCTTGTCTCGGATACATTTATTTGTGGTGTTTCCTAGCACATGCAATGAAAGGAAAAGTAGATAAGTTGGAATAAAAAATAGAAATGTGTTTCTTTGTGAGATATCATAGAGGAACAAAAAATAATTTGTTTTATGGCCCAAAAGATTAGGTCATTGTTAGTACCTATATCTATTTCATAGAACAAGTCTATATAACAAATCACAAGCTTAATAATATGATATCTCTAAAAGTATTGAGAGGAGATAAACCAATCCAAAGTTTTTCAATACAAATAATACAAAAAGAAATACTACACTGTAATCTTTCAGATACCTCATTGCCTCTTCATAATTGGATAACTATTGATGATAATATCGATACTGAACCTCATATAATTATTATTGATATTTTGGTTGCACAACTAGAGAGAAATGATTATAATAGTTCACTAAGATTATTATATGGATACCGTGTTACTAAAAGTGTACAATCAAGAGGAGTATCTCATCATAGTAGGTTAGTTATTTGTCAACCTATGGTATACACTCTGAGAAATCTTATGATAGAATTCATGATAAGATAGATGCTGATCTCAGAAGTTATGATGAAATACTTAAAAATAAAAATGCAGAATGTTATCTAAAGGCATAGGCAACATAATTAAAGATATAATCAAAGCACTCAAATCATGTCTAATTTCTTATGGAACCACATAAAGGGATAAAACATATCAAATACAAGTAAATCAATAATAAAAAAAAATGAACATATAGTAATATCAAGACATATAATTCTATGATTGTTTAGAGGTGACAAGTAAGTTGGGCGGCCCAGGCATTGCCTAAGGCATGGCCCGAATGAGCCATGCTTGGCTTGGCATGACATGGCCCGATTGAGTCATGTTTGGTCTTTCACAATATGGTCTAGAACTATGCCTAGATCCAAGTCATGTTGGTTTGAGGAACAGCTAATATCGTGATTGGCCATGGGTGTCGAGCTTTCTATCGGGCCAAGCACAACCCAATTTCCTGGCCCATAGGCACGGTCTATCGGCATGGCAGGTTACCATGCTCGAAATAGGTTTTGGGTGAGGTTCGATTAGATTGTGCCTGACCCGCCCAATTCTTTTTTAAAAAATAATATTTTATAAAAAAATAAAACACTCACCCCGCCTTTTACACATGGCAGGTTTTTTTAATAAAAAACTACCATGTATTTGGTTGAGGGCATCCACATGACATGGTCTAGGCCCAGCACCCATGTTGACATGCCACATGCACCTCCTCTCACCTCCTGAGCCAAGCGCTTAAGCCCCGACCCCAAGCCAACGAAACCTTTTGGAACTATGCTAACCTTAATGGCTAACCTGGGTTCTAATGGTCCAAAATTAAAAAAAAAAAATGAGTGCACCCAAACCATTAGATGCACTTCCAATGGCTAGAGCAGAAGATGCGACAGTTATCAGGTTTTTGCCTTATTTAAACATTAAAAAATAAAAAAAAAAAAATAAAAAAAAATAAAAAAAATAAAAAAAATAAAAAAAAATAATTCTTTTTCTAATAAATGTCTCTCCTCCCCCCCCCCTCTCTCTAAAGCTCACATTCTCAATTTCTCACACTCACACACACACTCTCTCTCTCTCAATTCTCATCTCTCAATCTCTCTCCTCTTGGTTTTGGCATTTTGCTATTTTCTTTTGCTTCAGCATTGCTCTTGGATGCGGACAGTGGACTACGATGAGAGTTGTGTGACTTTTTCTATCTTATCCATTTTTGGAATTCCATAAATGGGTACTATTTTAAAAATTTTATTTAGTTTTTTATTTTTATTAATAATTTAATATCAATTATAATTTAGAAATTAGATTTTAGAATAAAATTAATAAACTAAAAAAAATTAATAACAAATAGTAAGCTTAATGATAATAAGATTAATATTAACATAAATGTAGATAATTTAAATATTGATAACCCTACATAAAGGTCAAAGGGCCAAAACCATGTTTTCTCACATAGCCTTGACCTAAACTCTAACATCTAAAGAATAAAAATCTAGAAGAATATCTATAATTTGGACTCACTTTAATATTATACAAAATAGAAATGCTATGGGTATCAAATATCGATGAAGAATCAATATAATGCATGTATTATAAGAAAATATATACATGTAGGAGTCCGTGTGAAACTAAGTACCTAAAAAGATATATATGTCAAACATTACACCAAAAAAACGATACATTGGATCCATTACAAACTCAAACATCTTATGGTATGCTTGCATATCTTGGGATTTCTAAGTCCTCATATAGGAATGATATATATACAATAATATTTTAAGTTAGAAAAATAAATAATAACTAATAAATTTTGGGAATATAGTGTCATAGTTTCAGTGACATCTAATATATGGACTAGTCATGATGATGCATCTTTTACATGCCTTACCACACACTATGTAGATTATAAATAAATACTAAATAAAAAGAAATTATAATTTTCAGAGATTTTCCATCATCATGATGACTCAACCATATTCGAGTGTATGATGCGAATCTTTAGAGAATATAATATTCAAAATAAAATATATACTATCACATTTGATAAAATATATAATAATGAAGTAGTCATTAACATGTTTGTTAGGACCATTAGATATGGTCTATTAGGAGAGATTTGTCGCATTAGATGTATGTATCACATTATTAACCTTATAGTATAAGCAGGGATAAAGATTATTTCCCCCGCTTAAGAAAAAATACATAACTCACTAAAATATCTTCGGATAACTAGCAGAGGAGTTGGTAGTCTCTATTTGTCAGTGGGTCTAAAAAAGAAGAAATTCTAAATGGATATAAAATACCATGAATTATACATACTTGATTTTCAAGTCATGTGTTGGATACGAACACATGATATCTGACTATATCAATAGCAAGAGTGACAAACTTATTATTAATAATAGAGATTAGGATAAGGGAATTTCATTTATGAAATTCCTAAATATTTTTTATGATACGATAAATTTGTGTTCATTAGTTTATACTCTTACCACTTTCATTTCACTTAGGTACATTTGTAATATTAGTGACATGTTTAATAAGTTTAGAGATAACCCAATATTTAGTGACATGACTCTTGAGATGGAAACCAAATACTTAAAGAACTTGACAATATGGTTATGGTGGAAAGGGTAGATAACATTTTGACATAGTATATACTACGACACTAGATATGGTAGTAGTTCTAGCTAGGGTCATAGTATGGACATTGACATTATATTTAGAGATGATGAATTCTCCATTTAGTTAGCAAGGGAGAAATGATGGGTTGGACCATCAAATTGAAGCGAGCTATCTCGGTATTTAGATACTAATTACTACTCAATCTTATCACATAATGATAACAAAAACCTTGATATTTTATAAAAGTAGAAATCATATGTGTCTACCTATCCCATGCTATCTAAGATGACATGGGATCTACTAACTCCTCAGGTATCGAGTATATTATCAAAGTCTATTTTTTCTGTTGTAGTTAATGTGATATCGGATAGAAAATCAATACTACAGCCAAATATCATTGAGGTACTAGCATGTATGAAGAATTGTGAGGATTCAAGGTTGAGCATCCAGAATTATGTTGCAACAAGAGTAGAGGAGTTGCTGGTAAATGATGACTCGTGAGACTTTGAAGAAGTTGAGCCCACCTCTAGTGATACTATCAGATGCTTACAGGATGATGAATAGTTACATACTTATACTGGTTGACATTGGAATTGAGCTTGCATTATATATTATGATTGAGATTGATGATTTTTATTTTATGTGATTATTGTGAGTTATGACTTTATGTTATTTTATTTTATTTTTGGATTGAATGATGAATGATCGATGTTTTTTTGATATTTTTGATTATTTATTATACTTTGTCATTTGTCTTAATGAATTTATTTTTATGTGATTTATGTAAAATAAATAAATAATGTAAAATCACAACTCATAAATTTAATGGGTAACTTAAAATATGAATTTTATAAAAATAAAATAAAATAATTAATCCATAACCACAATTTTACAATCAGTGGGGGGTGGGGGTGAGACGGTGAATCAAGTGTGAGTTGGTCTCAGTCTCTTCGAGTCCTAGCTAGGCTGCTTGGCTAAAATATATGGGCTCAATTTGACCCAACTCAGCATTGCCTGGCATGACCCAGCCTGAATTTGGCCAGACTCAGCCCAGACGGGCCATGTTGGGCCAGGGATTATTGAGTCGTGTCATTCCTGGCATGGCACGGTGGCCCAACTGGGCCACCAAAAACTAAGACATGCCAACATGACATGACTCATTTGACACCTCTAAGCTTGTTGTAAAATATTTTACTAAGAAAGAGAGAATAGATTATGAAAGATCATTTTCGCTGGTAGTCATGCTAAGATCAATCTTGTTCTCTTGTCCATTATAACTCATTATGACTATGATATTTAGTAAATAGATACAAAAATTATATTTTTGAATGATCATCTTGAATAATACATCTATATGATATAACCTGGTGATTTTATTGAAAAGGCACAAGTTGTGTAAATTTAAAAAGTCTATTTATGGACTAAAGTAAGCATCTAGATCTTTAATACTTATTTTGATCAAGCCATTTAGTATTATGACTTTGATCAATGTCAAGATGAGTATTAAATTTTTGGTACTATATGAGTATCTAGATTCTAAGGCACAAGATGAGTATATATGAAGTAATGCAAAAGCATCTTGGTGTTCTTGGTACTTTATGTTGATGATATATTACCTATTGGTAGTGATGTAAGTTTATTGTCTTTGTTTAAGATCTGACTATTCGGTCAAATTGATATGACAACTTAGTAGAAATTAGTCATATTCTTGGAATTAAATTTTTGTGAGATCATAAGCAATGAATATTGAGCTTATCTCAAGCTATTTATATCAATCAAATATGGACTCATTTTAGCTTGCAAGGTTCTAAGAAAAGTTTTTTTTTTCCTTTCAGATTTAGGATCACCCTATCAAAAGATTAGTGTCCCAAAATACTTAGTGAGATAGAAAAAATGAAGGCAACTCCTTATATATCAATAGTATGAAGTTTGATGTATGCAATATTTTGCATCAGACCTTATATCTATTTTGTTGTAGGCATGACAAGCACATATCAATCTAAACCAAGACAAAAATATTAGACTGCAATATAACATATAATAATATAGATGAAGAGGAATAGAGAATATATGTTAGTGTGCTAAGCAAATGATCTTGTACCTATTGGGCATATAGACTTAGGTTTCCAATTATATGAGAATTTGAAAAAGTTCACCTTGGGTTATGTGTTTACCTTGGGAAATAGAGTCATATGTTGTAATAGTATCAAGCAATCTTGTATTGCTAATTCTACATTAGAGGCCAACTATGTGGCCGCTTCAGAGACAACCAAGGAGATTGTATTGCTCAGGAACTTTTTGATGGGCCTTGGGGTCATTCCTATATGCAACTGCCTATTACATTTTTTGTGATAATAGTGGAGATATTACTAACTCAAAGGAAACTAGAACTCATAAGAAGGTAAAACACATCGAGCATAAATATCATCTAATAAGAGATAATAAAAAAAGGAGTTGTGATTGTGATAAAGTTAGCATTGGCAGACATCTTGGCAAATTCTTTTATGAAGAGCCTTCTAACTAAATATTTTAATAGACATATGAAAGGAATGAGAGTTAGATATGTTGAATTATGACATTAAGTTTAACTGAGAGATTATTGTAACTATTTTATACTAAAAGCTATTTTGGTTATTTTTTCTCTTGATTGGTTTACATTATTATTTTTTTTAATAAATGAGTTTGCAACAAGTTGTATTTTTAAAAATGCATGTATCCTTTATTCTACATAGTAGATGATTTGGTGCATAAAGTTCAGCTTATACACATAAGATCAAATCATTAGTTCTTATGAAAATAAAGTTATTTTTCACAATCTAGTTATAACTAGACAATTTATTGGCAAGATTATGGCATAATATTTTACTAGGTCTATCTTGACTAAAGAATAATAAAGTTTTAACTTCTAGTTCTAGTATATTAATATGTATTAAATGAGGCCACAACAGTGTAACTATTTTGTACCAACATGTAAATTAAAATAAAATACACAATTATTATTATATATACAATTACTCTTATTCATAAAGTAATTAATATTCACATATACTCGTTATATTATTTTGATATGTATTGAGTGTGATCTAGAAATAGATTTATAAACTTTATGAATTGGATAACTTTATTAAGTATATGATGAATATTGATTGCTGTTGTAATCTATATTCTGTTAGAAGGATTGATGATACCTCCTTGAGGAAACTTATAAGTTTTGATTGTCAAATCTTTCATGCAGATTTCGATCAGATAGTTCAAATAAATTAAGCAATAAGTTTCAAAAAAATAATTATAAATTGAATGAAATGGATTATTAGAAATTTATTAATCAATAAGTATCTGTAATCTTAACATATAGAATTTTATAAGTATAAAATAACAAAATGCACAAATTATTTAGAATAAGGGAGAGATTATACTTATAATTTATAGTAATATAAAATATAATTAATATAAATAATAGTACATTAATATTTATATTGGAAGCCTGAAATCTTATATATGTCAGGGTCCTTCCATAATATCATCCAAAGGCATAAGAAATATTTTAAAGATTTTATTTATTTATTTATTTATTTAGAGTTTATGTGTATATATAATCTGAATAATTAATTTGATCGGAATCGAATTCTTTGATTTTATTGTTAAATCAAATTAATTGATTGGTATTAAATTAACTAAAATCTTTAATAATAGATTTTAAAATAAAGATTAAATAAAACAAAATGGCATATTATTAAATGATGTCTAAGAGCTGCTGTGATGTTTCATTTTTTTTATATAATAAAAATGGCTCGAATGATGCTTAACCACTATAGCATCATTTTCTTCATCAAAACTAGAGTGGGAGATATGGGAAACATCTCTGCCAAACAACACACTCCTTAGTGAGATATGTTGTTTTTATTAAAAATAATGAGAATTCTTAATAAACGAAAACAATCACATCTTATGCAAGTTATCACGATAAGAATTTTTTAAATCCTCGGTTGCCTAACATAAATATCTTGATTAAGGTCTTCAATAATGTTCCCACCAATTCTCATTTTTATTCATTGTTTAGCTCAACTTGATAGTGGCTCAATTCGACTTTGATACTGTGACACTATTGAATTATAACAAATTTTGGTAAGCTCTCCATCAACATTCTCATATTCGAATGATCCAAAATGAACAAGAAGCCCTCACGAAGAAACTTCATGACAAATTTTATACCAATCATACCATCGAATGGCATGCCCATATAATTGGATTGAAGTTATTTCTACTTGAGAATTTTTACAAGTTTTATAAAAGCAAAAAAAAAAAATTCTACTTTATAAATCCATCCATTCGAATCGCTAAGTCCCCATCAATGAATATCTACTTTCATCCGAGTGTAGCTATGATCATGCTCCTGATATTCTCTTCCTACAACTTCAAATTGTTCCCATTATTACTGCTTTAGATTCCATTGTGTTGTGATTTCACATAATTATATGTAACCATACTTGATTGCTTGATAAATATAGTCAAAGGATTGCATATATTTGTATTCGGGGCATTATATTAGATTAAAGAAAATAAATCAAATATATTTATTTTTTTTTGTATAAATTTAATTATGTGATATATTAAAAGAAATTGAAAATCACATATATATCATTTGATTATATAGGAGTACATATATTTGTAATTATAATTGCATCTTGTATCATCTAATTATGAGTATGTACTGCATGTGAATGTATCTATAGTTTTATCTCATATCATATATTTGGAGTGTAAGGAATGAGTATATATATATATATGTAACTTCTAGATAAGATTTTTTGCATGATTTCAAATTGGAAACAATATTATATTTTCTAAGTAATATTTCTACTTATTTATGCATTCAAAGAATGATAAATAAAAGGTAAATCAAATATAATTTATTCACTTATAAATAAATTAAAAAACAAACTTTATTTCGTACTGAACATAATAAAATATCATAATAAAATATCATAATAAAATATCATAATAAAATATCATAATAAAAGTAAGTATTGACGAATCTATATAAACATTTATAATTTATAAATGTTTTTTATAATAAACTAGGAAACACTCTTTTGCGCATAAACTGTTTGACTCCCTTCGCCGTGGAAGTGGAAGGCAGCAGGAGCAGCGGTGGTGCTTGGTTGCTAAAAGCCCGCCTCCTTCCCTGTCACCCAAACTTCATGACAGCCCCTTTTCCGATTTATCGGCAATAAACCGTCGATTTGACTTTTGACGAATCATCTCCTCCTTCACTCCCTCCCTCCCTCCCTCTCTTTCTCTATCTCTCTCATATTCATTAATGACTTTAAACAATTTAATTATGACACTGTTTTCTCGATTGCCCAGATAATTTCCAGTTCATGTTTACAAAAGAGCCGAAAAAACAGAGACGGAGAGAGAGCGAAACACGGAAAGCGATCGATGCAAGTAGTTTTTTTCGTATTTTTGTTAAGCGAATGCGAGAAATATCTTCTTGAGAGACAAAGTAACGAAGGCCCGCGGGCGTTCTTCGTTTTCATTCCAGATATGCCTTCGCTATAACAATGGTGGATAAGAGAAGTGTGCCGGCACTCATGTTTCTGGTGTTTTTGATGGTTTTAGGACCCACATTTGAGCATGCGAATATTCCAAATATTTCAAATTTACTGATCGAGCGAGCTGCTCTACTCGAGCTCAGATCGTCGTTGGGGATTAGGAGTAGCGAGTGGCCAAAAAAAGCATTTCACTGTGAAACATGGAAGGGTGTTACCTGTCACCATGGTGCTGTTACTGCCATTAACATTTCGCGCTTTAGGAGGACAAGGATTGGTAGGAAAAACCCAAATTTCGTCGCTGATGCCCTGCTGAATTTACCCCTGTTGAGTTACTTTAATGCTTCTGGATTCCTTCTTCCTGGTTCAATCCCTGATTGGTTTGGTACACGACTTAAATCACTCAGAGTGCTCGATCTTAGTTCGTGTTCCATAAGCAATTCAATTCCATGGGGTTTAGGCAATTTGAGTAGTTTAACTCGTCTTTTTTTATCTGATAATAGCTTGACTGATGTTATTCCATCTAGTTTGGGAAATTTGACGCAGCTCTCTGTTCTTGATCTTTCACGGAACACGCTCACCGGATCCATTCCCTCGTCCTTTGCTTCCCTCACGAGCCTTACGCATCTTGATATTTCACTCAATTTTTTATCAGGATCAATTCCTTCTGAAATCGGATCACTTCCCAAGCTGATGTTTTTAAATCTCTCGGGTAATAGTTTATCATCTTCAATTCCTGCGCAACTCGGTGACCTTGACACATTGGTTGATCTTGATGTCAGCCTGAATTCATTGTCTGGGCTTCTGCCCGTCGAGCTAAGAGGATTGAAGAGTTTGCAAAGGCTGCTGGTGGGGAACAACTTTCTTACTGGGCCTGTCCCTGGTGTCGTCTGGTCCTTTCCTGGATTACAAGTTCTTGATATCTCTGATAACAATTTCACAGGGACATTGCCGGATGCTGGTGAGCATTTTAATGCAACTGCCTCGAAGTTGAATATATCTGGAAACTTGTTCTATGGGAATCTCACGCCAGTCATAACAAGATTTCAATCTGTGGACTTGTCTGATAATTTTCTCGAAGGCGGCGTTCCAGATTATTTACCAAAAAATGCATCTCTTGTTAGTAATTGCTTTACAAAGGAATCAAAACAGAAGAATCTTAGCAACTGTGTGTCGTTCTACGCTGAACAGGGTTTGATTTTTGATATTTTCCTCATCCCAAACACCTCTGAATCCACAGCAGAAAAATCTTCCAGAAAGAGCCACCTAAAGTTCATCATCATTCTGGCTGCTGTTCTTGGGGCAGTCGGGCTCATCGTTTTCGTATCTTGTTTACTGGTTTTCCTGTTCATTTGCATTCGCAAGCATCACCAGCCTACTGATGATCAACAAGGTGGCGGCGTTGCATCTGTCCCATCATCATCTGCCGCCCCAGTAAATCTTTCCAGTTTAGGAGACACATTCACGCATCAGCAAATGCTCCAAGCTACTGCTGATTTTAGCGCTGAAAACCTTATCAAAAATGGTCATTCGGGAGCTCTGTACAAGGGCATTTTAGAAAATGGAAGCGAAGTGGTCGTGAAGAAGGTGAATTTGCAGCTGATTAAGAAGGAATCATACTTAAAGGAGCTGGATTTGTTTAGCAAAGTTTCACATCCCAGATTGGTCCCTTTGCTCGGGCACTGCATGGAAAATGAAAACGACAAGTTCCTAGTTTACAAATACATGCCCCATGGTGATTTGGCCAGTTCGTTATACAATAAAAACAGTTCAGAAGATGGTAGCTTGCAGTCATTAGATTGGATTACCAGATTGAAAATCGCAATTGAAGCTGCAGAAGGCCTATCTGGTCTTCATCACGAATGCACACCACCCATAGTCCACAGGTTTTTCCTCTCACTTTTCAACATAGTATTTCATAATCCAATGTCATCATGTATATAATTAAATAATTATAATTTAAAAATATTTATAGTCATTAAAAAACATTGAGGAAAGAGATGCATGTTATGGCTGATATAACTAATCTAGATAATAAAAAATAATGATAAAAATAAAACAATTAAAATATTTAAACAATATAAACTAAAAAATTATTCCTTTATAAATATTTATATAGTTTTTCAATTTTTATAGTATATAACTTAATATTAAATTGATTATAATTATTTTTAGATATCAAATTAGTCAATATAGGAGCTTACCCATATTGTTTAAAAAAATATAAAAATGAGTTGCTATGCTTATAATTAGGGTTCCAAGCATAGCTTAGGCAAGTTGGGTTCAGGTCACCCTGTTTGACCCAACCCATGTTGCAGCTCTAGTTTTGATGATGATGATGATGTTAAAGAAGTTCATGCATGGCATATTTTATGAAGTTATCACAACTCATGGTTTTTTTTTTTTTTGCGTGTGCTTACAAAGAGATATTCAAGCAAGTAGTATATTGCTCGATGATAAATATGAGGTACGGCTAGGGAGCTTGAGCGAGACATGTGTTCAAGAAGGGGATGCCAGCCAGAGTAGGATTAGTAGGTTGCTCCGCTTCTCTCAGTATGTATCATAATCTCATTGTTTCTATTCACATGTTTTTGATCAAACGACTATTAAACAATGCATGAAACCTAACCCCATTTTTCTTTTTCTTGCATTTGTAATAAAGCTTCCATCTTTCATTCCTATATATATTACATATCTTTACATTTTTATTGTCTTATATAATATATACATACCTATATATACGCGCATATATATATATATATATATATATAAAGTTGTGAAGCTTGCAAGTATGGAATTGTAACATGCAAATTTTATTCTTTGCATGCAGGCCATCTGAACAGGCATCTTCTGGTACGTACAATAATAGTTATAAAGTTTTATTATTTTTTGTTATCTAAAGTAATGCTAGAGGGAAAATAGGATTGAATAATCAAACTGCAAAAAATAATGTCATGACAGGTGAGAGGTGACTAGTTTTGTATCTAAATATCTCATGAAACTATTTGTTGGGCTGGTTTCTTGGGAGTGTTTGATGTGTATTATTAGTGTTTTGGAAAGCATAAATTGTGTTTGATAATTTTGAGAGAAATTATCATGTAAACTACAATGTTTTTTTTTTTTTTTTGTAGACTACCAATTAAATCAAATTAGTGCATATGTTTAGTTATTGTTATCATTATTCAAATATAGTATTGATCTTGTTTGAGGTTAAATATATGAATTTTAGTTAAATTAATGAATTTTAGTCACTAAAAAATAAAAAAATTAAAAAAAATTAAAAAATAAAAAAATGAAAAAAATAATATATATATATATATATATGTGTGTGTGTGTGTGTGTGTGTGTATGTATTTATGTATGTATGTATATGAATTTTAGTTTTTCATGTTTATAATTTTTAAAAGATAGTTTAGTATGATGATAAGTATCTTCTTCAAATAATTGTATGTCAGATTTAAATTTTATCATGTAAAATTTTTATGATTTTATAGGGTAAAGTTGTTGAGATGTTAATTTTTATTTGACATCACATTATGCAAGAATCTTGTGTATTGAATATTATATTTATTATTATTTGATGAATTTATTTGCAATTCTACAAACACACAAGCTCAATTTTTTTAAAGTATACTTTTTTTTTTGTTTATTTTTCTTATTTAATAGTCTATTTTTTCATTTATATTTTGATGAATTTGTAAGTATACTACTTTTTATATGGTAGATATGATGTCATGTAAGAGTATTAGGTCTATAGTACGGGTGAAACTTGTAAAAAAATTTGTCTCCTACGATTTTAAATGAAGCAATAATGGGGATTGCGTGATGGTGACAAATATACCTAACAAAGAAAATCATAAAAGCAAAAGAATAATTTTTTTTTGAACTCATTCATAGATCGTACTTTTTCTTATTTTCTCGGGGAAGCAACTTCATGCTCTTAGACAGTGAGACTTGAATACACCAACTCTACAGGGTTTGCTAGGCGACTTTCTTGGGGGCCACTATTCTCTTCAATTTGCCCCCCAACCAAACAAGGCATTTAAATGGTTATTGTTCTTGTTTTTATTATCATCAATCTATTTGATTCTAAGTCTTTCGTAATTGTTTTCTTTTTGGGTGGGGATGCTCTCCTCAACAGCATCTTCCACCACAGCAACATGTGCGCACGATGTTTACTGCTTCGGGAAGGTGTTACTGGAGCTGGTAACAGGAAGGCTCGGGGTGAGTACATTCAACAACACACAACTAAAAGAGTGGTTGGAACAGACTCTTCCGTGCATTAGCATGAACGATAAGGATCTCATGATGAAAATCATCGACCCCTCTTTGATCATCGATGAAGATTTGTTGGAGGAAGTGTGGGCGATGGCGATTATTGCACGTTCTTGTTTGAATCC
The DNA here is from genome assembly GCA_029783825.1 of Sapria himalayana. NCBI lineage: Eukaryota > Viridiplantae > Streptophyta > Magnoliopsida > Malpighiales > Rafflesiaceae > Sapria > Sapria himalayana. The sequence goes on from JAREIK010008249.1 coordinate 2,319,937, forward strand.
AAAGCCTTTGAGACGGCCGCTCATGAAGCACATCTTCGAAGCATTAGAAAACCCTCTTAAAGTGGTGAGAGAAGAAAATTCCAATTCTGGAACACTGAGGGCGACATCCTCGAAAGGTTCTTGGAGCGCTGCTTTATTTGGTAGCTGGCGGCAGAGCTCTGCAGATGTGACTGTCGTCTTGCCAGAATCAAGCGCTGCTGGTGCAGAAGGAGGCGGTGCCAGTCTGAAACAGTTAGGGCCATCAAATTCACAGCGAAGTGGTTGGGCCGTTGCTAGAGAACATTCTTTCTCACATAGATGCCATTCCAAAGAGATTTTTCCCGAGCCATTGGGCACCCAAGAAGAAGAGATACATGATTAAGCTCCGCCGACATATTGTTTGTTCTGATTCTTTGTTCGTTCTGCAGTGCCGTTTCTTTTCCACCTGGTCCTCTGCCTGATTTATGCTTGGGTTTTCGGTTTTGTTCGACTTTGATTTGCTGAAAGATTCATATAGAGCTGTGATGCTGCCGTGTATAGGAGACACTGGGGAAGTCTCACGTCAAGTTTCTTCCTTCTTCCTTCTTCCTTTGGCACCACCTGTTGCGTTATTTGTAAAATGTAAATTACTCTTGATTTTTTCTTTTGTTTTGCTGTTCTAGGAATATATTTAGTAATTGATTGATTATTCCATTTCAAGTTTTGAACATTTTTTTCCATGACAAGTTGATGCTCGGTTGCTGCATCAATGGGGAAGTCTCACGTCAAGTTGATGCTGCTGTGTGTTGGAGATACAAATCGAGGAGTCACCACCCATTCTTCTTGGCCTAGTGGAAGCGGTTGGTTATCTTTAAAAACAATAACAAAATTTGAAGTCACTAACAAATAAACTTTGAATCTCAAACAAACAAGCAGAGGATTTTTCTTTGGTGATATAACAACAGTTGCATCATTTTCTAATTATATAGTCAAATACAAAATAATTGCTCTACTAGTATATTCCACTTTTTCAAATAAAAAAGTAATTACGATAATTTTAGTAACACATTGGACTAAAACTGATAGACTAATTTACTAATCAGTTATTAATATGATGATAACATCTACTCTAACAAGATTAATTTATTAATATCCTCCTTAAGCTTGTTCTCTTCTGATGATCCTCACATCAATCCTTTTTCTCATCTCTAAGAATTTCATTTTTATTAGTGACTTTGTCAAAATATCAGCATGTTGATCTTTTACGTAAACATATTGAATTTCAATTATTCTTGATTCAACACAATCCTTAATGTAGTGGAATCGGGTATCGATGTGTTTGCTCATCTCATGATGAACTGAATTCTTGCTCAATATAATTGCGGAATGATTATCGATCTTCAGAATCATCTTTTATCCTGTCTTTAACAAATTTGCCAATAGTCATCCCAACCACACTCATTGACACGCTGCTATACAGGCAACAATGTACTCCGCTTCACCAGAAGATAATGCAATCACTTTCTGTTTTTGTGAATGCCAACCAGTAGGATTTGACCCAATAAAAAATATTAAACCTAAGATACTTTTCTTGTCATCAGTATCATTGGCTAGATCACCATCAGAGTAACCGATCAACTCCAAGCTTCCTTTCTTCTTCTCATAAATGGAATCGAGGTTTAAAGTTCCTTTCATGTGTCGCAGTGTGTGCTTCACTGCGGCCGTATGCTCTATTGTGGGCTTCATGTATCTACTCACCATGTCGACATAAAATGCTAAATCTGGGCGCGTGTGCAGTAAGTACCTTAAAATCTCAACAATACTTCGGTATAGAGTTGTATCTATAGGTAGACTTGTGCTTTTCTTGCTTAGTTTCAGACGAGGTTCCATTAGGATTTGCGAAGGGTTACAATCAATCATGCCGCATTTGTCTAAAACATTTCTTGCAAATACCGACTGGTTGAGTATAATTCTTTGAGAATTCTGACAGACTTCAATTCCCAAATTGTAACTTAGTAACCTAAGGTCACTCATGCTAAACAATTTATTCATCTGCGATTTGAACTTGTCTGTGTCTTGAATACATCCTTCAATGATAATTAAATCATCCACGTATACTTCAACAATTAAATTTCCTTTACCTTGATTTTTCATGTATACGGCATGCTCTAAAGAACACTTATCAAAATTGAGTATCCTCAATGACTTGTCCAGTTTTGAGTTCCAGGCTCTAAGTGCTTGTAGCAAATCGTACTATGCTTTGTGTAGTTTTAACACCTTGTGCTTTTCTCCTTTTATTTCAAAACCCATTGGTTGAATGACATACACTTCCTCTTCCAAATCACTGTTGAGGAAGGCCGACTTCATATCCATATGATGTATCTTCCATCCTTTATGTGCCGTAATAGAAATCAGCAAACGTACTATCTCTAGCCAAGCAATAGGAACGAAAACTTGATCAAAGTCTATACCTTGTCGTTGAACGTACCCTTTTGCCACTAATCTCGTCTCGTGTTTCACAATTTTGCTTTGAGTGTCTTTCTTTAGCTTGTAAACTCACTTTAGACCTATGAGCTTGTAGCTATTGAGTAATGGAACGAGCTTCCAAGTTTCATTTTTTTGAATAAAGGAAATTTCCTCCTTTATTGCTCTTCTCCACATCAGATCTGTCTTGGCTTCCTTTGAAATTTGATGGCTCTTCTTTTCCTAACAAACACAGTCCCGAATACTGCAACTCTATCGGGACTGTTGCATCGTACAAGCTTTTGATGTCACGCATACCCCGTATTCCTACTAAAAAACTCTCATCAGATGTCGAGGGTTGTAGTTTTTCGGCTGATATTGATTTTTCAAAAATTGCTGCTGGAGTATGTGGTGAGTTTGAAACAGATGTTCTAGATCTCGTGTTCATCACTGATGTAGCATGCTGGTATCGATTACCAGTTTGTTCTTGTGTCATCTATGAGAAATCCATAATAGAATTGCTGATACCTTTTTTATTTTTCTGATTTGTCACTTCATATGCTCTTGCTATGGTAAAATAGCATGTTGTAAGAGTGTTCCCTGCTGATATTGTTTCTTTTTCTAGAAATTTTCTCCACTCCCACTTCTTCTCCTCTTCGAACACAACATCCTGTGTCACCACTGCTCATTTTGACTTTGGATCAAACATCCGATAGCTTTTTGTATTCAAATCATAACCTATGAACACCATTGGCTTGCTTCAGTCTGTAAGTTTTGAGAGGTGAGGTGTAACATCTTTTACGTGTCACACACATTCAAAGATGCGAAAATGATCAACAATTGACTTATGGTTGTAATATGCTTCATAGGGAGTTTTGCCGATAATACCTTTTATTGGTGCTCGATTTAGGAGATATACGGCAGTTGATACTGCTTCTCCCCAAAATTCACGTGGGACTCCCATGCTTTTTAACAGGCTCATTGTCATGCCGACCACCGTCTGATTTCTTCATTCAACAACTCCATTCTGCTAAGGAATCGTAAGATAATGTTTAAATCCCAATAGCTCACAATAAGTCTTGAACTCATTTGAGGTGAATTCGTCGCCATGATCTCTATGAAAAACCTTCAGTTTGCCGTTTTTCTCCATTTCTATTGATGCTTTGATCTTCATGAATGCCTCAAATATTTTGTCTTTGTTTCAAATCAGCACCTGCCACATGAATATAGTACAATTGTTAACTAACAGTAGGAAATAGTACTTGCCTCCGTGTGTAGTAGGAGTTATTGACCCGCACAAATCTCCATGCCACAGTTCAAGGGGTGATTCTGCTCGAAATTTTGCTACTGTTGGAAATAGATTTCAGTGTTGCTTTCCAATCAAGCAACCATCGCAGATGCAATCTTTATTCTCGATTACGGGTATTCCGTGCATCATATGCTTTTGACTTAAATTTTTCAAGGCATGAAAGTTCACATGCATGTATCTTGCATGCCAGCGCCAAGCACTTTCTTTGCTTCTAGCCATGAGATATTCTGGTAGGACCTGAGCAATGTGCAACAAATATAAACGACTTCTTTACCTGCTCACTTTTGTTAGTAGCATTTGTGTCCTGTCAAGGATAGTCATCACTTCTTATTCAGTTACAAATTTGAATCCGTTCTCATCTAACTGACCAATGCCTATTATGTTGCTCTTTAACTATCGGGATGTAGTAGAGATTAATTAGTACACGGTGTTTACATCTGAAGCATTCAAATAAAATTGAATCTTTTCCTTGTATTTCTATAGCCGAGCCATCTCCAAGTTTGACTAACCCTTTAATGGTCATATCAATTTCAGCAAATTTTTCGATACAACCAATCACGTGGTTACTTGTGCTGGTATCTAAATACCAAGCCTTATCTTGGGTGTTGTTAATCGTTGGCACCACCTTGTCTTCATGTAGTAATACCTATTTGTTGTGTATTGCGTGATTGAGAACACAAGTTTCAGCCATCAATAGTGTCGGTTCATCATCGGTTTGTGTTGTAACAAAATTAGCACTCTCTCTTCGGTTTGGCATGGTACACTCTTTTGCAAAGTGACCATATTCATTACAATAGAAATACTTGACCATGGATTTGTCGAAGTTGCTTGGCTTTTGGTCTTCATTAGTGCGTTCACCATTTACTCGACCTCCAGCATATCCACGCTCGCGGCCACGACATCTTCCGTGATGTCCTCTTTTAGTACTGCTGAAACTTTCATCTTTCTTTCCCTTTGAACATCTTACCTTCCACTATGCTTGGGTAAGAAGTAGTTGTTCTTACCACCCTTTGAGTGTACTCATCCTTTAAGTCCTTCCTCAAAGATTCTGAGACGGCCAATTGCTTTTGAGACCGACATGTTCTCAATATAGCCAAATTGCTCGATCATCTCGATAATTTGGAGAGATCTGTCTGGAACTGCGCTGAACAACTTTTCAACAACTTTGTTGTCGTCAAGCTTTGTGCCCATCTAGTGGAACTCACCCGCCAACGTGGTAAGCTTCATGGAGAACTCATTTATTGTCTCCAAATCCTTCATATGTAACATGTTCAGTTATCATTTTAGCACCTATAAGCGTGCCTTCTATATGTGATCTTCACCAACTCACATTTCCCTGAGTGCGTCCCAAGCCTCCTTTGCCATCTTCTTTTCTGTGATTACCATCATCACGTTATCTAGCACGGCTTGAGAAATGGCTACATGGCACATTGATTTTTGTCGTCGTCTGTGTCTCCACCTTCGATCACTGACCATACTCCTAGCAAACACAAGATTATCTTCATCTTGATAGCCCATATGCCTTAGTTCGTTTCGCTTAAAGTGGGATCTTAGATTGGGACTGAGGCTCCTCTCGTCGTCCTTTTGATGACTGCACATGTTTTAGATTGATCTCCTTCAACACCGGCCATTGCTTTAACCATGTCTCTGATACCAAATATTGGTTATCTTTAAAAACAATAACAAATTTTAAAAACAGTAACAAATAAACATTGAAACTCAAACAAACAAACAGATGAATTTTCTTTGGTGATATTACAACCCGTTGCATCATTTTCTGGTTATATAGGCAAATACAAAATATCTGCTCTGCTATTACATCTCACTTTTTCAAAAAAAAAAGTAACTTCTACTCTAATTTTAGCCATACATTGGACTAAAAATGATAGTCTAATTTATGGATCAATTATCAGCATGATGATAACTGCTACTCTAACAAGATTAACTTATCAAAAGCTAACATTTTTTTGTTACCTAAACTTCAAAAGTGTTTCAATTTATAAACAAATTACATAGAGCTCACCGGTTGGGTGGTGTGTTAATTCATTTTTGGCTAGACCTAGCTCAAACTCAGTTTATTAGCCAAGTTTTTTTTTTGCCACTCCGACCCTATCCTTTCCTATCAAACCTAACTCATATTATCTCTTGGCTTATATATGAGTTTTGGGGCTCTAAGATATGAATATCTAAGACTCTTGCACCAGCTACATTATAGGTGATTTAGCAAGCACATTGAAAAAACATATTTGACATTATTAGGAATTGAATTTGTGTTCCCAGGGTTAGAGTTTTTATTATTTTTTGTCAATCAAACTATCATATGATTGATTTGTTATGTGCATAAGTTTTTGTCCCCCCCACCCTTCCCTATCTTTTCAAACTAAACTCATTATTCATTAGTCTATATATGGGTCTCAGGGCTCCAAGATCAGAGCAGGTAAAATTCTAAGTCCTAAGCCTAACTACATGATAATTAATCTAGCAAGTCTTTTGAGGAAATATATCTGACTATCCTAGGGATTGAACTCGATACTCAGGGATAGAGCATCTGCCATCTTTTGATGATTAGACTAGTATGCAACTAGTTAGTTTTATGCATAAGTTTTTTAATAATAATTTAAATATTTTTATTTATAATTACTTAGTAGAGTTGTATACGGAAATAATGCATTTGAAATAAAATATCTAAAATATAATACGTGTTTCAAAAATATACCCAAACTAGTACTTCTGGAAACAACATGACAATGATCGTAGTTATGATTTTTTAAAATCATAGGCCGCCGTTGTGAATGCTGGTTATTGAAAACATTATAGGGATCCCATTAGGCCCCTCGCGCCATGCCCCTCGCCCCTTACCCCTTGCCCCTACCCCTTGCCCCATGCCCCTACCCCTTGCCCACGCCCCTACCCCTTGCCCATGCTTCTCCCCCCTTGCTTCACACTTCTACCCCTTGCCCACGCCCCTCGCCCCTCGCTCCTTTGTGAAGCTAACTGGAGCTCCATCGTGGAGCTCATGGAGCTACGTCGAGCTCCAGCGAGCTTGAAGTGGAGCTCGACGGGAGCTCGAAGAAGCTCCTCGAGCTCCACGAAGGAGCTCACTGGAGCTCCACGAAGGAGCTCACTGGAGCTCCACGAAGGAGCTCACTGGAGCTCCTCGAGCTCCACTTCAAGCTCGTTGGAGCTCCGTCGTGGATCTTGAGGAGCCCCATCGGGCTCCACGTTGATCTCCACTTCGAGCTCGTTGGAGCTACACGATGGAGTCCCAGTGAGCTCCACGAAGGAGCGAGGGGTGAGGGGCGAGGGGCGAGGGACGAGGAGCGAGGGGTGAGGGGCGTAATAGGATCTCTACAATGTTTTTAATAGCCGGAATTCATAACATCGGCCTATGATTTTACAAAAGCATAGGCAATGGCCGTCGTTCACAATGATGGTCATTACTACGCTATTTCCAGATACACTAGTTTGGACATATTTTTGAAACACGTATTATATTTTAGATTTTTTATTTCTTATGTATTATTTCCGTATAAAACTCTACTTTGTATTCTATATTATGTTGGAGTCGAAAAATTATTGTAAAATAAAGTTGGATTATGACTTGATCATTCTGTCTTGACTCATTTTAATTATTAATAATATTGTTAATTATTGACATTATTCAAATTTTAAAATCAAAATTCTCATTATTATAATTAATAATTTTAAAAATCAAAGAATAAATCCCTTTGGTGTTCTAAGAAGAGAAGGATGTCTCTTATTACATTGAATTTACTGATAGAGAACGAAGATCAAATATTTGGTCTAACTAAAAATATTAAATGAAGTATTTTTTAGGTTTTGTGTAAAGAAAATAAACGTATTGCATCTCATTGATTTATAGATAAAAACCCATAGGTTTGAGAACCCTTGTCTAATGAAATATACTGTGATATTCAAATTTAGTCATGATATTGTTTACTTTTTATTGTTTCATTCTTCATATTCATGTTCTAATATATAACGTGACACTCAAATGTAGTAATGAAAATAATTTTAACCCAACAACATGAAAATAATTTTAGTCATGAAAATAAAAAGTACCATTCTAACCAAACAACAATAATTCTAATATAAACTTAGAAATATATTATAACACTCAAATTTAGTCATGAAAATAATTTTAATTTCATGTATTAAGTGGGGGAAGTTAATATTTTATAAAACAAATGGTATATATTTTAACCCAACATTGTTTTCACATATTATTATGAGAAATCATAAAACTTTATCATATAGAAATCATGGGAATGTACACCAGAACATGAGGAAATTTCAGAACAATTTTGGGAATAACTTAACGAGATACCAATACAAGGAGTCTCGTGATCCAATTATAATCACACGGAGAATGGAAAAGTCATCACTGGAAGAAAATATTTTTTCCATGTTCATGGATACAAAGAAAAGAAATAATTTATAGTATAACTAGATAGAATAAATTGAAACAATGCTATAATATACGAAAATGATGATGAAAATTATTGAAAATCAACTTGGATAACTAACATTATCAATGAAAGGAGATGATCATTAATAGAAAACTAAGCAATAATTAGGTGAATTCAAAGAGGTACAAGTCTATTACACTCAAAAACAACAAAGAATTAGCGTGGCAACAAATAACATAGAAAGACAAAAGGGATATTGAAACATAGTAGGAAACTATGATTAACAACGTCATGACTTTTTCCAAAATCATGACACCCACAATCATGAAATCTAATGCCACTAAATTTTCTAAAGTCATAACGTCTACAGAATTCATTGCCCAACTCATGCCCCCAATCGTGACACATGAAGAAATGGAAATGAATGAAAAGTTGTAAATTATCCGAAATAATGAACATAGGGATGTGTCAGAGAATGACAATGCAATCAATATAAGCAAACTACTTTGAGTAGAAGCTTAGTTTGATAGCCATGGTACAATAATATCAATATGGTGAATGATTTTTAGAAGATTCAAATAGTCACGTCATGAATTTCTTGAATTGTGTGACATTGTGAAAATGAACGAAGTCATCCTAGATACTATAAGTTTAAGACTTTTCTCATTTTCTTTGAGAGATTAGGCTTGGAGTTGGTTCTATTATTTATCTAAAGGATCGAGTAAAAGTTGAGATAAACTTGTATTAACTTTTCTCATTATGATCTTTCCATCTCAAATCACCTCACATCTAAGGAGAGAGATTAATCAATTTCGATGAGATGAGTAAAAAATATTACATGATACTTAGAGATGAATAAAAACTAATTATAATTATTTGAACTACATGATCAGGTGAACAATCGATGTGGCTTTCAGTGATTTTATCATGAGCAAGTCACCTAAGAAAATTACATTTTTTATTTGAAGAGCTGACAAAAAATAACTAACACATTTTAAATAATTGAGCATTTGGAAGGAAGCATTCTAGAGTATTGGAGTGAATAGATATTAGCACCATATGTGAAATTGGATGCATTTATTTAATAAATTTAAAGCTCAAAATAACAAATAACATTGTGTGAAAGAAATTGCTATTTTACAATAGTAGTAAATGACTAATTTTAACCTCATGTATCAAGTAAAAGAAACCAATATTTTAATAAAACAAATAATATGTATTCTAACCCAACAACAATGCTCTAAATACTATTATTTAAATATGAGAAATCATGACAATTTATTATATAGAAATTAGGAATGTATAGCAGAAAAGAGGTGTCGAATAGGGTGGGCCAGGTCAGTCTTTTTTTTGGGCACAACCGGGCTGGCGTGTCGTGCCTGGCATGACATGGTTCCTTGGAGAGCAGGCTCGACACTAACTTGTGGCCTGAAATTCACTCGGGTTCTGCCTAGGTTCAAGATAGGTTGGGTTGACCGATTTGGGTCTGGTTGGTCGATTTTTCATAAAATTAGAGTTTTGGTGCCATACTACCTCGCCATCATCACTCATCGGGCATGCCGAGCCATAGCCTATCGGGCATCGCTCAATACGGCATCACCCGTGTTGGGCACAACATGCGGGCTGAAAATCCTCGGCACAACACGACATGATTTGTGTCGAGAGTGTGCCCGACATGGGCTCGGGCACTCTATTGTAGCATGTCGTGCTGAGCCAGGCATGCCTGAAATGGGATGAGCTTTGGGCTGGGTCCAAACCGCCCAGCCCTTTTGACACCTATAAGTAGAACATTAGATAATTCCGGAAAAATTTTAGGAATAATTCAATGAGATTTCAAATGTAAGGAATCTCATGATCTAATTATAGTCATACAAAGAAAGTGAAAAAATTATCACTTGAAGATAATATTTTTACTTTGTTCATAGATACAAAGAAAATGATTAATCTGCAGAAGAATTAGATGGAATGAATTGAAACGATGCTAGAATAAACGAACATGATAATGAAGATTATTAAGAATTAACTTGGGCAACTAGCACTATTAAGAAAAGAGAAGAACATAAATAGATAACTGAGTGATACTTAGGTGAATCCAAAGAGATACATGTTCTTCACACTCAAAAACAACAAAGAGTTAATGGCAAAAAACAAAAGAGAGACAAAAAGGATATTGAAATAGAGTAGGAAATTATGATTGATGATATTATGACTTTTTTCCAAGTCATGACGCCCACTACCATGACATATGATGCTACTATATTTTTAAAAGTCATGATATCCATAAAATATATCTTCCAACTCATGCCCCCAATCATGATACATGAAGAAGTAGAAATAGATGAGTAAATGTAAATTATTCGATGTAATACACATAAGAATGTGTCAGAGAATGCCTATGTAAGTACTAAATAAAATTTCTCATCTAAGCTTATTTTTCCATTATATTTTTAAAAGTGGATGTTGAACGATTGAGTTGTTTCTCAATATCTTGTATAAGTTAGAAGTTAATATTATTTTTGTTGGAGTCTTGTCTAGAATGCCCTAATACATAAAGTTCGTAAAAGGCATCATAAGTAGTAAGAAGAAGTTAGAGATATAGTGAACATGAATGAGAAGTGTAACATAATCATTCAATGTAAACTCTCAAGAAATTCAAAACATTAGAAACATTTTATTTCTTGCATTATTACAGAGCATTCTTTTTAGAAGGTACTATATGACTTAATATTAAGTGTGAATTTGATATCATTATCTATATTGAAGATGTTGAACCTTGTAAGATTACTGCAATTTCTCTTCAGCTTCATATGGCCAACTATTAAGAATTTGTTATAATTCCTATTTTTTTAAGAATTAGACAATGGCCTATAAGCTTGTTGGGCAAGTATCCCTTATCCAACTTTGTTTCACATGTTTATGGGTCATACAAATAGTAAAATAGATTTTCATCTAAATATCAATCTCACTTAGAATGTATAGGTAGTTTGATCAACTAATATTGAGTTAATTGATGCTCTAGTCAAAATGATAAAACTAAATTTTTGGTAAAATATTTAGATTTTAGGGCTAATCCATTTAATTATGCATATTGACCTATCTAAATCGTCAGGATATTATTATGTGTGATTATATAATGAATATTAGATTATTATGAAAATATCATAGTGGACTTACATACAACGTAGTTATCATCTATCGGGGCCTCCCCAATAATGATCTCTTTATAGATGTCTGCTCGGTACTTCATTACCAAAATGATAGATCCTCCTTATTCGAGGTAGAGGTGTCAAACGGGCTGGGCTGGGCTAGCTCAGCTTAGTTTTTTTCAGGCTCACCTGGGCTGGCATGCCGTGCCGGATTAGGTTTGGCCCGTGGCTCGAAATCCACCGGGTTCGGCTCAGATCAGCCCAGTTCGAGTTAGGCCAAACCTTAACTTTTTTAAAAAATTTGGGTTACGGCAGCGTGCACCACGCCGCTGCGCCACCATCACCCTTTCAGGGCTTACCAAGCCTTGCTTGTCAGGCATCGGCTCATCGGGACATTGTCCCCTCATCGTGATCATGCTCGGTGCATGGTCACCCATGTCATGCCCACGTGCCTGGCATGACATGTGGGCCAAAATCACTTGGCCCACCATAGCACGACCAGTGCTGAGGGTGTGCTCCGCACGAGCTCGGACACTGCACTATAGCATGCCATGCTAGGCTTCGGGTCAGGCCTAAGCTGCCCAGCCCATTTGACACCTAATGAGTTGTATCATAATTAACATATGTCTTCTATTTTTTGACCTCGTGTATCATAAAGACATGAATTGATGTAGTATTAAAAATAGTTATACTTTTGGCTTGATAAGCATCATACTCATGATAATTAACATATGTCTTCTATCAAATCTTATTGATAATAGTTGTATGATATAAAGCAACTCGCATGACTATCACTACCTAATGAGTCACTTCCATACATGCATGTCTCATGACTTAAATATTATCATTTATCATCATGATATCCGACTCACATACTAAATCAAATGCAACAATCATAGGAATTAAATTTTAAATCCACAATACTCTATCATGTACCTTTAGTTTGTCCCTAGGATGAGTTGCCCATAGGATCCATACTTAAGGCTTAAATCACCCATTAGCTAATGGATCTCACCTAGGATTATGAGAAATTTTGTTTCCAAAATCCTGACTTTTATCTCTTTTCTCATACCCCCAATAACTCATTCAAAATATTATGTTTTTCCCTTTTATACTACTCACATAAAATTATGTGTGAAATTTAAGTCAAAAGTCATGCTTTTTTGGAATGTTACAAATTGTCTTTTCATCTCTAAAACACAAAGTCAGTGATGGGAATGAACTGACTTTCATCGGTCATGGTTACATATTTTGTCTTTAGAATAGAAAGTTGCATAAATGGAAATAAGTCATGATTTTGGTTTCTCTTATGCATCAGATGGTCATGATGCTAAGAATGACCATCTCTAGACATTTTTGGCTCTATAATACTATGTTGTAGCACTATGGATGACTATTTCTTGTGTATTTTCTCTCTATAACCTAAAGTTACGGTATTTGTTTTGTAATAAAAAAGTTGTGATGTTGGAGGCTTGTCATGACTTTGAACATTAGTGAGATACTTAGTTGCTATGATGAGACATTAATATCATAATTATAAAAAATATTATGAGCTAATATAACTATGACTCCAAGAATCTTTCATAGCCAAAAAGAATATATTATAGAGTAAAATAATTATGTCAATGAGATGACAAATTCATGACATATAAAGATTGTCTTGACTATTTGTGTAGAGAATAGACCATAAATAAATATTGAAATGTCTTTATAGCTCAATGATGTGTAACAAAGTCATAATATAAGAAATATTATGACTACATGATTTTTTACTCTAGTCCTTCTCAGCAACCTATCAAGTCTCTATCTCATACAAAAATTACATAATTTCACTAATATTCATCATAATCCATTAAAAACCATAATTTAGTGAAATTATTTATTTTAAAGTTCTTTTCTATACAAACTCATCATGACCAAAAATAATTAATTTTATTTGGTATTTGATATATCAAATACTTGTATATTTTCTCTTTATGATATGAAGTCGTAGTTGTGAGAATAGCCATGACTCATGCATTTCCTCTCTTTAACATGTTACAATATTGGTAATGGATGTGACTCATGTATTTCCCATCTGAAATATAATGTTGTGAGACTGGAAATGGTTGTAACTCATTCTTTTCCTTTTTATAACCTAAAATGTGTGGTGATGAGAATGGCCGTTGCTTTAGCCTTTTCTCTGGAGCTAGAAGCCATAGTTATGAAAATGGTTGTAATCCGAGTAAATGCTCATTAAAACTCTTTGTCGCCAAAACTCATGACATTAGAGAAAAGTCAATTTTTTCCTTAGTATCTGTAGCTCTATATTGAGCAAATCGAGGCATAGGAAGACATAATGTCTTTTGGTATCAGTGGGGCTCTTGGCTATTATGATATAAAATTAATATCTAATCATAAAAATATTATTGAGCTAATGTGGTTGTAACTCCAAGAAAGTTTTATATCTAAAAATAATATATTGCACATTGAAATGATTATACCAATGAGGTGGTAGAGTCCTAATATAAGAAGATTGTCATAACTATTTGTATATAGTTTTAGTAAAGAATAGATGTCAAAACTACTTTATAAGGGCTTGGAAGTGTAACAAAATTATAGCACAAAAAATTTTATGGCTTTATATGATTTTTCACTCCACTCATACTCAATAATTTAACTAAGTTTTATATTTTATATAAAACCCAACTAATTTTACTATTATTCATAATAATCTATCAACTAAAATTTTATTAAATAGATATATTTATAACTTTTCATTCATACATATTATGCATAATTACCAAAATAGCTATTATTATTTGGTATTTGGCATGCAGTAGTTACTCATCTTCGAGCAATTAATCCCCCTCAAAAAAAGTTGTAACTTTCGATCCATCACAAATAATATCAAAGATTAAAGTACAATAATATCCAAGAAAATAAAATTACATATCACTATGGTGAGGAAGGTCGGCGCGACTTGCCCTTAGGATCAAACTTATTAAAGGGAAAATCCACTCTAAAGTGCACGAACGGTGTCATAAAAGTGAATGGTCTCTCCAAGTCTTCCATGTTCTTTGCTATCCAATCCAACATTTGTGCTACAATGTTACACAATGTCTTCTGTCTTTTTTTATTGAGTTTAGTGAGCATTCAAAAGATCTCATTGCAAAGTATAATTATTTTTGGTTCTTGCTACTTTTTCTTAATTTCTCAATCCATTATTTTTCTTGATAGTTTGCATCACCTCTAATCTTTTCATCTCTACATCAGCTCATCACTATTTTTTTTCCATTCCATTATGATGAACTCATAAAGCCTTCCAAATGATTCATCACTACCCATCATCATAGTCTCAACTCATTTCATCATTTCTTCATAAGTTTAGTAATTTTAATTTCACACTTGTATTAAGTTGAGACAAACAATAATTCATACTTTTGGAGGTGCACTTTCTACATTGCATCTCATTATTTTTACTTCATCTGCTATTGTAGTACGGAATGATTGTATCTTTCTTTTTAAGTATTACTCTCTCATTTCAACTTCCAATTGCATATTTTCTAAAACAAATATATATATATATAATCCATGATACATTCTTGTGTAGTCATAGAATGCTCAATATCAATTGATTCTTATTCTTCTTCTATGAGAATTGATTTCTTCACTTTCTATCTCCTTCAAGCAATTTTTTAACTCTCGATAATATCAAGAGAGACACCCTCTGACATGATTCATCTTTATCTTAGTCCACCAGAACTCCTTTGACTTGACATAATAATATAATCAAGGAATGATAAATTATTTAGCCAAATAGTTTATTATCTTAATAATTGAGAATGAATTTCTCATTTTCCCAATATTGAATCTACGACTAATTAAGAGGGCATAAAGTAAAATTGTCATATCTTATGTGAAAGTTGAGACATAGAGTATCAGCTGTAAAAACAAATAAAATTCAACCATATTTTACTCATTTTCATGTGTTCTCTAATCTCTATGCATCAAATATTCATATATACTTTTTGAAGTTAACCTTCATTCTCCTTTTTTATCAATCAATATATTCACAATTTCTTTGTAGTTGGGTTTGCATTTTTAAGAATTTAAAGGTTGTGCTATCCCTGGCTCCTTGTAATCTAAATAATTCATTGATAATTTTTATAATAAAACATATCCAAATTTCTCTTACATACCTTTTTTTTGTCTAGCCTTATAATAAATTTGATTCAATTTGCACTTAGGTATAAAATAAAAATTACTACTTGGTATAACCTAAACTTCATCATATTGATAAATTGTGTTGTGCATATTTATTTTTCATTACCAAAGTTTTCCTCTTTTTATTTTATCACTTTTTAAGTCATAGGGTATTTGCTCAATCTCAAAATTTTTATTTGTTGATTGATGGATAAAAAAAGAAAGCACTAAACTAAAAGATATAAAAAAGTAATATAAGACAAGTAATGCAAATTAAAGCACAAAAATAATATATTATTATCCAAACTATTAAAAATAAAATTATTATTTTTCAAGGATAGTTAAGTCAACTAAAGTTGACTAACCAAATTAAACAATCTTTAGTATTAGTATCAAAAATTTATTGTGACTTTCTTATGATACCCAATTTTTTAGGATTAGGTAATATCATAAAAGCTCATTAGATAATAGTCTCTTGTCCAACATATTCTACAAGTATATGAGTTGTATAACTAGTTAAGTGAACTTTTATCTAGATATTAATCTCATTTGAATTTTGTAGGCAGTTCAATCAACTAACAATGAGTCAACCATTTCTCTAGTTGGAAGAGTAAAATTGAGTTTATGGTAAGTCTCTTAGATTTTAGGATTAGTCTATTTTATTATGCATTATAGTTTGTTTAAATTTAATATTTGCTATTGTGCTTGATTTCATAACAAATGTTGGATTATTTTGAAAATGTTAAAATGTCCTACTAGCATAAAAGATGATTATCACCTATTAGGCCTAGAAGTGTCAAGTAGGTCGAGTGAACTATGTACGATATGAGGCACAACCTGAATTAGTCATGCCAAGCCTAACACGACATGGTTCGGAACTATGTCTGGACCTAGATCATGCTAGCTTGAGGAACTACTCTTGCCATGCTAGGCTAAAGCCAGCTATGCCTCATATTGGGCTAGGCAGGACCTTGATGTCTGACTCATTGGCATGATCCATAGGCACGATGACCCATGACTAAGCATGAGTGGGTCATGGGTCATAGATTACATAAGCTAGCTTTAGCTTGCATGGCTATTCTAGGTCAACTACGCATTTTGTTTTCACATAATAGGTGTCGATAGCCTGAGCCTTAACTGTTGGGATGGGTGCTCCGACATGGAGGGCCCACCCACAATAAAATAATAATAAAAAAAAAAGAAAAATCAAAAGGTTTAGGCTGCCTAACTTTGTCTCTTCCCAGCAAGCTGCCTATAAATAGGCAGCTTATTTCTTTTTTCAATTATCCCAAAATCAAATCCTCTCTGTATCCAATTTAGTGAGTTCTGAGTTTCTAACTCACTAAGTTGATGAGAAAAATATTTTGAGAGAAAATATTTTTTCTTTGTGTATATGCTTAGGAATTTATTCCTAAAAGGGGTGTGAGGATAAAAATAGTGTGAGTGTTGCTTGGGGTGTGATTTTCTACTTGTATGCCAAGAATAATAATTCTTGAGGGTGTGGGAATTTTCTACCTCTAGTATTTGACTAGAGATGAATTATTGTTGTATCCTGCTATTATATTAGTGGAAGAATTTGTCGGAGTTTGTCCCGTGGACGTAGCCCAAAACAAAGGGTGAACCACGTTAAAATTCTGGTATGCCTATTTTATTTTTCTATAGTTTTTCTTGAGCAATTATTTAACCCGTTGTGTTCAACAACTGGAATCAAGGTCCAACATTAACTACCCGCTTAGTGGCTTGAATCTTGTTGTTGTTACATTACTCAAAAACTGGTAATATCTTGCATGGTTTGGGATGACCCAACTTGACCCAGCATGAATGTGCATGGTTGTGGGCCAAATGGGTCATGTTAAGCATGATGGATTGGAAGTCGTGTCATGCTCGGCATGGCATAGTGGCTTGACTAGACCATAAAGGAATAGGCGGTGCCAGCACCACATGAAACATTTCACACCTCTAATTGGGCTCTCTCCAATTAGTATCCTCTTGTAGATGATACCTCGATACTTTAACATTAACATAACAAATCATATCTACTTGATGGTCAATTATAAGTCCACACCTTTTAGGCAATTCATCAACTATCTTTAATGGCTATTTTGTATATCCATTTTTATTCTCCAACTTCATGTATCATAAAAATATGAATCATTGTGGTATTTATTGTATTTTTATTTTTGGCTTCATAAGTGTTATATTCATGATAATTAACATATATCTTCCTTCAAATCTAACTAATATTAGTCATAAAACAAAGTAATTCTTTTAATTATCACCACTTTATGAGTCACCTCCACATATGTATGTTTCACGACTATATTTATCACCATCCATGATGACGACATGCGACTCTTATATTAAAGGTGAAACTCTTAGAAAAATATGTTGTATATATAATTTGTTTTTGATAATCTATTTGTATAACCAAATATTTCTATTTTAATATTTTCATGTAAGTACGGGAAAGAAAATATTAAGATGCCGGGGATGTAGCAGTAGCACAATAACGGAGGTCCCGCTGTCTGGTCAACGTGCCGAAATTTTTGGAGCAGAGCCTGACCCATCCCATGATCCGACCCGCTCCAATTAATTGAACCAAGAGTTTTTATTATAAATGTTTTGTATTTTTTATTTTTTTTCGGGTTGCTGTTTTTAGGATCCGAAACTGTTCATCTTCACTCTCTCTCTCTCTGCGTGATTTATCGTGATTATCTCTACACTACACATATTGTAAGATAATTTTGATTTAATTTGTAATGCATAAGCATTTTCTGGTGATGTAGCTAGTCGTACTAAGCTACTAGTGAAATACGTTATTTCTGGTTTCTCTTTTCTTGTTTTTTTGATTTTGTCGTGGTTGGATTGTGGATTGGATATATATTATTCTGTTGTGTTATTGTTTTATTGTCTTCTGTATCTTAAAATCATAATTATGGGAACACAATTGCCCAACAAAATATTATATAAAACTCTTATATCAATTAATGGTCAATTCATCTAAGATATGTATAATGTATTGACTTCTAAAAGTATTATTTTTAGCTTTATAAGTGTCATACTCACATGCTTAAATTTACCTCAACGTTGAGTTTTGATGTATAAATTTGTCTCACACATTACTATTAGAAGGGTTGTCACTTAATACCTATCAAATATATTAGTAACCAAACCACAACACAAATAACACTATGCAAAACCCTATGTGAGATGACTTCTACCCCCCAATTTTGGATAAATCAATGGTGAATGCAAGCAAAAATTAATTAATATTAGATTTTGAGACTTAGATCCTCACCAAGGCTATCATTAAGAACTCTTAATTTCATGAGATGTCACTCTAGATATTATCCATAAATTCTTTCACGATGTCAAGCTAAATTAGGATCTAGGATTGGTTTGATACATTTATATTATAATGATGTAAATGCATAACTTTTATTTGTGGTAATGTTATGATTTGAATGTTTATGGATGTGAATGTTAATAAGAATTTAGATTTAGGGTTTTCATTATATCATAGATTTATATTTGTTGGCCAAAGAAAATAGTGACCGTTAAGTCATAGGACACACTCATGAGGCACTATAAGAAGGAAGAAATAGCTTTTCTAATCTTAATGCTTAAACTAAATATATGTGTGAAAATCTGATATTGAGGTAACTTTAATAATTGTGAGTATAATGCTTATGAAGCTGAAAGCTTAAATATATTTATAACCAATTTATTGTACAATATCTAGAAGAATTTACCTTCAGGTGATATGAAAGTTATGTCGAATATCTAATCTAGGGGTTTTTGCATAGTATGAAAGTTATATTTTGGCAATGGCAAATGATGATAGGTAAGTCATGAGACACACATAAGTAGAGGTATTTTGTATGGTGGTGATAGTCTTGTGAATCATTTCTTCTCATATGATTTCTATATGTGATAAAGTATGGTACTAATGAAGTGGAGGTGTTTTATAATAAATTTTTATTCGAAGTCATATATTAATTGACATAAAGTATGGTACTTACAAAGCTAAAAGCATAAATATATTTATTACCACATTAATTTCATGTCTTTATGATATTAGAAGTTGAAGAATATAAATGCACACTCAAAGTAGTTGTCATAGATCAATGGTATATTATTTAAAAGGAATAGATGTGTGAATGACTCATGAATGGAATAATATGTGACACTAGTAGTGAAATACCAAAGACATAATAATTAGAAGATTGTCCCTAGTAATGGTCCAAGGATAATAATCATTTTGTACTCAAATGATGCACAAATATATTTTTACATTAATTTATCCTTTGTTTAATAATCGAGCACATTATTACCTAAATACTAATAAAATATCATCATACACAAAAAATTGAGCTAACCCTAATCTAAGTATCTTTTAAAAACACAAGTCTATCTATTCAATTCAATTAGTAGTTGGTTCAATATTAGTTGGTCAAACTACATATACAATCTCTATGTAATCGATATCCAAATATACATTCATGTATATTATTTTTATAACTCATATACTTATGAAATTTCATCAGGCAGATCAATCACCCAATGAGCTTTTGAGACCATGTCACAAACACCCATGAACAAAGTAAGTATGATTTTGGTGGTAGAATAATAAAGTTATAACCATAAGGGATCATTCTTTGTAAAAATAATTCATGATTGGTAACCAATCTGTATGTTAAGGGGAAAAGTTGAAATCCACTTCATTATACACTTCATCCAAAAATCAAGTATGACATTGCACAATATAAAACAAAAACTCATCATACACAATGAAGTAAATTAATCTTATACATCCATATTTACTATTTAGACAACTTGTAGTAATAATTCATTTTGGAGTTGAAGGTACCAACATAGATGGAACCAAGTTCAAAACATAAGTTATTATTTATAATACATATTCCCATTAGGAATCAGACTTGTCTGGATAACATTCATTGATCTTACCATATCAATAAGAGACTTTATTCCTTCTTTCTATCACACCATTCTACTGCAAAGTACTAGGTATGAACAATTGAGATATGATCCATTGATCTAACAAGTAATCCCTAAACCCACCAAAGAGGTGCTCGCTACTATAATCAGATTGTAATTTTTTGAGATATTTATTGTGATGTTTCTCCAATTCCATCCTATGCTATTTGAATTTTTCAAAGGGATAGGATTTATAATACATCAAATAAATTCATCCATATCTTGAATAATCATTAATTAAAGTGATGAAGTAATCAAAACCATCTCTTGATTGGATCACCATGAGCCCACATAAAGCAGAATAAACTAATACTAGTGGTTCTTTGGCTCTATAACCTTTAACTACAAAGGGTTATTTCATCGTATTTCCTTCCAAGTATGACTCACATGATGGAAATAATTCTACTTTCAACAAATCCAATCCATCTTTAACTAGTCTCAAAATTTATTTAAAATTTATATGTCCAGGGCATAAGTGCCAGAGATAGATTTGGTTCATATCAGGATAATATTTTTTCTTATAAGGTAAGTTATTGATGTTGCTCAACTCACATTGTTGCAGGTATAGTAAAAATTATTTTAATAACATAAATGTTATCTTTTAACATACCAAAATAGATAATCATTTTATTCAAGTAAATTGTTACCGAATCATTAAATAAAAAGAATAATTCATCTCTAACTAGACTAGAAATTGAAATCAAATTTCTCCTTTTTGAAGGTACATAAAGATAATATTTTAAAATTAAAACATAATTTCTTTCAAATAGAAGTATACAAACTCTCACTGCAATACATGCTGCCTTGATACTATTTCTCATATGAAGATCAATCTCATTATTACTTAGTTGTCAGGTTTCTAGTAACCACTATAAAAAATAACAAACCTGATTAGTGGCACCTATATTAACACACTAGATATCCATAGATATCATCACTAAACATGTTTCAACTATTAGCAATTGAGACTTACCTTGATTATTCAATTTGTGAAGATAGATTATATATTATTTCTTCTAGTATTATGACTGCTCGTAGTGAAAATATTTTTTTTGGCTATTTGATTCCTAATTATATCTTAGAAAATATTTATGGAACTTGAGCATGTTTCTGAAATTTCTTCCTCTTTCCTTTTGATTTAGAAGAAATATTTTCAACTACAAATGTTCTAGTTGATTTTCTAATAATACTTCTAGCTGACACCAATTCCTTATCAAGTATGCCAAATTACAATTAGGTCTGTTCATATTGAAATTCAGGTAGAATTACTTATAGCAGTCTAGTAGTGATTGAAGAATAATATCAATCTAAGAATTCCTATTAATCTCAGCTATAATGATTTCTAGTGCATTCAAAAGACCAACCATCCTGAGAATATGATCTCTCGCAAGGATGTTTCTAGTCATTCTAATATTCATCATATCCCTCGTGGCTTTTTTCATGATAAAATGAGTTTGATTCCCAAATATTTTTTTGAGTTTAGACATCATGTCATAAATAGTAATCATAGACTAATGTTGATGCTAAAGTATATTTGACACGGAAGCAAAAATATTTAAACATTTTATTAGCTTTTACCCATTTCTCATAAGACTTAGTTTCTTCATCAGTGGCTCCTTGTTGAGAGTTATCTAGGCATAAATCTATGAGTACAAATAGGGGTGAACACATTGTGGTTTAAATCAAAAAACCCAAACCAAATCGAACAGAAATTAATGGGTTGGTTTAGTTTTTTGATAATTTTTTTTGCCAAAAAAAAATCCAAATTGAATTTATACCAGTTTTGGGTTTTTGGTTCGGTTGAAAAAAAATTTCAACCAATTTCAACCGAAAACTAGAATGATATCATTTTAAAAAAAATGTACAAATCGTGTTATGCATCCATAGATCCTTTCCCATGAATGCATGTGTGGACCCTGGACAACTAGACTGTGGTGTGTGCATCTGCCTATCCTAGAAGCTAGGTCTAGGAGTGCCAGGTGAGCACACAATTTATAATATTTTTTTTTTCGATCGTTCCCCCACCCTTAACCCCCATGCTCGTGCATTTGTGCATTGTGTGGTCAAGGTCATTCAATGTTGCACTACTTGTACCAAAACCTTTGCCATTGCTAGTTGGCAATCATCTCTCACCCTTAGTATCTCCTCTCGATTCTCACCCTCTCTAGTCTAATTCCAATTTAAACACATATCCATATGTATAAGTCCAATTTTAAAAATGGTTTCAAACTAAAAACTGAAAATCGAACAATTATATTTTTTTTTAAATCGAAAAACCAAATAAATATTTGGTTCGGTTCGATTGCAATCATCTACTACTCAGTTTAACTGAAATCCAAACAAAAAACTGAAACCAAACCATTCAACCGAATGTTTTCCGCTAAGTACAAATTTATAGATCTCAGTAGTCAGGACAATGACAATATTTCTTTTTACAATCAATCTAATTAGTTTCATCTAGTTTATTCTTTTTGAAAATGGTGGTGAGTGGGTTGAAAGTTATTTTATTGAAAAAAGTTTTTATAATAGGCTTTATTAGTTTGAATTCTATCATAAGAATAAATTCTCTCTAATAATTTTTGAATGAATTTATCATCAGTCTATTACACTATGAATAACATGCCCCAACGAAAGGGTGTCTACTTTTCATTATTTATTTAGACATACTAATTCATTTTAATCTTACAATCTAGGTAATGGCAATGCTAAATAAGATTAAATTAGATGTGCCAAATGGGCTGGGTCGGGCCAGACCATTTTTTGGTGGTCCAATCAGGTCACCGTGTCGTGCCCAGCATGGCTCGATACAATAATTGTGTCATGCTAAGCACGACACTGCTTGAGAACTACCGGCCCAACATAGCCTGCCAACCTGTCTCATACTAGTTTGGGCTAGGTCATGTTTGGACTTGCCGGGTTGCGCTGAGGCATACCCATTCTTCTAGCTAGATTTAAAAAAAATCCAGCTATGTCCCATGGCCTATTCTACCATGATGTTAGGCCAGGCACACAAGCTGTGTCTGGCCCAGCATGAGGTATAGTTCATGCTGGCTTGGCACAACACAAACCATGCCAAGGGTTTACTCGGCCCTGCCCACAACATGATTCCAAACCATGTCGTGTCGGGTCAGGCATGGCTAAATTGGGCTGGGCCCCGGGCTATACCTGGACCACCCTACCCATTTGATACCTCTAGATTAAATTGATGACTTATCTTTGGTCTTATAAATATAAATAATAACTCAGATAGAGAGGATGCTATAAGTTATAGCTAAGCATAAATCATCACCTGATTCTTAAACTGATTGATTCTCAAATGAATCCTTTAGATGGATAAGCGATTCATTTAATCGATCCATAAAATTACCTTACGGTGATTTATGTTAAGTATATCTACAAGTCAGTTCCTCCGATAAGAGAAAGGCACCAAGACCAACACTCTGACTTACATAACTTTCATACTAGTGATGGAGACCATGAGATTCTTTTATTGAACTCTCTTGCTCACTTAGACATTTTAGAATTTGAGGGTTTTCTCTTAAAAAAAATGTGTTTCTTTCGGGTCATATATATATATATATATTTGAAATTCTAAAATACTTGAGTTTTTCTAAAATACTTGAAATTCTAGCCGCGTACTATCTTGTTATTAGAGTATGTCGCAATGAGTTCCACCTTTGCCAATTTTTTCCACCTTAATATCCATCATCTTCATTCCCTCTTATTGCAACCATCATAAATGCTTCCA
This sequence comes from Sapria himalayana, assembly GCA_029783825.1. Lineage (NCBI taxonomy): Eukaryota > Viridiplantae > Streptophyta > Magnoliopsida > Malpighiales > Rafflesiaceae > Sapria > Sapria himalayana. The sequence goes on from JAREIK010008249.1 coordinate 2,344,174, forward strand.
CCATAGGTCACATCAACCATCTAATATGTCATTGCCAACTTTAAATATAACCTCAAGTATCATAGCTGGCAATGATGGCATATTTAATGACCATTGCTAATAATAGAAACTATTTTCGACATTGTCATTGGCCATGATGGCTTCCACAATTGCCATCACTAGCTAAAATTGTTACCAGTGCAATCATTGGTCATGACTACTTCCATAGTCACAGTCATCGACAACTGAAAATATTATCAACACTACTATTAAACACGACCGCATCCACAATCACCATCACTGATAATTAAAAATATCATTAGCGTTGCCATTGGCTATCACTATTTCAACAATCACTATCACCATCAACTAAAAACATCATCGGCACTGATGTTGAACATGACCAATGTTTTGAAAGAAGAAAGTATTATGTGAGGCATTTTCATGTTTGTGAGATGAGGCGTAAGTCTCGAAGCATTGTAAGGTAATTTTTTTATGCTATAAATATAATTAATAAATATTTTATAATATATTAAAAATAAAATAAAATAGTATGGAATACTTTAATAAATATTTTATAAAATATTAAATTTTAATAAATTTATAATAATTTTATCATTATCAAATTAATAAATTTAAATTTATTTTTTATTATAAATTTATAATAATTTTATCATTATAAATTTAAAAATTACTTTAATGTAATTTTTTTAAAATAATTATCAAAAAACAATATGAAAATAATTAAAGTTATTTTTTCTAAAAATATATCAATTTTTTTATGTGAAAACCATTACTATATATATATATATAATAAATAATTTATTACAAAAAATATTTATCATGTATGCCATTAGCCATATTTAATTTATTTAATTTATTTAATTTATTTATTTATATATATTATAAGGTCGAAACTCATAGCAAATTTTTTTCCCTTTTTGTTGTCTTTTCCTCCTTTCCCCTACACTTTTCTTTTTCATTGTGTCCTTCCATTTTTTTTGTCTCCCCCCTCCATCATACGATGCTTTCTTCTTCCCCCTTCTTCTATCATACACTGCCTTTTTTTTCAATTCTTCTATCTTTTTCTTCCATTTCTTATACAGTGTCAATGTCACTCTTTTTTTTTCTCTCTTTTCATCTTTTTGCTCCCTTTTTTTCACCCATGCACAATCTTTCAAAGCTAGCCTTCAGATTATATTTATGTGGCAGCAAGCAATCAAGTCCCCACCTCCAAGTTCACCCCATTTTTTCACCTCTATTTTCTACAAAATTTCTGTGATATTTCACCTTCCCATGAGGCGTACACCTCTTTTGGTTAGGCAAAAAAAGTGTACGCCTTCAAGAAGCCCCACCAAAGAAAGTGTATGCTTTCAGTGTGTTGCGCATTTATTGTAATGCCTTGAGGCTTTTGTAGAATGCCTCGCAATAAGGTGCGGTTGAAGGTGCACCTAAAAATTGCTTTTTAAAACACTAGTCATGACTGCTTCAACACTCATCATCATCGACAACTGATAATATCATTGGCATTATTGTTAGTCATGACCACTTCCATAATCACTATCATCATCAATTTAAAATGACACCGACACTATCATTTGTCATGATTGCTTCCACAGACACGATTTCTAGACACTAAAAACATCACTGACACTGTTGTTAGCCATGACTGCTTCCACAAGTGCCTTCATCAGCTGCTACAACCACCTTTTTTAGTCATGTTAATCACCATTTTAGCCACCATCATTACAAAATAATTATAATATTAAAATTTATAACCTCATGTGCAATAAATTAACAAAAATCATTACAAAATACAACCCATAAACAAAAGAAATCAACATCACAATTCATAAACATAGCCGGGTTGTTTAACTTGGCCAATAGAGGCTAAATTACATCTGTTTAGGTTAGTCAATCACATATTCTCAAATGATATTTAAAAACAACCCATCCACACACACAAATATCATGATGACCTTCCTCTGATACCATTGTTAGGGATTCGGTAACTCAAAACTTAAGTCAATATTACTTGTAAGTTAGTGTTGTTTATTTTAATTGTATTTTGTAAATATTATTGGAAGAAGCTTCCTTAAGTTTGGTTTGGTCAGATGAACTTCTCTTATATGTCCATAGTTCTAGAGTAATGTGAGAAATATGATTATGCTACAATGGATTATCATTAAACTGATGTCTTGTTCTTTTTATATTCTTAAAACTGAACCCAACCATTAAGTTTATTTATTATAAATATATCGGAGAAAGATGTTTAATGTGCGAAGTCATGTTTCATAGGGTTTATTGTGCTTGGCTTGAAATCCAATTCTCCTAATAATTTAATTGAAATCTTAAATGCTTCTTTTAAACCATAATATTACTAACTTGAGGTCATGTCTTTATTATCTCATTAAATCTTTTTTAGAATACAAAGTTATAGTAGCAAATATTATCATGACTCGAGTATTTCTTTTCTAGAGCACAAAGTTATAAAGTTGAGAATGATCGTGATTGAGATATTTTTCTCTAGATAGAAAAGTCATGACACTTGAAATAGTCATGACATATGTATGTCTTTCAAAACAAAGTCATGATATTGGGAATGACTATAACTTTGGTATTTTTTCACTTGAGCATAAAGTCACGGTGCCTAGAAATGTCATGGCTAGAATAATTTTTTATGGAATGCAAAGTCATGGCAATTGAAAATGTTGTGACTAGATTAATGCTCTCTTGAGTATAATGTCTTTATGAAAAATAGTATCATGACTTATTTTACTGAGTATTTTGGCTTTGTATTAATTAAGTTGTAGTACTAAAAAATATCACGATTTCTTGCACTAATAGGGTACCTAACTGCCATGATATTAAAAAAAGGTCTTGAATTTTATGGTATTTTATAGATAGAGCAGTCACAACTCAAAAAAAAATATTATGACCATGAAGACTATGTTGTATAGTGAAAAGATTATGTTAACTCGATGGTAAAGTAGTAATATTCAAAGATTACCACCACTAATTTTATAGAGTTATGACCAAGAAAAAAAATATTGTAACTACTCTATAAGATTGTGGAAGATGTAGCCAAGTTGTGACATAAAATATATCATGACTCTATTATTTTTCTCCCATCCAAATCACGACTCCATCAATTGTACAATTTTCACTTGAAATATATCTGATTTTACTATTAATATCAAAATTTCTCATCAAATTAAAGCTCAAATGCATATAAATACATCAATAAAATACATACCAAATGACTCAAAAAATCAACACATTGAGTACAAGATAAGCTCCAAACCATGCTCACACCCTTCACTCTTCAACTCATGAAACCATGCCCTTAAGTGAGGCATGATTGCATAATAATCAAACCATGTTGTATCAGGTTGCCTCATTTTTAGGTGTGCCATGTTGATAAGCCTCAATTTCTTTTTGACACAAGCCATCTAGATTCAGTCGAACACAATGGCTTAATGTGACTCAAAAAAATAGGATGTGCCTAGCATGTTACGACTCATTAGATTGCTATAGTCATGTGCACAAGTCATGTGCCACATGTGTCATGCCATACCATCTCAATTTGAGATGCACTGAGAAGCATGATGTAAATTTTAAAATGAAATAATGAAGATGAACTATGGTAGGCAAGCACAGTGGCATGATATGACCCAAATAAAATAAAGAACTTATTTTGAGATGAATTAGATTAGCACAACCTACTAGACACCTAAGTTTGTAATTTCTTAAATTCTAATCATGAACTTATTTTCTAGTTAATCTTAGAACTAAAAAATTGTGTTTATAGGTTTATTTATTGATGTGCTAAAATGGGATGAGCCAACTGGGCGAACACAACCTTTCTTATGAACTCATTAGGTTTGGTCAGATCACCCTTTGGAGCCCTCTAGGCTGTGCTGACATTAGTATTTTGGGTTGCCTATTACAGGTTGCACTCAATTGCTTCATATTTAGCCGCTAGGGAATGTCCCATCTAAAACCTTATTTTTTTTATTGTTATTTAAAAGAGGGGAGGTTAGCTGCTCGCCTTGACTTGCATGTTTTGGCCGAACCTCAACCATACTTTTTTTAGGAAAAATTATCAAAGAAGATGACTGTGAATTGTTAATTACTTGAGAGAGTGAGTTTACAAAATTATTATCCTAAGATGTCAATTATATTAAAAGTTCCAAAAATAACTATTTATCCAAAAATTATCTCCAAGTTTGTGATGTAGAGCTCATAACTAGCTCGTCACGAAATCATTATTATCTCCTTCAAGTTTGTGACATGGAGGTGGAGCTTGTAATGAGCTCCTATGAGGTTATGACGTGGGGCTTGTAATTAGCTCATGTGAGATTGTGAAGTGGTCATAACGAGATTTTGACAACTCATAATGAGCTTGTAACATGGAGCGCTTAACGTGGGGCTCGTAACTTGAGGCCTGTAATATGGGTCCATAATATGGGGCTCATAATGTTGGACTTATAACATGGGGCTCATTGTGTGGGGCTCATAACATGAGGCTTGTAATGTGGAACTCATAATGTGGGGCTCAAAACATGGGCCTCGTAATGTGGGACTCATGACATGGGGCTTATATAGAGGTGTCAAACGGGCCGGCCCGGCACGGCACGGCCCATTTTTTTAGGGCACGTTCGTGCTACCGTGCCCGGCCATGCACGGTTTAAAAATAGCCGAGCCCGGCATGGCCCGTAGGCACGGCGGGCCGTGCCGTGCCTTGCCTGGCCCGCTCGGGCTTGCCTGTCCGAGCGGTTCGGGATACGGGAAGACCGCTGGTCGGGTCGAATCAGACTCGACCCGCGGTCTTTTTTTGCGGAAAGGGCTTCCTGGGGTCGGGCTCATGGGACACCCGGCACGAGGCTGACCCGTGCCGGGGTGCCGTGTCGCGTGCCGAACCGTGCCAGGTCAGGCATGGCACGGCACGCGCCTAACCCGAGCACGGAATTTTTCCGTGCCGGGCTGGCCCAGGCACGGTTGAACCATGCCGTGCCTCGTGCCGGGCCGGCCGGCCCGGCCCGGTTGACACCTGTAGGCTTATAGCATGAGGCTCTTAACATGAGGCTCGTAACATGGGGCTCGTAACATGGGGCTCGTAACATGTGGCTCATAACATGGGGCTCCTATTGTGGGGGTCATAACATGGGGCTCATAATATGAAGTTCGTCACATGGGGCTCATAACATGAGGCTCGTAACATGGGGCTCATAACGTGGAGCTCATAACATGAAGCACTTACGTGTGGCTCGTAACATGTGGCTCGTAACATGTGGCTCGTAATGTGGGGCTCGTAACATTTGACTCAATCTATGACTTGTAACGTGTAGCTCGTAACATGTGGCTCGTAACGTGTGGCTCGTAACTCGTGGCTCGTAACTCGTGGCTCGTAACTCGTGGGTCGTAACTCGTGGCTCGTAACTCGTGGGCTCGTAACTCGTGGCTCGTAACTCGTGGGCTCGTAACTCGTGGGCTCGTAACTCGTGGCTCGTAACTCGTGGCTCGTAACTCGTGGCTCGCAACTCGTGGCTCGTAACGGGCGGCTCGTAGCGAGCGGCTCGTAGCGCGCGGATCATAGCGCGCGGCTCGTTATGCTTGGCTCGTAATGCTTTGCTCATAACGTGTGGCTTGTAATGCGTGACTTGTAATGTGTGACTTGTAATGAACCCTATGTTGTTAACATAGGGCTCATTACAAGTTATTGTGATAATTTATAGGCAAATGTTGTTTTTGATAATTTTAATATAATTGACATATTAAACCTATTTTTTAAAACCATCATTCCAAGCAAGTTCACATCTCTCATTATCGGCAAATGCTTGTCACACCCTCACTCAGACTAAATCCGTGACATGCTGCTAGCAGGACTCATTGTCTTTCAACCAGTGCCAAACCACATCACTCACTCCCCTGATAAACATATACATATAAATCAAAACTCATTTTCTAGTTTGCGACCTGCCGACCAAGCTTCCACTGAACAAGAACTTCTCATTCGAGCAGGGACACAGTTACCTTTCTGATATTCCATCTACCTCATGCTGTTGAATTACTCAATTTTGGGCAGTGCAACCAAAAGTGTTCTCAATCCATCAATCAAACTGTTCTCTGAGCGTGAATTCCAGTGAGCATGCTGCTGATGCTTTCAGAATACTTTAGAAGGCTCTATTGCATCTTGAAAGTTGACAAAATCCGTCCTGGTGCATTTACGTTTCATTTATATACCATGGTAGTTGGATGCAATTTGCAGGTACTATTTTATTTTAACACCACAAATTTCTGTTTGGTTTGGGGCGTTGTGTAAGTGCTTAGTTGCAGTTAAGTTTCTAGTTCCCTTTTACTTCTTAAGATGGTTCGATTAATTTGGTGATCGTTTTCTACTGGAAGTTGCATTTGTTACTCTGCGCATCCTAATTTTTGCCACATTTTCTGTGGATATTTAGCATCGATTTGTTTACTGTCTTGGTGCAACTTGTGGAAATTTCCTTTCATATGGTGATGTAATGGAAAAGTACTTGTTCTGAATTTTCAATTTCATCCTCTGTATAGATTGCATGATACTTTATTTGTATAGATTGCAAAAGTAATTTTCTATTGCAATTCTATTTTCATAGTGTTCAGTAATGATATATTTATTTCATTAATATTTTTAGATAAGTCTTAATAGTATATTTAAATGTACTCTTTTAGATTTTATGATTTTACATATAATACTCAAATTAATTAAATTTGTCTTGTAATTCATTTTTGTAACATTATTTTTTCCATAGTTCATAATTTATATTGCTTCAGAGAAATTAATTAAAAAAAATATTGTTCAGAAAATAATCAAAATGCTTCAACTCTTTCATTATCTCTCTAAAATACCAAATAAATTTGAAGCCATTTTGAGGTTTATCTTGAAGTTAGTTCACTGTGGTATCCAAAATTTATTTTTTAGATCTAGTCTAATATAATGATAGGATTAATTTGGCCTTTTAAAAAGGATTATAGGCATTCTCACCTCACTAGTGAATGATCATTCCCTTATATTTTTTTGTAGCATATAGGTATTTAAGTTTTGACCTTTTTAAAAAGATTTATTTTCTATAATTCATTTCTTAGTGTTTTTGGTAAATGTTTTATTGAACGTTATATTTTTTTTTCTAGATAAAGAATATAGGATATTAATTATCTAATATATGATCAATAATAATTTCTTGTATGAAATTTAATGAAAATAGCTATAATGACTAAGTTTTAGTTTCTTTAAATATTGTTTTTTTATAGTTGTTGAAGGTGGAACCCATTAAGGTTTCAAATCAAGAAGAGAGAGAGAGAGAGAGAAGGAAGGAAGGAGAGAAGATAAAATGAGAAAAAAAAAAGTTTTTTTTTACTTCAAAAAATAAAAAATAAAAAATAAATAAATAAACAAATAAACAAACAAATAAATAAATAAATAAACAAATAAATAAATAAATACACACACACACACACACACACACACAGACATATTATGATTGGTATAATTCACATATCACTATTAGATGCTCTTATTCAAATTAACAAGAAAAATAAACTAAAAAATTTAACAAAGTATGCTAAATCTTAATATTCTCCTTCATGCTGGTGCATATATATTACAAATAACTAGTTTAGAAGAGATGAAAGATACTTTCGGTGCTTTAAGTTTCTTTTTGAGGATATTTATAATTTAATCACTTATAGGTATTTAACATAGACAATGATTATTAAGTTATTTTGGATTTTTTCAGTATGAAGCAACAATTAATCTTAAACTATGCTCTTTGAAGAAGCGACTGATTTACTAGAATTTACAATTAACTAATATCATAGTTATATATTTTACATTTGAATTGGATTGGAAAACAATCATCTGCTAATTATTTTTTGAGATAATTGTCTTTTCCCAATACTTCTCTAAGACCAATTATAATTTGAGTACATTTTTATTTGGTTATATCTCTGATCGCAAAATAAAATCTCACATTCTTGAATCTTATTTATAAACATAAGAATCTTAAGAATTATATTCATATAATTTTGTTTAGAAGAATCTAGAAAGTAATTAATTATATCAATATTGTAAGTAAAATATGCAATGATCACAGTTAGTTCAACTTTTTAATGATTCTATTATATTGAATCATCTAAGAAATTGATATATGAGGATTTGTTTATAATCAAAATAAGTGATGAATCAACCAATATGCATTTGATCATACTAAGATTATACATAATATATAAAATATATTTTTTTTGAGAATGAAAATTTGTACTCTTGAGTATTCGACTTTAATACTCAAGAAATATTTAAAATATTTTAAATAATTAATTTTAAGCTCAATTTGTATGAATAATTTCAGTTGAAATGTATTTAATTAATTTTTCTATTATAATTAAAATATCATTAACGTACACAATTAATATCACATATAATTTTCTTGACTCATGTTGATAGAAATAAAAATAAATAGACACACATATCTTAAGATTGAAAGTGATGAGCAGTGAATAGAATTTGCTAAATCATATCCTAGGAGTTTGCTTCAGATGATAAAGAGCTTTCTATAGTCTCCACATCATGCATGTACTCAAAATAGTAAAACATGATGGTTATTGCATTTTCATATGTTTCTTGAGATTATAATGATAGAATATATTTATCACATTCAATTGATATATTATTCATTTGTAGGAGATAGTAATAGAAAATAATAATCTAATGCTAAGCATCTTAACCGTGTACACACGCATGTATCTTATTACATGTTTATAAGAAGATTTCATAATAAAATTCCAACTATAATTAGAAATATTTGTACTTAATTTATTCAATATAATCTATTATTATTTTGGATAATTAAATATATCAAAAAAAATATTAAGTATCTTATCGCTGACAAGAGAGGAGAATCTAAAATGCATAGTACTAAAATAAGAATAATGGAGTATGTGTAACACGAATGATTAATAGAATATGTTCTTGGTTTATTCTATAGTATAATCAAAAGGTCCAGTAATTATTTTGAATCGAATTAACTTACATAATATGAGATGCATTTGGTAGATATATTTGTCTCGTGTGTGTGTGTGTGTGTAAATATAATTTGAGATTATTAAATCTCTTAATTTTTATCACTCTTTCTTGAGAAGACTTGCATCCCATATCTAATGTGATGCCCACATTAGACTCTTCATCATGGCTAGGGTTGTGGCCAGGTTTGGGTCAACCTAAGTAAATTTAACCCAGCCTGATAACAAATCATGTTTGAATTGAGGTATTTTTGGGTTTGGGTTGGGTTTAGGTTGAAAATTTACAACTTAATAAAAATTTGAGTTGGGTTTAGGATTATCCCCAACCTGACCTAACTTGCCCAAGATACATTTGAAATCCTATTTATTGGCATAATCACTTAAGCATTTAGGTACTCAAGTGATGTGGGCAAGTATAATTTGTTGCAATCATTTTTTTTGAAGTGCTCCCATCAAATCAAAACAACAAAGTTGTAATTTACATTGTTTGATTTAAAAAAAAATATATTTCTTAGTTTACTTATAAATATCATATTTGAGACTTTTGAACCAAATTAAAATATTCATATCAAAAAGCATAATAATAAATTTAAAGTTTTTATATTAGTTTTATATTATATAAATTTGATATATTACACTGTCATATAAATAATTAAAAATTAATATTTTTTATTTTATATTATTAATTTGAAACATTTTAATTATTTTAATTATTATTAATTTTTATTTATATTTTTTATTGTTACAAATGACCCAACTTGAACCAGCCCCACCAACCCAATTGAATTTCACCCAAGGGAAGTCTCACTGCTGTTAAGAAGAGAAATAATACTATTTACTTCAAAATTAGTCATGCTAGTCATATCGGCTACAAGAGCATAGGCATAAGTAATTGTTATTTTGTGAGGAATAACACCGGACAAAGAAATGACTTTTTTCATTATGGTATCCAAAGGTGTATTCTCTTAGATTAAGTTATTGAATAAGGATTTATTCTTAAAGAATATTATATATATACTTATAATTATTCTCATAATCTTTGATGAGTATCATATGTACTCATTTAGAGTATTAGGGCACCTAAGGAAAATATACTTAATGGCTCGAGCAAATATATTCTCTCTACTTGAATAGAAATCATCAACAAAATAAGTACATTTAAAGTTTTGGGTGGTTAGTACAAAAGTTTTTCCTTCATATGAAAGTTGATATAAGACAATATTTAATAGATTATAAAGTAATGGCTAATATCATTTCTCTTTAAAAATATCTAAGAATTTTATTATATAATAGAAGTATCTTAACTGTCTCAATCAAATGTTAGTTTTTTTTTTTTCTGCCATCTAATTCATCTCGAGAGTGCTAACACGTGATGTTTAATGAACTATCATTAGGTTATCAAAATTTGTAAATTATATTTTAGAATATTATCACTTTTTAATATTTTAATATCATAATTAAATTGTATTTTTATTCTTTCATAAATTTTTATGAATAAAGATAATTTGATTTTTTTAAAAAAATAAATAACATATATATCTAATACAATTATCAACAAATCTACTAAATTATCTTATACTATCTTGCATGTTCAACCTATATGTAATATTTAAAAGAATCCGTTAAAATGAGTATCTCCTAATATCTTCATAATGTGTTGAATAGAAAAGTCATGTTTTTTTAATAGATATGATTTAGTCAATAAAAATTATCTTCTCGATGCTTGAATCAAGAATTTTTTGTTTATTTAATAATGAATATCAAAGTCGAGAGTATATAATTAATGAATTAATGGTTGCCATATATCTAGAGGGTTTCATGTAGGTGGAGAAAAATAGATTGTCCATCTCACAAAAATATCAGCAGATAAAAAATATCACCACCTAATTGTATAGTAAAATAACTAATAAAAAATAAATTATGATAAAAAATAAAAAAAAAATAAATTATGATAAAAAATAAAAAAAAAATTATGCATGTCAACAAAAAAGATTTAACATTGACATTGTAATATTTCTTGGCATATACAATAAAAATAATGCCCGTCAAAACCTAATATCACTAAACATTAGGGGTATGACAATGTCAATACATTGCTATTTTATATTAAAAAAAATTATGATCACTTGTGACATGCATATTTGATTATGAATTTATGATCTAAGAGTTAAAAGTGAGATGATGAGAAGAAAAAAAACATAGATGTAGGATGTCTTGGCTGGAGTTAGTAACATGTAAAGAAAATAGTATGAAATACACATGAATAAATTAACAAGACTAGTAGGTTTACATGTATAGATTCAATCTTATTAGATCTAATAATCTGTTGAACAATATTTGAACCCCAAAACACCCATATAACCCAAGTTGTAATATTCAACACCTATCTTGATCACGTCTCAACTTTTCATAAAATGAGTAGGTTATCATTGATTTCATCTCTCTCGATGAATCCATGCTAGCTCTCTTGCTATCACCATGTGATGAAATTATTGTAGTAGTTTGACTAATAATTTCAATTTTATTTGATTTAAGTGTAACTATAAATATATAAATCATCATTTGATAAATCTCTTAGAAAACTAAGAGCAACTTCTTATTAAGGATTTGAGTTTGTAAAATAGTTTATTATTTTTTTAACAAGTGTATGATATTGTGAATATGATCATCCACGCTCTTGCATTGTTGTATAATATGTTGTACTTATCTAGATCTGTCAATCTATATGTTAATGGTTGGATAATATTGTCATACATGAGAAATACCTTTGATGAGTGCATCAAAATAGTTAGGTCCCAAATTTTATTATATTTGTTGCCAAAATTAAATAAGATGAATATACTCTGGTCAATCGTTTGTCATAAATATATTAGTAATTATGTATTTTTCATCAATCTTTCATTTGATTAGGTTTAAGGTAACTAATCCAATAAATGTCTAATGTGTTTTTTGCTAATGAACTAAATTCTTATCAAAATAGTCCATAATAAATGTATGTCTTTAATTTTTTCTAAGTTGTTTCTTGTGATCCCATATGAATTCTGGTCATCACAATAGTACATAAAAGCACAACGATAATAAATCTGCACACTCACAATACATATATATCCATTACCTTCATAATTGCAAAGCACTATACAACATGACAAAAAATCATTGTAGTAGTCACCATAGTGGCCATTATGACCATTGTAATAAGAACCATTATATTGTACTTTGATGGTCAACCATTAGAAGCCTCCTGCAAACCACCATGGGAATTAGGGAAAACCATCAAAAACTATCAAATTACATATTTGGAAAACCACAAATTACCCTTTTACAAATGCAAAAAAAAAAATATAAAACCACAACTTCATTACCTAATATCTATAGAACCAACATTGGTATTGTAAGCACCCACTATCGGCACAAACTTTCACCCTTAAATATGCATTGTGCACTATGCATTGTGCATGGTGCACAACCACCTTAAATATTTTGCATAACTCTCAATTTGCCTCTTCGAAGCTTTAATACCACATTGAAGGTGGAATCCATTAGGGATTCAACAATAATCTCTAATGGAAATTAGATGTCATATGAGGTCGTACCTAGTGCATAAGGCTCATGCTTTAGTGTGAGATCTGAGAAAAATTAATGCTTTAACAACAATATTTCTAAAAATCAAAGATAGTATGTCTGATGAGGCTTGAATATGAGATATATCTCTATTAGATGAAAATATTTGTTATCACACTAATACATAACTTCCAATAAAAAATAGAAACTAAATATGCCGAAATTAAGCCACAAAAATCATAAAGTATTAATAGAAACAAAAAAAAATCAATAAAAAGAGAGTACATGGGGTGACCATATATAATGGGCTCATTGGGTGTTATAGCTAACAAGTTGGGTGCTCATATTCTTAATGTAATAAAAATAAAAAAAATATATAAATTGTAATACCTTGCTCAATTAGGTATGTATATATTCGTAATACCAAGCTTGAAGGAAAAAAATATAAGTTGAGATATCTTTAAGGTGTGTAAAGATATCTAATGATTGATTTGTTTTTTAAATATATGTTGTAGTAAAAATTTTATCCTAAATTTTTTTATTAGGAAGAAATAATCTATTTTTATATATTTTATGTATCTGTGAAATATTAGATTATAAGTTGTATGTTTCACTGTTAGATTATCATTGTAAAAAGTATTGAGAAAATAAAATAATTTCATAATCTTTTCAAATAGATGTCGAATTCAAAATATCTCATCGGTGATTATTGTCATCATCCTGAATTTTGCTTATATAATAAATCTTGAAATGATTATTTGTTTTTTATTTTTTTAAAAAATAAAATTAATTTCAAGAAAAATATAAAAATCTATTATAGATATTTTTTAAGTTTAAGATGATACCCAACTAAAATTTGAATACTCGGCTAATACAAGTATTCATAATCATTGAAGTGATTTCATGTTTTGGAGATTTTTTTACATATCTTAGTATCTAAATAATTATGTTTAGGTAAGTATGTTGGTGAGAATTTAGAAAATTATAAATTATAATGACTGCATATGCTATATATGATTTGATAATAGTTAATTGTTCGATAGTCTTTTATATGATTTTCTTATAAGTAGTAGATTCAAAAAAATTATATTGAATAAGAAATTAATACTTGAATTAATTAGAATATATGCTAGAACATAATTCAAAAAACTAATTTCTATATGATAAAATCATCCCCTTTTGAATATGTTATTTCTAGTATAAAAAAGTATCTAAGTCTCTCATGGTTATTTGATTAAAATTATAACTGAAGATATTTTGTAAGGATAATAGTTTTCAACTTATTATCTCATAATTAAAATATCATCTATAAATACATGAAATAAAATTATTTTGTAATCATAACTTTTTTTAAAAAATAAAGAAAATTTCCTAACTATGTAAATTAAAATTTCATAAGTCATACAATATCTTTTTAAATTTATAAATTATGTTTAGTTGTCTTGTTGAAAATCTTGCAGATTCACATTCTGATATATAGTCATCCTATATCTAATGAAGTCAACAAATGAACCAACATCTCTAAATGAGTTTACACCTAAATTAAATGGTGAGTCAGCAGGTGTACATCTTAACATATTGAGATCATATAAAATATTCAAAATATATTTTTTCTAAGAAAAAAAGATTGTATCTCCTGAGTATTTAATCTCAATACTAAAAAAATATTTTAGACGTGACAAAATTTTCATTTAAAACTTAGTATGTATAAATGATTTTAGTTAGGATTATTCAATTGATCATCTTTTATAATTTAAATATTATTGATATATATAACTAATATTATGTATTCATCTCTCGATCTATGTTAGAAGTAATATGAATATTTTGATAAACATATTTTAAGATTAAATATAATAAGTATTGAAGAAAGTCTACTAATCATATTTTAAAAGACTACTTTAAGTCATAAAGTGTTAATCTCAATCTGCATATCATATTTATGCTCCTATGAATAATAAATTTTGGTGATTATTACATGAAAATTTTTTCTTTTATTTTTTTATCAAGAAAAACATTCCTTGCATCGAGATGATTCATAGTTTATTTATGCAATATTGTAATAGAAAATAATAATTTAATAGTAATTATTTTGGTCATATGAGTGAAAATATCATAGTTTATTTATGCAATACTACCCTCACTATCAATCTAGTCTTGAGTTAATTGATCTTTTAATTGAGTCTTATATTTATTATATACATCCATTTATATCTTACTATTTGTATTTGATTATCTATCAATTTTGGAATTATATCTTATGTATAATTAGATGTGATGGTACTCAATCTTTTCAATGTAGCATATTTTATCATGGATCATAAGTTCCTCTAAAAGAGTGTAAGAGATTATACAATCATCTAATAATAATAAGCAATTAGAATATATAATAGTAAAATGAGAATAAGAAATTTTTTGAGATAAATGATGCTGAGTAGAACACATTTTGGTTCCTTCTGAAATATAATTGTAATGTAATCCAAGTTTGATCAGTTGATATGATAGAATATTTATTTAGAATATATTATTGACGTATTTGTTTTGTATATGCCTTTAGATTAGGTTCATAAAGTCTTTCAACCCCCATTTCTCCCTATTTTGGAGACTTACACCTTATGTTCAATGACATACTTATACTAAGATCCACTCCTAAGGTGCACTAACCTAAAAGAGGTGTTATTCTTCTCAAATCTATTGTGCTTGTTGTATCAAGTATATGTGTATGAGCAGGATCAGCCATTACTATTTCATAAGGAATAATAACTTAGCATGGAAAAGAACTTATTGATATAGTGTTTAAAGATAGATTTTCTTGGATTGGGTTCTTAACTAAGGACCTATCCTTGAAGAATGTAATATTTTTACTTATAATTATCTCCTTAGTCTCTGGTGAATAATATATATATTCATTTTAATTACTCGAGTTCTCAATGATGATGTATTTGATGATATGAACAACCATCTTATCTTTGCATGGAGAGAAATTTAGAATAAAATAAATACCAAAAAATCTTGGGTGAAAAGTGAGTTTTTTTTCTTAGGTATACATGTTATTATGGGATACAATTCAATAGAATAGAAGAATGTATCTGATTGTTTAAAAAGTCATAATTGATATTGTTTTTTTAAAAATTTCTAGACACGCTTTTATGAAATAGGAGTGTTTAGTTATATCAATTAAATATTATTTTTACTTTCAAGTACCTTATTATAAACAAGAATATTAGCACATGATGTTTGATAACCTTCTCATGCTCCTCAAAGAAACAAGAAAATTTATTTGTTAATATATTATTTTTTTTAATATCTTCATGTTATATAAAATTAAATTTTTATTATTTCATAAAAATAAAAAAAATTAAATATTATTCTTTAAATATTGACAACCATGAAACTTAGTATTATCGTTAGTAAATGTAATAAAATATCACAAGTTATCATACATTGTTATCCTATAAAATTCTTAGATATCTGAGTGAATCAGATAGAATGAGTCATCAAATACTCACAATCTTGAAGATTGAGTCCTTAATTTAGGACTTATCCTCAAATAATATGATATTATTTGTAATTATACTTAGTCAATGGTGAATAATACTTATATCTATTTTGATTACTTGAATACTCATTGAAAATACACTTAACGATATAAACAATCATCCTCTATATGGATGGAGAGAGAGCTTTAATAAAAAAAATATATCCAAAAATGTTGGATAAAAAGTAAAAAATCTAATTTTCTAGCTTCTAAGTATACATGTTAATATGAGATATGATTTGAGAGAATTGAAAAATATATTTGGTTGATTAAGAAGTTACTAGTTGATATTGTTTTTTTATAAAAATATCTAGACACCTTTTTATGAAATATGAGTGTCATAGTTATCTTAATTAGATATTAATTTTCTCTCTTAAATATCGTATTGTTCTTAATATCACATTTATATTAAAAATTTTTTATATAAAATTTCATTAAAGTAAAAAAAAATAAAAATTTCTCTAAAAGCTGATACTCATAAAAATTGAATATAATTATCAATAAAAATAATAAAATATCATAAGTCATACATAATTATTCTATAAGGTCCTCAATTATCTAAATGAATTAGATTTAATGAGTTTTTCCTAATATTCTTTTGATATGTCAAATATGAATTTTTAGTATGCTTTCCTAGTTGATACTTGTCTAAATCAATAGATATCATGTTACAATCTACATTGAATACTCATAAGAAGGTAGATTGGTACTAAGTCAAGGGATAAACCTTTCATGCTAGCATTTACTTCGGTATTCATCTTTCAGGTAGACATTTCCCATGCAACTCTTTCCGATTGACATATGGCCTTTTCTAATACCAGAATATTATGCACAGGCCTAAAGGTCTCAAACTCTTTTTCAGGTGGGTCGTAACATTTGATCCATTTTTAAGAATCAGGCGGGACACCATGTTTTGCCTGTTAAGACACAATTTTCAGGATAGGCCATGCCGTGCTCCACAACTATATAAAAGGGAAATCTGACATGGCCTGTTGGCCCTCCGAAGCCCTGGGTCATGCCAGGTTGTGCCAGTCTGCCAAGCCAGGTTAGGACCATGTCTAACATGAACACATGTGCACTAAGCATGACTATAACCAATGCTAACTTGGGTTCCTGATAGGAAGCTTTGGTCAGGTTTAAGATAGCTTGGGATGACTAATCGAGCTGAAACTGTCCCGCACAAGTTGACATGTTGGGTCATGTGTCACATCTTTTGTAGCACATGGATTAGAAACCTTAGTCAACATGATCTGAATCGTGCCCCAGTTAGCTTGTGCCTATTGCAGGCATGGTTCCAACTTCGCCGACCATGTTGTGGGCTGTCGCTAACGATGTTGTGGGTCATGCCGTGCATCATGCCATGGGCCGCTTGGATTGTTTTACACCTCAATTGAGGTCTTAACTCAACTCAAAAGCTAGCTCAAGAGTAAAGATTTGCCCATAAACTTAGGTACTAATCTACATATTTATGAGTATTCAATGTAGAGGTGTCAAACGGGCCGGCCCAGCACGGCACGGCCCGTTTTTCACGTGCCCAGCCGTGCTACCGTGCCGTGCCGGGCACGGCACGGTTTTTTAAATTCGGGCACGGCACGGCCCGTGGGCACGGCAATGCCGTGCCGTGCCGTGCCGGCCCGCTCGGGCACGGGCGCACGGCAAGGCAGGGCATGCGGGGCGGGGCGGGTCGGGTCTATTTGGACCCGACCCGCGGGGCGGGTCGGGTCTATTTGGACCCGACCCGCGGTCTTTTTACCGGGGGCGGGGCCCGGTTGGGTCACGAGTCACGACTCAGTGAGTCGTGACCGTGAGTCGTGACTCGTGAGTCGCGACTCACGACGATGGCACGCGGGCCGGCGTGCCGGGCCAGGCACGGCACGACTCGTGCCTGGCACGGCCCGGCACGTGGTTTGTTCGCCCGGGCACGGCACGGGCCCGGGCACGTTTTTTTATCGTGCCGGGCCGGCCCAGGCACGGCCGAACCGTGCCGTGCCTCGTGTTGGGCTGGGCCGGCCCGGCCCGTTTGACACCTCTAATTCAATGTGAATCATAAATATTCTATTGCCCTTGTGAAATTGGACGTCCATGGATGACTTGCACTCTTGGTGACTTGAACTTTGGCTAGCATTCACTTAGGGCTAACCTTTAGCCCACTGGGTAATCCTTTTATTGCAGCTCTTTCTCATGTAGCTTTTTCTCATTGTTGGACATTCTGCTTTGGACCAAAATAATAGGTACTTAGGCTGTAGATTCTAACTCTACCAAAAAAGCTAGCTTGAGGGTGCAAGTTTGTCCCCTAATTTAAGTACCACTTTATACTCCTATGAGTATTTGATGTGGGTCATAACATATCATTCTTTTGATGCTTGATTATAGAATCTTTGATTTGTTTGGTGATAGGTATCCTAACCGGAATGGATCACTAGTAAATCAATAGTAGATAACTATTTAGAAAGGCTTTGTAAGTTGAGATGAATAGTTAGAATTCATTTTACTCAATTTCTAAGAAATTTATCTGTCTTGTATTATGATCATGCATAAAAATATCATAAGAAGAAAAAATGATATTACACTTTTGTTGCTTTATAAAATAATTGATAATAAATTAATTATGACACAATTCTGATATATGTAAAATATCCATCAAATAGAAAGAGTCAATATTGATATTTTTGTGGATTTTTTGTGCATATAATAGTGCAATTGACTATAATAATATTAAAAGTGATTACCTATGACATGGATATTTACTCTTTAATCTATTGTTCAATAATCAAGAGTGAGTAGGAATATAAAAAATATCTTGAAGGGCTCAATGAGTTGAGATGAATAATTAGAATCCATTTTACTCAATTCATAAGAATTCATTTGTTTGATATGTTGATCATGCATAAAATATTACAAGAATAGAAAATAATATTACACTCTTGTTGTTTTACAAAATAATTGATAGAAAATGAATTATGATAAAATTCTAATACATGTAAAATATCCATCAAATAGAAAGAGTCAACATTGATATTATTATGACTTTTTGTCTGATATAATAATAGAAATAAAAAGAAAATGATTAATTATGACATGAATATTCTTTTCTTAATCTATTGTCAAATAATATAGAGTGAGTTGGTGTGTAGAAAATATAATAAATATAACTATGTTTTCATTAGTAATACCCAAAGAATAACATTTTGCATATTTCTCATGAGAAAATATCAATATAACATGACTAATAGACATAGTCATAAAAAAATCAACCCGGGTATATTTAGTTGTATGTGGTTTAATTTTTAGATCTTGAAAAGTTCATCGTAACTCAAAATGTAATTGCTAGCATCTCTTTCTAGTATAGAGGTGTCAATCAGGCTGGCCTGGCATGAGGGACGGCATGGTTCGGCCGTGCCTGGGCTGGCATGACACGGCAATTTCTCATGCTTAGGCGCGTGCCGTGCCTGGGTAAGGCACAACTCGTGCCGTGCCGTGCAGTGCCGAGGCCAACTAGGCCTCGTGCCGTGCCTGACCCGACATGGTTCGGTGGCCTGTGGCATGGCCCGTAGGCATGGGTCGGGGTCACACGCAGTCCCGCACCCACAGACCTGGGCTCCCGGCTTTCAGCACCCTCACGAGTCACGGCTCACTCTCTTGCGACTCAGGAGTCGGGCCTAGCTTCCTGCGGTACTCCCGACCTGACTCGATTCCACCCCCCCCCCAACGGGCAAAAAAAAAATTTAAAATGTAGCCGTTGGATCTCGCCTCCAACGGCTAGGGGGCAGAATCTGATGACCCTCATGATTATGCCCCCTAAAATATTTAAAAAAATTTAAAAAAACAAAAAAGAATACTTTTATTAAAAAAAATTATTTTCTTTAATCTATAAAATATTCCCCACATCTCTATAATATTTAAATTTTTTCATAAATGTTTATTCTTTTAAATCTCACATTTTTACTCTCTCAAAACTCTTGCTCATCTCTCTCGGGACTCGAGATTTCGTCATCTGGTTTGGTTTTTTTGGGAATCTCAACTTGGGTTTCAAATTTTGAATTAGACTATGGTGCACCGTGCACGTGATCAACCTCATTTCTTTACTGGGTAATTTATTTTAAATTTTTTTTTACTTTCTCTCTCTCGGTCTTTCTCTAGTATCTCTCTCTAGTTTTAAAATAGTTAAATCTAAAATCTATCATCTAGTCTCTACATAAGTGTCCTGTTTAACAAAAATCCTAAAAAATAATAAATACTAATGAAACATAATTAAATTTAGAAAATGAAAATCTTACATATAGGTCTAAGGTTGCTGAAACTTTGCTTTCTCCAGTCATCTCAACCCAAATTACTAAAAATAAAAAATTAGGAAGACTTCTGTAGTTTGGACTCATTTTAATATAATAAAATAAAAAAATATTAGGAGTGAGGAAGAAGAAGAAATGGCAAGGTGCAAATATTGTTTGAGAATTTTAACTTGTAGGAGTTCGTTTGGAATTGGGCACCTTAAGAGGTATGTCGAATTATGCACCAAAAAAATGATTCATTAGATTCTAGGCAAGTCCAACTTAGCACTGTATTTTTTTGAGACTTGATCTAGTTCACTCTCAAAGTTTACTCACTTCATATACTCCAGCAAATTGGATAGGGATGACATGACCAAACTTATCACATTGATGAGTATTCCGATCAGATTTTCGGAAGATCTAAGGGTAGTGCGCATCATGTAGACATATTTTCAGCCTGCTTATCGTATGATTCTTAGGTCCACATCTAGGAATGACATACTAAAATTGTATAAGTTAGAAAAAAAAATAATTAATGAATTTATGACATATAGTGGAGTGGTGTCCGTGACGTCCGATATCTAGACAAGTCATGATGAATCATTTTATACATGTCTCATCAGTCACTATGTAGATTCTAACTAGATTATGAATAAAAAAATTTTAGGATTCTCTGATATTCTCTATTCTCATGATGGCTCGGCTATTTTTGAGTGTATGATAAAAATCTTCAGGGAATATAAAATTCAAAATAAAATTTTTAATATCATATTCAATAACACATCTAATAATGGAGTAGCGATTAATATGTTTGTTAGGAATATTAGGGATGCACCATTAGGAGAGATTTTTCATGTCAAATACATGTGTCACGTGATTAACCTGATTGTTCAAGCGGGTATGAAGGTGTGTTTCCCTGCATTGAATAATATACGTAACATACTAAAATATATTCGCACTCCTCGCAGACAACAAGAGTTTGGTACTCTCTGTTTGTCTGCGAATCTTAAGAAGAAGAAATTCTAATCGGATGCGAGACATCGTTGGAATTACACGTACCTGATGTTGGAATCATGTGTTGGATACGAACACGTAATATTCGACTACGTCAATACTAAGAGTGACGAACTTATTATTGATGACACTGACTAGATTTCAGGAATTTCATAAATAAAATTTCTGAAGATTTTTTATGACTCGACGAACATGTGTTTGTCGGTTTATACGTCCATGACTTGCATTGCACTCAGGTGCATATGCAACATTAGTAGCATGTTTAGGAAGTATCGAGCTGACTCAACACTTAGCCATATGGTTACAGAGATGGAAACCAAGTACTTAAAGTACTGGTCCACTGTTTCATCTCTTTATTGCCTCGCTACATGCATGATTCTTAGAGTTAAGATAAAAGGGATAGAAAACATCCTGACTTACATTTTCTCGTGCATTAACTTGGAAGACCCACCTGAATGATTTATTCATGAGAAGTTGACTGACTTGTTCACATACTATGATACTAGGTATTGGGGTGGTGGTAGTGAAACTGTGATTACGGACATGAATACATTATTCGGAGATGATGATTTTTCTATTCAGCTAGCGATGGAGAAAAGTCGGGGTGGACCATCACATAGGAGCGAGCTTTCTCGGTACTTAGATATCGATTACTGCTCAATCCTATCATATTTTGATACTAAGAATCTTGATATATTATAGTATTGAAAATCATATGAGTCCACATTTCCCATGCTATCTAGGATGACACGGGATTTACTGACTCCTCCTGTGTCGAGCGTAGCATCGGAGTCTATTTTTTCTGTTGCAGTGAACATGATTTTAGATAGAAGATCGAGATTATATTTAGATATTGTTGAGGCTTTGGCCTGTTTGAAGGATTGAGAGGATTTAATATTTAGCATCCATAATCGTGTTTGAGCTAAGACACGGACTACATCCGGATCCACTACGAAAGTGGATGAGTTGATTGCTGATGATAATGATCCATATGATAGTGATCTTAATGTTGCGGCTGATGATGCCCATGATATGCCGATCGACGATTGATGATAATCCACTGCTTTTTGATTTTGATGTTTTGTTTTTTACTAATTGTATATTTTATTTTTATGTTACGTTGAAACTTGAATTTGTTTGGTTCTGACCTTCGGTATTTATTGGCTAATTGGTCATTTCTCATTTGGTTTGCTTTTGTTTTTTTGACTTTTTAATTTTTTTTAATGAAATTTTTTGTTTAATTTATTTTTTTGTTTAAAATTTTTTTTTTAAAATTTTAAACTCTATAATTTAATCTTAATAAATTATAAACTAATTTTATTTTAAATTATAAAAAAAAATTAAACTTTATAATTTATTTAATTTTTAACAATTTTTATTTTATAATTTAATATATTAAACATTATATATAATTCTATATATAATATAATATATATTTTATTTAAACTAAAATATTAAACTTAAAAAATTTTAAACCAAGCCCATACGGCCTGGTTTGGCCCGGCACGAAAGCACGACCGTGCTCTAAAAAAATGGGCAAGGCCGCCGGCCCGGCCCGTTGACACCTCTATTCTAGTATATCTTATACAGTTATACTTCAACAAAAGAGTCAAGTATTTATTGTCTTTATGTTTCTTAGAGCATCTCTATTTCTCCCAATAATCTTATCACCAATGTATAACAAAAATGCCGTTCTCAATTTTTAATAGGCTGCTTCTATTGGTCACATATTAATTCAAGTTATTTTTTTATTTTTTAATCACATCACTCTTTCACATAAATATCCAAAAATATGTTGTTATGCTTTGGTACTAGCACATATTTGTTAGCCATCTTCGGTTCTATAGTTGTGCCTAGAAAATGACTTCTAGACCACCCAAAATTAGTAGTTAGACGTTTGATGACCTCTAAATGCCAAGTAAAAGAGAAATCACCCATTGTACCTGGGTGTTTTAGGGTTATAGTACAATGACGCTACTAGCGCTATCACAAAATATTGTAATTTGCTCATGATTACAATTGCTGATATCATCAGGGAGTGCACCATCATCATGTTAGACTGTGCGGCACAACCTAGCATCATCTGTCTCTCATTGGAATACTTTTGATACCGTGTTGAGAATATTTGGTAAAAGTTCATGCGATGGGAAGAGGGGAGAGAAGAGAAGAAATAAAAAATATATTTTTTTTATTAATTATGAATACTTGAAGCTAAAATATAATATAAAATAAATAAATAAATATATACACATACATACATATATATATATATATATATATTATATATATATATTTATTTAGTTTGAGGTAGTCTATAATTCGGACAATTCTAAATAATGAAAAAATAAATAAAATAAAATAAAATAAATTAAATTAAAATTCAACAAATATATTATTTTAGTATACTATTCATATTGCATATGCATCTAAGTAAAATACAAGATAAGAAAATCTATAAAGACGAACATAAGTTTATTATATCATAAAAAAATTTTACGTTTCAATATAATTCATTACTTATGATTTTAATAATTTTATTATTAACGAAATCAAATATAATATATTAGTAACTAATAGATGAATTCAATATCAGATATGTTTAATTTCAATGATGTTTTATATCTAGTAAAAATTTTTTTCCTTTTAGTCTTATATAAATTATAAAATTATTATAATTTATTAAATATTTTAATATATTTTAGTAAATTTTGAATTTGTTATAATGAATTAGAAATAATTTTTAAGTTGATTTACATTATTAGTTTTATTATGTGATATATATATTTAATATAAAAAATCTTGGTCAAGACACTCTTATAATTCTTATGAATATATTTATTATGATATTATTATTTGCAATATTATTAAATATTATATTTTATTTTATATTTCATATTTTCAAAATACTCATTAGACTTTTATATATTGCATGATCATCATGAGGATCCATGTTCTTATGCAACTTTATTATTATTTAATTAATTTTTAATTAGAATTAACATAATAGACAATAATGCATGTGAAAAAATATTATCATGACTAGTTTATATCCATAAATATTATTTTCTCTTTCATATTTTTAATTAATATGCTTTCAAATGTTATTAATTTTAATTATTTGTCATATTTATGATTTTTTTATCATATCAGTCCTACTACTCGACTTAGGAATCATATGATAAGGGGATTGGATATATTTATGTATATAATAAACTAGTTTAAAATTTTTCATAAGTTTAATCAGAGACTCATATTAATAATTATCTTAATATTTTTCTCTTTTAAATTCAGCACAATAAATGAACATGATCATTGAACCTCAAATTTTTTAAAATTAAATGACTACCACTAAGTTGATGATGCCTATTGTGTCTAATTAAATTATTAGTTTCATAACTATAATTTTTCTTTTATAATATCTATATTATTTTTGATCTTTAACTCATATATTATTATTTTTATTTATGAAAAAGTGAATCTAATCCACAATGCTTCTCTATGAATCTTATATTATTGAGTTGTCTCAACTAATGTCCGTACATTTAGTCGATCACCTTGAGCCACAAAGCATGTTCCTCTTTGGGGCATATCATTAAAAAAAAAAAACTTCCTTTACCAAAAGGATTATTGGAAGACAAATTAGTCTTGAATCTTTTAATTGAGTTATTGTTTTCTAAATAAAAATTATTCACAATTTTAATTTGTATTGAAATTATTATTTTTTATTTTTTATAATAATTAATTATGTAATATTGTTGTTTAATTTATAGAATTAGGAGTTGAAAGAGAGTTTTTTTGATTATTATTATTATTATTATATATATATCTATAACTTTAAGTCTAGTATTTATTTGGCATATAGAACTTATAGATTGACAATCATAATTCGGTGGATTGTGGTTTGTCGGATCGGATGTCCTTTATTAACAATTATAAAATTTAATTATTAATGCAAAAAAAATTCAAATAAAAAATAAAAAATTTTACATATTGAGAAATAAATAGAATAAGAGAGAAAAAAGAGATAACTATTTAATTATGAAAAAATATAAATTTTTTTTATCTATTTATAAAATTTTTAAAATTTAAAATATTTTTTTTTTATTTTTTTTTGCTTTTTGTGTAAACTGTAAAGGATCCTTTTATCTATGGATTTTGTCTAGCACATTAGAGATAAAATCCAATGGGTGAATGAAGGTCAAAGGATAATTTTTATTTATTTATCATGTGCATGCATGCTTGTAACACATCAATGATTTGTCTGACAATGAATGGCATTTCATAATGATGAGATTCTCATTGCTATGTAAAATTTTAAAAAATGTATTTTATGATTTTAATTCAAGTGGGTTGGTTCTGGGTCAGTTTGAACTGATCCGGTTTCATTTAAAATAATAGGCAAGTGAAACACACTCACCATATCTTGATGCATGCATTTCATCAAATCACCTAATCGGATCAGTTTTTGCTCGGTTCTCAAGTCTTCTTTCGTACAATTTTGGCCTATGCAGGCTGACCATTAAGGTAATGCCATGCTGAATACAAATTCAGCATGCAGGCCAAATCACACTGTTTGGCACCACTGGTTGGGCTGGTTTTTGTGGATCGTGGTGTAAACCCTACCTATGCTACCTTGCTATAATGTCACTTCTAAACACGTGACTACGATAAAACTTTTGGGATCGGGTTTGAATATAACTTATCTGTCATTTTCGCAGAGTGATCATAAAGTTAAGATTATGGGGGCTAATTGTAAAATTATTTTGGTCCGTGATAAATTTGTATTTAGTTTGGACAAGTTGTGTATGTACAATTTTCCTAGTATAAACTTTAAATTATGAGTGATGAGTGATCAAGTTTCTCATTCTTCTACTCATCATGAGCTTGAACTAGGGTAGACTCATGAATTATTATGTTGTTTAGGCTTAGGTAAGATTGTGTTTAATAAAAAAAAAAAGTAACAAGAATTTATCTCATTAAAATACACGAAAAAAATAAAAAATCAAGCTAAATAATATCTTACTCATAGACTTTTGTAAATTTATTATTAACCATCACAATATTCAATAAGTATGCAAATAAAATAGTAAAGAAGTGATTATTAGTATCGTGGATATTGGATCTTGTTTTGATAATTTATGTTTTTTATGAAATGGAAAAATAAAATAAAATTAGTAGTACTTAAAGAATGAAAAGTATTTAATTTTAGAGATAAGTTTTATATTTTTCTTCTTATTAAGTGTCATAGTTAATAAATATTGTGAGAGTTTTTAGATATGTATGATAGTTTGTCTATTTCTCTTAATATTTTATAATGCTATTGGTCATATCTCTAGAAATAATTATTAAAATCTCTATCTACTATGTCATTTATTCATATAATATATGTATTATAGGAATAATTTCTTTCATCTACATATTAATGCTATGTCATATCTCTCTCTAATTAATATTGACAGTGAGTTGCTATCACACACAAAGGCTTTGATATTAATCTTTTGAGATATATCTTCATCAATCTTTTTATTTTTACTTAATATAGAGCTTGGGTATTTGTAATGATAGACATTTGATATATTTTTTTTTTCATTTTGATTGCTATATTATTAATACTCTTAAAATGTTTAAACTTATATTTTAAGTACTTTATTTTGGTATGATAATCTTAAATTTCTTAGAGTCAAGTATAACTCTACAAGCCACTAATTTTTTACTTAATCATTTTTTAATCTCATTAAGTAATAATATGTTATCTGTCAATAACATACATTAAGATATGTTTTTGTTAGAGGTATGTTATTAATTAATTTATAATTAATATAAAAATATAAGGATTTCATGATAAATTTTGGTATAATTTCATTGTTATTAGAAACTCATGAATCATATTTTGGATCAATTTAAATTTGGATATTATTCTCTCTTACATATTATTGATTAGATTATTATATATATTTGATATATATTTTTGATATAATACTAATCAAATTAAGTTTTTTATGATTCCATCATAAGTTTTTTTCTAAATTGATAAATATTATATTTAAATCTTTCATATTTTATATGTATTTTTTAATTAATTGTCTAACTAAATAAATAATTTTCATATTAGACCTACTTAGGATAAATATAAATTGTTTCTCTAATATTTATATTTTTTTTCTTAATATGTGTTCAATCATTTTTTTTATTAAAACTTATAGTGTGAGTCATGAGTTCAATATTTCATAAGAAATTCAAAATTATATGTATTTGAGCAAGAATGGAGTTGGGATGACTTGTCAATTGGGAAGTCTTGGTGTTACATGCATATATTAGAAGTCATGTTTTGGTATAATAATAATTGCCTTTATCCAAATATGGCACATCTAGGGTTTGCAGTCTCTTTGACTTTTGAGTATATTACTGTTGAAATATTAATTTCTTTTAAATATAACATAAAAGTGAGAGTCGTGTAATTGATATGATCTTCATAATAATATTATAATAAGTAAATATTATTAGGAAGTATGATTTTCATATTCAAAACCCTTAGTTTTTTTATGATACATTTAAGTTATATTTATTTATATATACTCTCACATCTTATATTTCATCTAGTTATATACGTGAAATTAGTAAAATGTTTAAGTAATTTAAAGAATATCTATATTTTAATGACATAATTATTGAGACAAAAATATTTAAAATATTGTGTGATCATTTTATTACTTTATTGTTTAATTATTTATGTGGATCATATAATTAAAATCATCAAAAATATTATTATTGTAGTTTATTATGTTTTATTTTATTTTTTTACTTTGTTGCATTATGTATGTGAGTATCGAGCACGTGGATTCTTCTAATTTGAATGATCTATTATATATGTATCTCTCCTATACATATTTTATAAATGTAATATATAGAGTTTATGAATTATTTGTTTATATTTTTGGCTTAACATTTTAACATGATATCAAAGTCAAAATACTAGGAGGAACAAACTCTAGGGCATGTAAGGGTACAAAATCATAGAGAATACATGTGTACATTGTACTAGCACAATGCACATGCTTGTGTATGCTACAATGCATTCACGTGCATTGCAAAAGAGAAAGGAGGTGCACAATTATTATGTGTGATCATATACCATTATCACTCATTCACTATGTGTGACATGTATTGATGCCCATTGTATCAGTGTTGTGAAGTGGTGATGATGCCAGGATTGATGGTGGTGTGGCCTAATTCTAGTAGTATCATTTTAGGCTAGTGAATACCTAACCCTAGGGGTGACATCAACATAATAGAACCTTCAAGTTCTAATTTTAAGGGTGATAGAATTTAGAAAAAGACAATTAGAGTTCCTAATTTGGGTAGAATCCAAATCAGGGGTTTAGTTTGTTATGGGGGAAATTTTACATTTTAAATGTTGATGTCAATTTTGGAGAGCTATGGCATAGTATCAATCTGTAAATGCATGAAAGTTTTTCTATAATACACATATTATAAGTAAAATGGATATATTAGAGATATGTATTAATAGTTATTTTTGGAGTATGTAAGAATCTTCTTTTAGGCAATATCATGCACTTCTTGTCATTTAGGTATCACTAGTTTTATTATTCATATTATTCTTTTAGATTTTTGAATTATCGATATATGAGTCAATACATTTATTATTGGTATTTATTCTATTTTTACAATATTTTTTTCTTATTTATTGAATATGATGATATTTAATAATACTCTTTTAAAAGTTATTAGATATGATAATATTTAATTTTATTTCATATTTTTCTAGTATATTTTTCTTATTCTCTTGATTTTTTTTATTAATTTATTTTTTAGATGTATTTTTAGATAATTTATTCTTATTTTATTTATTTTTACTAATATTTATTTATATGATTAGAAGATTGAGTAAAACTTTATTTTTATATTTGATAAAGATGAATTCTATGCTTGAGCATTCTCTAATTAATTATTTATTATTAGGTAAATTAAAAATATTTTATCATACTTGTAAGGGTATTATTTCCTTTGAGAGTGAGACATATCAATTAAGAAAATATATCAAAGTTTCTTATCTTGGTTACTAAGTTGGTATGAGTAAGGATCCATTTGATTTGATACACTCAATTGTATGAAAATTTAGTTGAAAATTTATCTAAGAGGAATTCATATTTTTTTCTATTTTTATTGATGATTATTTTTATTTTATAAGAGTATTTCTTTTTGTTCTGAATTATATTTATAAATTTTTTAGATATGAAATAAAATATTAAAAACTCAATTTAATAAAAATATTAAAAAAAAGTATTAATGTATGTGAGTATGTGTTAAATAATTGTAGCACTCGATATATAGATCATGAGATTATATATTAGATTTTATATGTTAGTACATTCCTACAAAATATGTAGTAGAAATGTTGAATAGATATCCAATTTAGAAAATTTGGATATTTTTATTTGGTAGGAGTATTTTGAAGTATTTTTAGGAAGATGTAGTTTTAACCATTAATTGTCTCATAGATTAGATATTTTCTTTTGTTATATTTCAGCAATTGCCCTTTTAGATTCATAATCTTTAAGAGAAATTATTTAGTTTGTCTATTTCTCAACTAGTCTTTGGAAGTTCTTGTTATGCTCACGGTCTCTCTCCATAAGACAAAAACAATATGATTCATGGAGTCTTGAAGTGTGTATTTTTTAGATATTCTAATATTCAAAAAATATATAATTGTTTTTTACTATATTTTGATAGTGAGTTAGTAAGTGTTGCTACTATCTTTTTTTAGTAACACTAATTTTTTAGTGAGTTTAGGAATAATGTGATTTTAGAAGTTGTATCTAAATTTATTATTTTTTATTTCTTCCCTGCAGTCCTACTTTGATCTCCAATTAGCAAAGAGAGTCGCATGTCAACTAAACATGAATTTATTGGTTTACATTATAGTGACTCATATGAAGTCATTATATATATTAACAAATATAATGTAGATTAATTTTGAAGAAAATGAGGTTTGTTTAGAGGTGTCAAACGGGCAGGGTTGCCCACGCTCGATTAGACTCAGCCATGCCTAGCATGACACGGCACGGTCTAGACATGTGTCTAGACTCGTGCTGGGCTGGCTCTTGCCACGGTACATGTCATGCCAAGGTATAACAGGCCTCGTGCTGGGCTAGGCACGACCTGGTACCCTAGCCCATAGGCACGGGAATTCAGCATGACCTGAACCGTGCCCTCCCCCCCTCGACGCCCCTAGCCCAACCTGGACCCATCGATTTTGTCTCCCCGGCCTGACCCCAACAAGTTCCAGAAGCTGAAGTTTCTGGAACATGTGACCGTTTGGGTTGATTTGATGGTCGAACCGACTCAATGGTTAAAAAAAATGTGTTTTTAAATTTTGGCTGTTGGTTTACACCCCTAACGGCTAGGAGGAAAAATTCAACAGTCCTAAGGATTCTTCCCATTTTAAATATTTAAAAAAATAAAAAAAATTGATTTTTTTAAGAATATTTTTTCAAATTTATAACCGCTCCTTCTCACCCTTATTCATAAATTATAACTTTTCTCTCTCTATCTCTCATGTTTTCTTTTCACCCCCTCTCGACTCTCATCTTTTTCTCTTTCTCGGTCTCTCATTTTGTTTTGGGTTTTGGGACTCGGGTGTGGAGTGTGACTTGTCAATTGTGGTGTGCGTATCAAAAGACAAATGAGATTTTACACATTACGGTCTTATAGGTATTAATTTTTAAATTTTGTTAATTTATTTAGAGTTGAGTTTTAATTTTTTATTTTAATTAAAACTTTAAACTTTAAGAGTTTAGTTTTAGTTTAATTAATATTAATTAAAATATAATTTTAAAAACATTAATTACAATATAATTAAAAAACTAATAAAAAATCAAAATGACAAATAGCAATATTAATTATGATAATGAAATTAATTTAAATGTAAACATAAAATATTATAATATAGATAACGAAAATTCTATGGAAATGTCTTAGGTTACTGAAATTTTGGTTTCTTTGATCATCTTTACCTTAATATTTAAAAAATAAAAAGTTAAAAAAATATTAATAAGTTAGACTCACTTTAATATAATATAAAATAAAAATATTAGGGGTGATGAAGAAGAATATGCATAGTATAAATATTATAAAAAAATTTTAAACTATAATAGTTCGTATGAGACTGAACACCTTAAGAGATATACTGAATAATGCACCAAAATAAATGATCCATTAGAACCTAGGCAAACTCAAATAATATGTGGATTCTTTAAGGCTGGATTTAGTTTAATCTCAATATTGATCCCCTTCATATACTACGAGTTAGGGAGAAAAGGTTTGGTCAAACTGATCATCATGATGGTCTTATGATTAGTTACTATCATGCAAATTTATTTTCAACCTGCATATTATAGGATTTATATGGCCACAACAAAGAATTACATATTAAAATACTATAAATTAGAAAAAAAAATAATAATTAATATATTTAGGCATTATAGTAGAGTGTTGTCTATGACGTCTGATATCTTGACTAGTCACGAGGATGCATCATATGCATGTCTCACTACTTACTATGTAAAAAATTCTAAAAAGACACTAAATAAAAAAAATATTAGATTCTTAGAAATTCTTTATTCTCTTGATGACTCGGTCATTTATGAGTACATGATAAGAATATTTAATGAATATAATATTTAAAATAAAATATTTAGTATCACATTCGATAATGCATCTAATAATAGAGTAGTCATTAACATATTTATTAGAACTATTAAAGACGAGCTATTAGGAGAAATTTTTTATGTAAAATACACGTGTCACGTTATTAACCTCATAGTACAAGTGGGGATAAAGGTTGTATTCCTCACTTTAAAAAATATATGTAAATCACTAAAATTTTTTTGTATCCCTCATAGATAACATGAGTTTGGTACTATTTGTTTGTTTGTGTGTTTAAAGAAGAAAGAAATTTTAATTGTGTGAGATACTATTTGAATTATACATAAATTATGTTGGAGTCATATTTTGGATACGAACACGTGATGTCCATTTACGTCAATAGTAAGAGTGACGAACTTATTATTGATGATACTTACTGGGCTATAAGAATTTTATTTATGAAATTCCTGAAGATTTTTTATGACACGATGAAAATGTGTTCGTCAGTTTATATTTTAATGACTTATATTATACTCATGTGCATATACAATATTAGTAGCATGTTTAGGAAATTTATAGATGAACCAATGCTTGGTAATATGGTTGTAGATATGAAACTAAGTTCTTAAAATACTGATCTATTATTCTCTCTTTATTGTCTGGTTATTTACATGGATCCTATGGTTAAGGTAGAAGTGATAGAGAATATTTTGACATACATATTTTTGTGCATGAACCAGAAAGATAAACCTGAAGGGTTCGTGTACGAGAAGCCGACTGAGCTCTTTACACACCATGATACTAAGTATAGTGTTAGTAGTATTGAGGCTCTGAGTACGGATATGGATACCATATTTGGAGATGGTGACTTTTCTTTTCAGTTAGCGAGGAGAAAATGATTGTGTGGACTGTCGAATAGGAACGAGTTATCTCGGTACTTAGATATCGATTATTGGTCAATCCTATCACATTTCGATTAATATGAATCTTGATATTTTATAGTGGTAAAAATTATATAAATTTACCTATCTTGTACTATTTAAAATGACATGAGATCTACTGACTCTTTTGGTATCGAGCGTAGCATCGGAGTCTATTTTTTCTATTGTAATAAATATGATTTCAAATAGGAGATCCAGATTATGGCCAAATATTATTTAGATATTAGCTGCATAAATAATTAAGAAAATTTGAGTTTGGGCATCTAGGATCATGCTGGGACTACAATAAAAGTAGATGAGTTAGTTGCTGATGATGATTCATGTGACATTAATATTGATGATGATTGATGACTGATATGAGATTAAAGCATTGATGATTGAGCTAAGTGTCTGAACCTACTTTATTACATATGACATACTACTATCGATGCACTGATACTATTATCATCATTGATCATACATTGATGATATTTATTATTTTTATTTATCATTTTTAAATTATTTTTGTTTATTTTTTTGTCATTTTACTTTAATGCTTGATTCAAGCATTTATGTTTTTGTGATTGACATTGGATTGAATTCATGTTTTATTAATTCACATATTGATATTGTTATTGATTTAGACACTTGTTAATTTTTAGATTTTAAATGTTTATGTTTTATTAATTTAATAAATTTAAAATTAATTAATTATTTATTTTAATTTAAGTATTAAAATTAGGGGTTCGGCACGACTGCGCGCGCCGAAACCCTAATTTTTTTTTTAATTTAGGGTTCTGCCCGACCGGGCGAACTCGGCGGATCGTGCGGCGGGCCCGTGCCAGGCTGAACCCCCACAAAATCATGTCGGGCCAGGCACGACACGGTACAGTGACCGTGCCTGAAAAAAATGGGTCGGGCCAACCCGGCACGTCCTGTTTGATACCTCTAATCCATACCATGCTAGGCACGACACGGTAGCTCAATTGGGCAACCCAAAATGGGCTGGGCCTACCCAACCTGGCATGTTTAATACCTCTATGTTTTTAATGAGGGAAATTTCTCTCGGGTCTAGATGATGCAGTAAATCATAAGTCTACTCTAATTTTGGCTCAAGATGAATTGAAACTCTAAGTCACTATTTGTCAGAACAAAGATATTATACTAAGACAAGGGAACACGTGTAATCTTCTTAGATCTAAGACGAGTTTACCACGGAACCAATTGATCCTACAATTAGCCACTCTGATTTTGATCTTTCGATTGTCTTGTTGGAAAGAACAAATGAGTGGTCCTCAGTTCAAATTTTCTCGTCCTAATGCCTTTTTTTTTGTTTAATTTCTTTTATTATTTTTCTTGATGGTAATATGATACACAAATATTTAAGATGGCTTTAGGCCATAATAGAATAGATATATATCATATATGTTTTATTTCAATGACACTTGTGAACTAGCATTACGACTTGTTAAAAAATTTGTTGTTAGTTATATATTTGTGCTCATTCCGAAGACAAATCTAGATTAGAAGATAGTTCATTTTAATGAGAGACTTTTTTGCGAATGAATTCACTCAAATGATTGATGTTACTTATTAAAATATTTATTTTTCAGTGACCAATATTATTTTAATATAGATTTTTATTTCACTAGCATCATCTCTTTAGTCAAACACACTCAAACACCTAATAGGATATTAAATCATTAAAGAAAAAACATATTCTATCATGCTTAATCCCAAAGAATGTACTCATCTAGTCTTTTGATCTCGCAAATAAATATTAGTATAAGAAAATAATAAAATCAGAATTGAGTTACGCATAAAGGTAACTCATGTAAGAATTGAGTGTGTTTGTATAAGAAAATAATAAAATCAGAATTGAGTTACGCATAAAATCAGAAAATAATAAAATCAGAATTGAGTTACGGAATATTCCATAAAAAGAAAAAACATTCTAAAGAAATAAGAGGACGAGATGGGTATTATCATATTCAATGACTCTCGAAGAATTATCATTAACTATTATAATATTCAATGAACATGTAAGAATATAGTAAAAAAGAGTGATTACCTATAATATAGATAATTGAGTGAGAATAATTTTGGAATAGTTGATCACATAGGAGTCATTATATGACATGCATGTATTGGCAGTTATGTCTTAGTGTGATGACATGTACCTTCATTTAATGTTGGTTGGTGTCGGGTTCGAGACTACTTAAAAGAAAAATCTGATTTTTAGGAGTGATCTTGTCGATATATTAATCTCTTTTAAACTCCATGCTAAGCGAGAACATTATGTATTAGCTACAACCTTCACCTATAATATGAGTATGAAATAGAAGAATGAATCATAAAAGCTATAATACTCGAAGGTAGAGAAGAATTTATTGTTGCCCCACTATCAAGGAATCATGAATATTCCTTGCCAGTAGAGATAGCGGTGATATCTCTATAATGACCCCTAGATGGATCTAATAGTTGGTCTGTCTCACCCAACTATTTGTATTATTTTTGGTCTCTTTTCTAGAAATAATATCCAATAAATATCTCTGGTATAGCTCATCCTCATGTAATATGTATGCTTAATTGAGGCTCTCTTGTCTGCCTTTGATATGATTGGTATTCTCTTGGGTGTTGGTAAGTGTAGCATGAGATGTATCTCCAATGTCTCCGGTATGTCTCTTATATATAGAATTGCTTGATGGTATAATATTGGTATGGTGAGAAACGCTCTTCAATCAAAAAATCAAATATTTAACTTACTCCATTCTAAATCAATATACTATCCAATAGAGAAACCAACCCAAAAAGCTGCCCCACAAAACACCAAAACCCTAATTTGGAGACGAAGGATTCTGCGCAAATTAGGAACCATAATTTGGAGTTCCAAAATTTCTATCACCCCTGAAACTCGTGTGATTGAGGTTGCAGGGATCTCCTTCACCTGCTACTACCCGAATTGAGCCACGCCATGCACCTGAATCATGACGCACCACTGGACCACCATGATTTCGGTGCCGCCGCCACCTCACGATGTCGATGTAGTGGGTGTCGATGACTGTTGCACACAGTGGTTGTGCAACGACAATATATGGTGGCACATGGTGACCATACGCACCCTTTCTCTTTGTAATGCACAAGTGTGCAATGTGGCATGCATGCCCACGTGCACTCTCCTGGTAGAGTGCACGTGCCCCCTAGCGGCTCATACTCTTACTTGCCCTAGGGTTTGTTCTCTCGGGATTTTGGCCTTGATTCCATGTTAAATTGCAAGATAGAAAATCACATAAACTCATTGGGAAATAAAATATAAAACACGTACAAGAGATACTCTTATGCATTTGACCATTCAGATTGTGACAGCTCACATGTTGGGTAAATAGTAAACTACTGCAATTTTATATGAAATATTTATTGTTGATATATTTGTGAACATTTGATATTTTTAGTGTTCATAGTACATGTAAGGGTATTATTGTAATTTATGATCGTATATATTATCACTATCATCTCAAATCACTCAATTTATTTTTCTAAAAGTTTTTCGTAGTTTACCCTGAAAAATATTTTTGTAGATATATTTGTCATGTATTTTTTCAATTTTCTAGAAAACTAGAAAAAACATTTTACTAGATTTTAGTTTTATGAAGAAAAAAAAAGAGTTGTTTTTCTGAGTGGAACGTGACCGAGTATTTTCCAAATTTGATGCAATTTATTCAATCATTATTTTAAATTTTTTAATATTAATACACGCAACACCTTTGCTGCCCCGCAGTGCCACACACACAATCCACAATAACAGTACATGTTTACTGGTATGCAGACACACTGCAGATGGAAACCCCCTAGTTTCACTGTAACAATCATACTCTCACTCCACACATGGTGTACTTTTTGTGCACCATATACGTCAATACAGTGGGTGCCAGCAGAGGACAATGGAGGCACGAGGAACTGTGCCACCTTCTTCTTCTTCGGACAGAATTGTGCATGTGCATGCACTATTATACGAGGTGCACGTGCGCACTGTGATGCTCAATGCGTGTCCTCTCTTTCTAGAAACTCTAGGGTTTGCGTTCCTTAAGGTTCTGGCTATGATATCATGTGAAAAACTAATGAATTGAGATAGTCTATTTGTTGGGTGTTTTGATCAATAATCAAATAAAAACAAAAGAAGCATAAATAAATGACAAATTAAAATAATAGAAGAAAATTATGATCTAAAATAAAAAAGAACAATAAAAACAATAAAAATACCTAGGGTATTCTTAGATTTTATCTCTACTTAGTCCTTATACGCCCGAGTGTATAAAATCAAATGTGTTTTTATACATACTAGTATAATGAGCATGATAAGAAGCTCTTATATGCTTTTATAACTAATATGGATTATATTTTATGTAGAAATACTCGTAATATTAGGGTAAAGCCTTTTTAACTTAGACAATCATGGGTGATCAATTCGAGAATGTATGAGGAAGTGATTTAATGAAATTCAACACATAGTAAAAGATCCGCTATGCTTCAAATAAAATACAAAAGAAATATTCTTATAAATCAAGAATAATTATCAATAAAAGTAATAGAACACTTAAAGTGCTCTCAGGTCTTATCTCCACTCGACCCCATACGTATGACTGTATTGGATCCGATATATTTTTATTCATACCAGTATGATGGACAAGATAGAAAGTTCTTGTATACTTTTCTAATTAGTGTCTCATATTTGGCCAATCATGAGTGACTGAGTAGTTCAACAACAAATGGCACTTAGTAAGCGATCATCCCATGGAAGATATGGCACGTAATCCATTCTACTTAAATATAAAAAAAGTTTTTCTCAAATTATCCAATCCGACAAACAAACGTTAGTAAAATTGAATTGCCTAAAAACCTAATTTATGAAGAAGAAAAAAAACTAACAGGATAATTGAGAATAAATAAAATATGAGAAATAAATAA
Organism: Sapria himalayana; assembly: GCA_029783825.1. Taxonomy (NCBI): domain Eukaryota; kingdom Viridiplantae; phylum Streptophyta; class Magnoliopsida; order Malpighiales; family Rafflesiaceae; genus Sapria; species Sapria himalayana. Next base: position 2,382,141 of record JAREIK010008249.1, read on the forward strand.
AAAATAAAATTAAATATGATTATACTCAATATATTTTGTGAGATTATCATTGACTACTATAATACTCATGGAATATATAAAGAATATGCGAAAAAAAGAATAATTATCTATAATATGTAAATTGATTCGTAAGATAATAACTCGTGAGTTTGAAGTAGATGATTGAGTTAGAAGTGCTATAGTACCTAAAAAGTGAGAATGATCTATTGTTGCATATTAGGGAAGAATCCAAAATATCCCTCTTCTGGTAAACTTTGTGATGACCTCCTAGATGAATTTGATTATTGATATATATTCCTCATTTATTTATACTATTTTCGGTCTCTTCTATGAAAATAACTCGAAATAATTTGATTAAGACTTTCTTTCTTATGTCTCTAGTGCGATCAGTGCCCCATTGACAATAAGCAAATGTAGAGTGAGGTGTCTCTGTAGCATCTTCTAGTATCTTCAGTACACCATTGATATCACTCCGATCTTGTTACCAAATATAATAATATCATACCTAAAAGTCTTTCTAACAGTCTCACTTTCTCTGTACATTAGCCTCGGCGAGAAATAATGTTACTAATTTATTTATAGTACCTAAAAGTCTTTCTAAAAGTCTTTCAGGAACTATGTAGTCAATCGAGTAAACTATGTAAAGCAAGTAATAATGTATTCGGACTCTTTAATCCTTTCTAGTCTCAGTCTAATAAATTGAATAATTATATCATATATCTATGGCATCACAGATTAATATAATAATGTTACTAATTTTCATAAGATATTACATATTGTGCAATATAAGAAAGAAGAGGTCAACTTTATCATGATGAACTATTACATCATAATCAAAATATGAGAGTATGCCTATAGTCACATCTTTTCCATCTCATTGTTGAATGACATATTTGTCATGTGATTCAACATTCCTCGACTAAAGAATTATGTCATGTAATGGCTACTAATTGTTTTATCTATTGATTATCATATAGCAATCAATCCAATTAGAGTTGATCTCAATTTTTATTTATTTTATGATATATAATATATTATAAGAATTAGTAGTATTATTATATTTATCTTAGATGATATAAATACATGATAAAGTTTTATATCATTTTTGATTGAGACTAGAGGAAGTTAGAGAGCCTGAGTAGGTTATTAACTTTATCTATTTGACTCAGCTAGCTATGTGACTTCTAAAGGGGGTTTTTTTTTTTTGGAGAAATTAATGTATCTCAGTAGGTGTGTCAAATGGGCCGGGCAGGCCTGGCCCATTTTTTTGAGCACGAGCGTGCCTTCGTGCCGGGCCAGGCATGGCACGGTTATTGTACCGTGCCGTGTCTGGCCCGGCACGGTTTAAAATAGCCGGGCCCGGCACGGCCCGCAGGCACGACAGGCCGTGCCTGGCCCACTCGAGCTGGATGTCCGAACGGTTCGGAATTCGGGGGACTACGGGTCGGGTCGAATCGGACCCGACCCGTGGTCTTTTTTGCGGGATGGGACATCGCGGGGTCGGGCTCAAGGGACACCCGACACGGGACGAACCCGTGCCGGTGTGCCGTGCCACGGGCCAAGCCGTGCCGGGTCAGGCACGACACGGGCCCGGGCACGGAATTTTCCCGTGCCGGGGCGGCCCAAGCACGGCTGAACCGTGCCGTGCCTCGTGCCGGACCGGGCCGGCCCGGCCCAGTTGACACCTCTATATCTCAGAGAGTGAGACAGATGAAACAAATACTTGACATAATGTTTAGTATTTGATAGTTAGATTTTCGGTGATAGGGGGTTTCCTGCCATGTCAGAGTTGTATTATTGAGCAACTTAGTTTATATGATATAAACTGAGAGTTATTGTAGAGATTTATCATTTTGCATATGCTAGTAGTGGAGGGGGTGCTAGTTTGCTTAGAGACATAGGTGAAAGGGTCTCATTTCTATGTACGCACTACATGATAGGAGGATGAATCGTATTGGAGATGAGCCGCTAGAAATTTTCTCCAAAAAGGAGACTGATAGTACTATCGGATCCATTTAGGAGTTTACACAAAGTTCTCACTCCGTGATTCTTACTAAAAAGAAATATATAGGATCTCTTCCATGTTGGTAGTAGCAGATTCTTCTTGATTATCACGTAGTATGATTTTTGTAACTCTTTTTTTTTTTATTTTGGACTCTTGAGATGTTGAAATAGGAGTTAATAATTGTATTATAGATTATAAATATTATATTATAATATTTAGACTCTTGAGATTTTATTTAGCCTTTTGAATTTTTTTAAGAAAATTAATGATTTTTAAAATTAATATATTTATAACAAAATAAATAATAAAAAAATATGAGTTTTTAAGAATAAAATTATAGAAATATATTATTTATGTCATCCCCTAAAATAAATTAATGATTTTTTATATATAAAAATATTTGAGCTTCTCTTGAATTTTTTGAGTTAAGTTGCGAGCTACTCGATTTGGCTCGTTAAAATTTGAGCCGAGCTCGCTCTAGTCGAGTCTTGACCGAGCTTTGTCCAGTCGAGTCCAGTAGTTCACGAGCTGTCTCATCTCATCAGTACCCATGGATATTATTATTAGCAATTTCTTTAAATTTTGTTTTTTTTAAAAATGTTTTAGAATATATTTCGATATAGTTTGAAAATTTTATGATGAATCATTATATGATTTATCAAATCTCATGAATTTCATCAATTTAAATATTTTATTGAAATTAATGCTTGACACAATTTTATTAAAAAATAATATTCATTGCTTAGCAAAAGTCTGGCATGAATCGGAATGTTGCTTCTAAAGTATGGATTATTTGGTTTTAATATTGCGAAATTCCCTATTTGATAATTGAATGTCAATCTAAATTTTATTTTTATATTTGATATCTTTTATGTGTTTGTTTTAATATGATTTATTTTATTTTATTTTTTCTATATAACTAATGCGCCGTCATTTGGGCGTCACGGGTAGATTATGAAACATGTCTCTTGAGATTATGAGTTGTTTAAGTTTTAACTAATTACCAATTTTCAACCAAGTTAATCTTGTTTCATGAAAAATTAGTTATTTGTATTTTTTTTTTTACATATTGATTACTTTTTTTGAAAAGATTAATTTTTTATTGGCGTGAAACATGTTTGACTTTTTTCTTTTCTTGATAATTAATAAAATCATGTTTGACTTTTTTGGCGACATGGTTGATAAATGTATTGTTTTTAACATGCTCTCTTAAATTGAACAAGATATATTGAAATTGATTTTTATTTTTTATTAAAGAAAATATCTCCTTCCTTCAATATTTATAACACTGACATGTGTGTGTTAGAGGTGACTCGGCTGATAGACATTTGCAGGTTCAATATGAGCAAGTTGGAGGTGAGTTGGTTCTTTAAGCACATCTGCCTGTTGTTTGGGCATGCAGAGAGTTGCTCAACAGCCCTAATCTCCTGTGTGCTGTTGTTGGTGGTGCAGGACAGATAGACATTATTAGTGAGCATGAGTTTTACAGAACCAGGGGCTCCTCTCAAGCGGAGACGACCAGAGGGAAATGCTGCTGTTGTTAGGTCTATGACAGAGCACGAGCGTATCATCTACAATGCGATACACAGCAGGCAAAATATGGGCATATGGATACGAGAGATAAAGCAGGAATCAAAGCTACCAGACCACGTGGTGAACAAATCCCTCAAGCTTCTTCAATCCAAGAACATAATAAAGGAGATCGTGAACATCCAAAACAAAGGGAAAAAGCATTACATAGCAGCGGAGTTCGAGCCATCAAAAGAAATCACAGGGGGGACTTGGTATGAAGGAGGGAACCTTGATACGGATCTGATCGTGATCGTGAAGGACTTCTGCGTCAGGCAAATCACGAAGCTCAGCGTCGCCACCCTGGATAAAATCTCGGATTCTATCAGGAGGAGCGGAATCATGAACATCGAGCTGACCAAGCAGCAGATAGAAGATGTTCTGCGAGCCCTAATTCTGGACAATGAAATCGTGGAGATGAAGAGCACTGGAATGGATGAGTTTGATTCGATCCCGACGGGGAGCGTTTGTTATAGGCGCATTGCGCAGGGCCGTGGTGGCGAACCAAAAGATGGTGCTCTCGCGTCCATTCCTTGCGGCGTCTGCCCTCGTCTGACGCACTGCACGCCTGGCGGCGTCATCTCGCCCTCCACCTGCTCGTACTACACCGAGTGGTTGAGCTTTTAGATCGTCTGCTCCGCAGCGTTTTTGAGATCAAGACGTATATTTTGTTGCTTAGTGTATTTCAAATTGGGAAATGAAATCAAAGAATTGTGGTTAGGTTGGGTGGCCACCATAATCAAGAACAAAATCAGAATCAAGAACAACTATGCCACCATATAAATCTCTTCCCGTCTAGCTACACAGACCAAAATCATGTGCCCTCAAGTTGGTCACTGTTCCTTCTTCATGAAATGAGGAGATAAGAGCTTTGAGACTGCAAATCCATTGAAAGACTTGCGTTGGAGCAGCTCTTTCAACTTATCATCGCATATTATTCTCCGTCTATCTGATGGATCCTTTTGGAAAAACAAGAACATTCAACAGTCAATTGAAATTGAGGAATCATGCCATGGATACTCATCGGAGAGGGAGGAGAAGATGATGGATGTTGGCATACCTGTAGATTGTTTCTTTTTATATAGTCCCACATCTTCTTTACAACCTCAGAACGAGATAGTGCATCTTCACCTGTGCCAATAAATTTTATGAGAGCGTCTGAAAGAGGAACGGGAGCCAGAAATCCAGAAGTTTTCTTCTTCTCTTGTTTCTCTCTCGGCTTTGATTCATCATCCGAAGCTGTGAAGCATGAATATTTATTCAGACACATCACTAATTGTCTTCAAAATGACATATTTGACCCTCGAGCTTTTACCTGTCTCGTCTTCTTCCTCTCGCTTCTTTGATTCCTTGTTCTTTTGAGTTGAGCTATCCATGGCTAAGTGGGGTCAAAAAATAGCATTTTATTCAACCAATAAACGTACCCAATTGATAAGCATGCATGAGAAAAAGTAATAAATTTCACATTCAAGAATATGTTACACTTAAATTAAAAAAAAAAGTCTCTAATTTCCCCCTTTGCTCTTTTAACAACTATCAATGTCAACTCAAATTATACATAATAAGAAATGTCTTTGGATGCATGCTTTTTTATCTAATATGTATGTCTGTGTGTGTGTAAGCTTGTATCCAATACACAAGGCTCTAATATATTGGAATTTCGAAAAAAGTAAATATTTCAAGGATGAGTGCCTCCTTTGAGGTTGCAAGTTCGATCCCCATGAGCTACCATTAAATCACTAGGACATGAAACTGTGCTTCTTGGGAGGTATAGTTGGTTTTCCAGTAACCCAATTGGCCCATGGAGTTCCACCTGATTAAAAAAAACTTGATCTAATGTTCTTAGGCGTGCCCACTTAGAGGTCGCAAGTTCGATCCCCACAATCTACCCATTAAACCACTAGGACATGAAACTATGCCTCTTAGGAGGCATAGTTGGTTTGCCTTTAGGTCTAGCCCAATTGGCCCAAGGAGTTTCACCTAATTAAAAAAAAAAACTTAGGATCTAATGCTCTTAGGCGAGGATACTTGCCAATCATACAAATGTATATATGTGTGTGTATATATACACACACACACACACACACACGAATGATAAGCTACATAAAATATTTATAAATTATAATCTCATTAGTATGTAATGTGGAGGGCATAAGTAACCCACAAGTCCATGTTTTAAAAAAGAAACAAGTAGAAAAACAAGGAAATATAGAACATACCACCACTCTCATTCAATGTCCATATGTGCTTGGACAAGGCTTTGTTCATTTGAAACATGTCGATAGAATCTACAGAAAAGAGAGCATGCAATGCTTCGTCGCATATAATTTTCCGTTTATTCTGTGGATGCTGCAAATTCTTCTCTCGTATATATGCCCAAAGCTTCTTTACCACCTACATGAACGGTTAAACACAGGAGAAAGAACAATCTGCGTGGATTATGGGGGCATAACAAAAGGAATGCTAGAAAAACGAAAATCAAAACAAGAATGCGAGTGCCAAATGAAATGGAACGCAAAAAAGGGTCTTGATGACAGCACTTCATACCTCCGTTCTTGCTAACTCAGTCTCTCCGATGAACTTCTGGAGTTGTTCAGAAAGTCCACATAACTTGGTAAAGCCAGTTCCCTTTTTTTGAACTTCTTTGCCCATCTGAGCTATCCTACAAAATAACAAACGAAAATTAAAAGTCCCCTGTCAATGTCAATCACCTGATGTTCGTCGCATTAATATACCACCATGCCGCCGGCCGCCGCCGTGTTTGGCAAACTTCAACAGTGGCGTCTATTTTATTGTTCAGAGACCATCAGTACTTCGCCGACCATTGATGGTTTTCTGGTTTTATGATATTTGTTGAATCCGCTTCCTAAAGATGGAAGGGGAGACATAATTTCTTGAAAGATGCTCGTTGTTCATCACAGACCATCATAAAGAATTGCGGCCGATTGCACGCTTTCATTTGATCTATTTTGAATTTGATCATTTATCTCAATCACAAGATTATGCTTTCTGGAATAACGAGCATCGAATGCAATTTTACACCCCCCCAGTTTTCACATATTTATAGGATGAACTAAGAATCTTGAAAGATGACGGAGTTTCAACTGGTGAATGTACGCGGTACCTGCTTTTTTTACTTGTCGGGACCTGAGACTCCTCATCGCTGTCTTCATCTTCCTGATTATCCTCGCTCTCTTTTTTTCTTTCGGAGAAACCATTTTCGTTTTCGCCCTCCTCTGGCTCCTCGATTGTTGGGCTAGTAATGGCTTCATTCTGCGATACTTTGTTCGCCTCGAGGTTTTCAAGAAAACTGTCGATTTGGGCTGTGATGAAGATTTTCCGATTTGACAAATCCTCGCCGAATTCCGCCTCAAGTTGCCGGCGAATGCTGCCGGCCGTAGCAGTGTTAAGGTCCGAATCATTCAGTATTTCCCGGAGACGGGTTCCCAGGTCCGCGTCCAACACCATGTTCTTCCCTTCAGCGTCCGACTCCGAGCGTTCAAGCATCAAGGATCAAGACACTCGCTGGAGCCTCCAAGCGTCCTACCCCACCAGCGAACTCATTTTATAATTGTATTTTGCTTCACGAAATACTATCTGTTTATTCAGGATACAGAAATGAATAATGACCATCGAGCAACATTTCTCAATTTGGCGGTGACCGGACCATAATACTCATTCTTGGATCCGAGTGAATTTTCTTTTTTAATTAAAAATAGAAGAAATAAAAAGAAACCCATTGGAGATCCACTTCTCCATTCTCCCCTTCTCTCCTCCAACCTTAGTTGTACAAATCTCTCATGTATATCTTGAATGTATAGAAAGAATATATAGATATGAAGTTAGTATGTTCATAAAATAGAAACATTTTTTTGCTTTCCAAGCAACATATTTTAAGAGTTTGTTTGTTGGATTTTTCACAATTACATTTAATAACCAATGTATGAGAGATATTTAAGCTATTTCGCCATGGGGATGGCGGGGTTATGACTACTAATACTCAATGGCTTATCTGGTGATTTGAATGACTACTACAACTCTGAAGGTATGTTCTTTGATGAACAATAAATATGACATTGAGAAAGCAAGAGCCAGGAAATATGACATTGAGAAAGCAAGAGCCAGGAAATATGACATTGAGAAAGCAAGAGCCAAAAACCATATGATTGATGACAAAATGGAGGCTCAATTCCATGAACTTCAAAAGATTGCACATGAAACCATCTCTGAAGGTATGTTCTTTGATGAACAATTTCAAGTTGATGTTATTATTGATAAGTTATCTCCTAGTTAAAAAGATTTTAAAAATGTTCTTAGGCATAAAACTAAGATATTTTCTTTAGAGTTTAATCACATGCCTTCGTACTGAAGAGGGGCTAGAAAACAAGATCTCAAACCTCAAGGGAAGAATTTAAAAAATCATTATCATAAGCATGATCACATCCACCATAACCACAATAACAAATGAACCAAAATGCCCCACAAAATCTCTGTGGAATTGGAATTACTCGAATCGGTATCATCCTGCTTCACAGGCAACCCAATATCTCCCTACTCTACATGCAGATATTGGTATATCATGCCATGTATACTATGATCAGTCTTTGTTCAAGTTCCATGATGAAGTAAAGAACAGAAATGTTTTGTTAGGTGATTCCCACTCGACTCTTGTTGTTGGTTCTAATGATGGGGAATTGAAGTTTATCAATGAGAAAATACTTATCCTCAAAGATGTGTTACATATATTGGAGATGTGAATGAAATTAGTTTTAGGGCTTTAGGCTACCTTCTCAATAAAGTTGGTTTTACTTTTACTCAAATAATTGGGGTTGGTTTATTTATTCTTACTAAAGATGTTAATTTTGTAGGAAAAGGATATGTTAATGCTGATAAAGTTTAATTTTTATTTACATGTGCTCTTTTAATACTAGACATGCTAGACTTTGTCATGTTAACAAATATGTAAATAAGAACATGAGCAATTTAGAGTTGGTTCGTAAGGTTTCATCGATTGATTTTTTAAAAAAATGTGATTTTTGTAGTCAAGCCAAACTCACTAAAACTCCACATGGATCAATCTTCAGAGAATCTGAACATCTTGATTGAATACTCTTAGATATTTGTGAACTTGATGATATTTTGACAAAGAATGAAAAATATTATTTCATTACTTTCATTAAAGACTATTTTGATTATACTTAATTTTATCTTATGAAAAAAATAAAAGTGAAGTTTCTGATGTGTTCAAGATTTTTCTAATTGAAATTGAAAATAAATTTAACTGAAAAGTAAAGAGATTTCATAATAGTAGAGAAATTAAACATGATTTAAATTTTTTTGTAGAGTTCTATAAAACTCAGAATAATTCATGAAAAATCTACTTATTCACCTAAAATGAATGGCAACATTGAAAGAAAAAAATAGCACTCTTAATGAATCTATAGTTATTATTTATTTGTTTATAGTGTTGCATCTCATTGGTGGGGTGGAATTTTATTAACTATTTGTCATGTGCTAAATATAGTTCTAAATTTCATAGTAACTTGTCACTTTATGAAACTTTGAAAATTAAGAAACCAAATCTTATTTTTAGATTTGGGTCTATTTTGGCATATGTTCGCATTCCTAATCCTAGAAAAATTTAATTAGCAAGTAGAGCATATGAATGTGTGTTCATTAGTTATGCTATAAATAATAAAGCTTAAAGTTTTTTTTTTTATTTGTACCAGCATGTTATCTATGAATCTCTAGATTTTGATTTTTATAAAGATAGATTCCTTTTTAAATTAAATATTAGTGGGGGTTCAACTTCATGTAGTACACCCTTGATTAGACACAATGAACTTAGTGAAGGCCTAGATTGTGAACTTACAAGGAGTAAATGAGCTCCAATGTAAAAATTTTGGCATAGATTTTCATGTATATAACTTAGAAGTAGATCCCAATACCCTCCAAGAGGCTTTGTCTCGAGTGGAGGTCAATTTTTTGGCAAGAGGCTATTTATGATGAAATAAAGTCTTTACAATCGAATGGAACTTAAAAACTAGTTGATCTACCACATGGTCATGAGGTGATAAGATGTAAATGATTTCTTAGAAAAAATTTATAGCATGATTGATCACAAGATAAATATAAGAATAGACTTGTTGCTAAAGTTTTTAGGCAAAAAGAGCACATATTTCTTTAATATATTTTCATTTGTAATAAGAATTATTTCCATTCTTGTTCTACTTTCTCTTGCTTTTATTCATGATCTTGTTGTGTATCAAATGGATATTGAAACTACCTTTATTAAATGGTAATTTAGAAGAAGAAATTTACATGGATCAACCTGAATTTTTTCTTAATCTTAATCACAAAAATTATGTTTGTCAATTGAACAAATCTCTTTATGGTTTAAAATAGGCACCTAAACATTGGCATGACAAGTTTGATATTCTTATTGTCTCTTAAGGTTTAAAAATGCATAAAAGTGATGTGCATTTACAATAAGTTTGAAAATATTTTGTGCACTATCATGAGTTTTTATGTTAATGCTTTTTATCTTTAGTCAAAATATACATGTTGTGAATGATGTTAAATCTATGTTGTGCACTAATTTGGCATGCAAGATCTTGGAGAAAAAAGTGTGATTCTTGGAATTAAAATTACTAGAACTAAAAATGAAATTTCTTTGGATAAATCTCATTAAATTGAGAATATCTTTAAGAAATGTAATTACATTGATTGTAAACCAACATGTGCTCTTTATGATTCTAGTTCAAAGTTTTCAAGAACATTGCTTATAGTGTTAGACAAACATAGTGTGCAAGGTTCATTGATAGCATTCATTATGTTGCTAATTGCACAAGGCCCAAATGGCTTATGTCCGTGAGTTTATTATGCATGTTTACTAGCAGTCACAACATTGATCATTGGCATACAGGTGAAAGGTTGATCCTATACTTGAAAATCACTATGAACCTCAATTTAAACTATCAAAAATTTCTTACTATCCTAGAAGGATTTAGTGATGCTAATTAGAATACCCTTTCATATAACTCCAAGGTAACTAGTGACTATATATTTAGCATTGCTAGTGGGGTTGTTTCTTGGAAATCCAAGAAACATACCATTTTAGAACAATCTACCATGGAGTCTGAGAAAATTGCACTGGACTTAGTGAAAAAGCTAGGTGATTAAGAAACCTATTATATGATATTCTCTTATGGGTAAGTACCATGACTATTTCAAAAGTTCAGAACCATTATTTGAATGCTAAAAGATATCTTTTAGCATTACAATAATGGTTCTGAACTTTTGTCATCGATGAAAAATACAATGCAAACATAGTACCATTAGGTAATTCCTCTCGAGAAGAGCTATTAGAGTGGATCAACTAAATTTTGAAAATAATTTAGCTGACCTTATGACAAGAAAATTAGCAAGAGATAAGATTTTCATAACCTCAAAAGGTACGAGACTACTACCCCTAAATTGATGAATCACTTTAGATGGTAACCCTACACACACACACACACACACACACACACACACACACACACACTAGATCCTACAAAATAAGTTGAATGGATAATAACATGTTGGAAGTGATACAAATTGAATCATGTTATGATAGTCATAATTTGCACTTCTAAAGTCCCTTTGCAATATAATATTCTGAAGCAATTGACAAATAGGTTGAGTTTACTTTAATTCTTAATGAGGTCCATACTCTCGGTGGAGAGGAGTATCTACCTATAAGAATACTCTTGATATATATACTCGCCTAAATGTATGCAGAAGTTCGGTCACTTTTTATGGAATTCAGGGGTGAATTCTATATAGAATTTATGATATTGGGATTCATGTGTATAGCCATAAAATATTGACTTATACCTTTACCCTAGTATGATTGTGTGAAATGCTATTAGAGATAGAGTTCAAGCCTATGAGTTACTCTAATATAATCTAACTCATCTTAATGATGTAAATGTTCAAATTGAAATAAACCTTTATTTATGCACAATTTTAAATTTATTTGTTGCTCTTCAAGGAAATAAGTGTATTCAAAAAAAAAAATAATAATAATAATAATAATAAAATCAAGTAGTGGATTGTTGGAGCCATGACAATTTTTTTATATAACTTAACTTCCATTTAAGTATTTGAAAAAAAGGAGACCAAATCTTTTGTCTTATATACAAAAAAACAAGAAAACCCTAGAAGAACATTCTCTCCTCCTCTACTTTCCCCCAACCTTGTGCAAATCTCTCTTGCACATTTTCCTCTCTAAAAATCACACAACCATATTTTAAAAAAACTATATGTTGTTGTAGATTCAGAAGATTATGATGAGCTACTATGACTCTGGTTTTCAGAAACAAAAGAAGGGGATACATATAAAGTTCATATAAGAGAAATATTTTTGTTTTTGCTTTCCAAGCAATAGATCTTGGGTATTTGTTTGTTGATTTTTTCTAAAGTGCAAAAAAGAACCAAGATAGGAGATATATTTGAAGTTTTATTTTGGGAATGATAAGGCTATACTACTAGCACAATCTATGACAAAGCTATGAATCATCTAAAAGAATGCAACCCTGTTAGTAACTCAACCAAAAGTATCTATTTTTATTTTTTATTTATGTGATTAACTATTGCAATAACACTCATTATATAATACGTCTTGTTAAATTTATCTCATTAAAAACTTGGTCATGTAAAACTTATTTGGAAAAAAAAAACATTAACTAAATTATTCATCAAATGTAGTAGGTAATTGATCTCACATGAATGAATCTCTAATTTATTAGATTTTAAATCTATTGGATAAAGGGTTTTCTACCTTTGCACATTATTAGACAAATAAATGTACATGCAATAATGTTTGAATCTTTGTTATAGTGATCTTACATATTTTGATTATTTATTATATTAGTGTGTGAGTCTTTATTATAGTGATCTTATATGTTTTGATTAATTATTACATATAAATAATTTTTTTCATCTTTTTCTAGAAAAAATATATACTTTTACTTATCATTAACATACCTTTCAAGACTTTCGACATCATTTGAGCTATTAATACCTTGACCCCCTATTACAGTGACATGTAGGAGTCGAGACCCCTAAGGCCTAAAAGAATAACAAAATAAAGATTTGCTTATGAAAAATCACATTAGCTTAGTTGACGAGTGTTCAGTCAAGTGGACTGCACCTACTATATTTCAAGGGGGGCTTTATTAAATGAGTTTTCAACTTATTTATTGTCATGCATTAAAATTTTTTCCACATGCTTGATTTTCTCTCGCTCATGTTGTTTGGGTGAATGACCTCCCCTATTGTAAGTGATTATTCAATGATGGGTCCCAAAATACTCACTATTTAAGTGTCCACTCAGTATTGGTGTCCACTTTGCTACATTTTTCTATGGCTAAATATTGGTAATAGTGAGCTATGTTTTTATGAATTATTACATATAAAATTTTGCTTATGATGGACATATCTTTCAAGATTTACAATGTGATTTATACATGTTAGCAACTTGACCCATTATCATAGCATTAAAGTATAGTGACATGTAAGAACAATGACTGTAAAAGAATAACAAAGTGAAGATTTTCTTATAAAAAAATACATTATATTAGTTGATGAGTGTTAGATTAGGTGGACTTTACCAACTAGGTTATTGAGAGGGGCATTTCCAAGTAAGTTTTTTGCTTGATTTTTTGCTCGCTCTTGTTGTTTTGAAAAATGTAGATGATTATTCAAAGATGAGTCCCAAATTGTTCGCAATTTAAACATCTACTTAGTGATTATGTTCACATTATTATATTTTTTATGGCTAGATATTATATTATCTGGTTTAGTATGATTAGCAAAATATTTAATCTTCAAAAATAATACTATTTAAAATTTTATTCACAAGATGGGGCATGCTTTTCTAGGTATAACATGGAAAATTAGGATCTCATAACTATGTGTTTCATCCACTATATTCTTTTCATCATTTGCATGACTTTTATCTAATATTTCTAAAAGCTCATTATCTTTGTACTTTCTAGTGACTTTTGCTAACTTTTGATCCCTTTCATATTCAATTTCATTTTCTAATTCAATGGGTTATGAGATTCTCTAGCTTCTCCTAGAAGCTTATTTAGCTATTATGGGGAAGTTACAGCTTCACCTAGGGATTCATTAATACTTGGGTTGTGTTTGTAGTTTGCTCTGGTGGGTCTGATCATATTGACTATTCTAAATCTCCATGGAAATAAGGATATGCTCTAGTAATGCCGTTTTGAAGTTACCTCCAAGTGGGTGTTGGTGTGAGTCTAAAGATTGATTTGTTATCTTTTCTTGTATATGTTGTGATTAAGTGATTAATCATAAGTCTAGGGATGAACAAAAGTTGTTTTCTTTTATAAAAATTAGAAATGAATAAAGTTGTTCACTACAATAAATTCTTTTTTTCTTTTATTTTAACATAATATCCGAGAAAGTTTTAAAAAAAGTCATAGATAACAATGGCGACACCACCTACCAATGCTTTAGCCAAACAAAGAATCAATGCAATCCTTAATGATCTTGTTGCCATAATGGAAAAAGTTGTGAATCAAAATCCTCCACAAATTCAAATATTTGGTCATGAATCAAACACAAAATTGGCATCAAGATTGATGACACTAACTATGGAATATGGCCATAGTTTATTGAGATGTATGTCTCGGGCAAGGACTAATTGGGATATTTGAATGTTGATTATTTGCAACCCGTGGAGATTAATCCAAGTTTTCATAAGTTGCAAACCAAGAATGTCATAGTCAAGGGGTGGCTGCTTAATTCTTTTGATCCAAAGTGAGTAGAAAATTTATTTGATTTCCAACAACAAAGGTGGTGTAGGAGGAAATCACAAGAACTTACTTTGATGGTACTAATATCTCATAGGTATAAGATTTAAAGTGAAAAGTGTCTACTATCAAATGAGAAGGATCTCTTAAGACACATTACAATAATCTTCATGGTCTTTGAAGGGAGATTCATTTTTGAGGGCAGAATCTAATGAAGTGTGAGGTGGATAAATCAAAATATAGCTCTATTACCCAAGAAGATCAGGTTTACACTTTTCTAGATGGACTTGATGAAAGACTTGAAAAAATTTGAGGGGATGTTCTCCATCTAACATCTCTCCCTATAATTGTGGAAGCCTATGTCTAGGTCTGGCACAAAGATTTTTAATAATTTGTCATGCCAGGAAGTAACACTATAATTGTACAAAGAGGTTTCATGCTCTTAAGAGAGGGTTAGAAATCACCACAACTTATTTTAAGTACCATCACGTGGTATATCAATGAAAAAAATGAAACCATGAGGAAGAGGTGGGTGCACTTATTGGGGAAATGTGAAACACACTAAATTTACTTGTTTTAAGTTACATGCTCGCCCAAATTAGTGGTATGAGCTTAAGGGGAATAAGAAATTGGATACATCATGGAGTGATAATCATGGGCATACTACACTTATGGTTATTGAACCAAAACTCTCACTTATTCCAAAACAAGAATTCACAATAATCAATGGTAGTGCACTTTCGTTATCCAATACCAATAAGAATACCGACTAGATTATTGATTCAGGTTCCTTCGACAACATGATGTTTGATTCATCTAAATTCTCCAACACATCTCTACTAAAGAGGGTTTGCATTGGCAATGCTAATGGTGCCAAATATCCAATCATTGGCACATGGATTGTTATCATTTCTTCTACTTTTTCATTACCAAATAATTTTTTGGTCCCTTTAACCTAGTAGATTATTATCTATGAGTCAAGTGACTGAGAAATTAAATTGTCGTTTTCTGATGTATCCTACTTTTAATTTGTTCCATGATCTTTATGAATGAGATTATTGAGTGTGGTATAAAGTAGGATGATATATATTACATAGATGATTTCAGCCATGGTAGAGCACGTGTAGGCATCATATTATGCATAAGAAATAATATATTTGGTTATGACATGATTGCTTGGGGCATCTATCATTTCATTATTCACATATATTATTTGTTATCTTATTTTTAAATTTGAAAGCCTTTGATTTTAGTCATGAAGTTTGTATTAAGGTTAAGAGTCATCGCATTCCATATTTAATAAGTTTGAATAGATAATTTTATTAGAGTAACATGATTGTACTATAGTGACATGATTGTATCTAATGAAAAATAAATATGAAATGAGTGGCATATTTCAAATTTTTCATATCATGATCCATATGTTATTTTCTATCAACCTCAAAATTTTATGGTCTGACAATGGTGGAAAATATGTAAATCTCCACCTCCAAAAAAGTTTCCAATATCAAGGGATGAATTATTAAACCAATTGTTTTCATAACTTCACAACAAAATGATGTTGAATAGAATAAATTGATAAATTTTGGACACATTTCATGCACTCCTCATTTGTACATCTATTCTGCAAAGTTTATGGCCCGATGTTGTGACTATGACAGTATATCTAATAAATTAGCTATTCTTGCATGGTATGAACTTAATAATCCACTCGAAGTTCTTACTCGACATGTTCTCTTTCCTTTGGTGCTTATGCTTCCACCCAAGAAATTTGGTTCCATCATCTATGTTTATCTTCTTTAAAATCAGCACACCAAGCTTGATACTTATGCAGTCTGATGTGTGTTTTTTGGTTATGGTTCTCACAAAAATGGTTATTATTACTATGACCCTATCACCAATGAATATATATGATCATTTATGTTATTTTCTTTGAAGTTTAATCGTACTTTATCTCCTACCAAAATTATCTCTTTGAGGGTGAGATGATCAATGAAGTATCAAATTGGGATGTATGATATACTATTGGTGAGATGAAGGATCATATGAAAGATATTTTGAGATTGTATAAGTATTTGGCAAGGGAGTTTGAGATGAAAGATTGTGGTTGTTTAAAGTAGTTTTTTGGGTATTGAAGTCCATTGATCATCCCAAGGTATTTTCTCTCACAATAAAAATATGTGCTTGATTTTTTATATAAAATATGAATGCTTGATTATAAGCTGACTAATATGATGATTATTTTAGAATCATAGACTAGGTGAAATTAAGAATCAACTTCCCACTAAAATGGATAGATATCAACATATTGTGGGAAAGTTAATTTATTTATTTCATTCACAACCTAATAGTGCTTATGTTGTGAGTCTCATAAGTCAATTTATGCATTACTCCAGAACAGAACACATGGTGGAAGTTATTCTTATCCAAAGGTACTTAAAGTTTTCACTAGAGAAGGGTGTGATGTTTAAAAAGACTCAACATCTACAAATTGAGGGATACACATGTGCAGAGTAGGTAGGGAACATCACCGATAGAAGATCAACATATGAGTAATTTACTTTTGTGAGAGGAAACTTGGTGACATGGAAATGTAAAAAATAAAAGGTAGTTGCTTTGTCTAGTGCAAAGGCTGAATTTAGAGGCATGGCTAAATGGCTATAAGGGTTAGCGTGGTTAAATAGATTGTTGAGATAAATTGGACATTTGTCCAAACACGTAACTAGTTTTGTGACAAAAGGTAGTAATAGAAAATGTGCATTACCTAGTTCAATAAAATTGAACTAAACATGTTAAGGTAGATCAATACTTTATTATACATAAATTTGAGAATAAGATATTAAAGTGATTTAGCTTTTTTTTTTTTTGTAAAATTTGAAGATCATTTGATGGATATCTTCACAAAGGAAGTATCTGGTAGGGTATTTTATGACTTACTCGATAAGTTGGTTATTGGGGATATCTATAAACCAACTTGAGGGGAAGTATTGGAGTGAGTATATAAATTAATTTATTACCAATTCTTATATATGTTGTGATTAAGTGATTAGTCATAATTCTAGAAATATATAAAGGGTGTTTTCCTTCAAAAAAATAGAATTGAATAAAATTGTTCATTGTAATTGATTGTTTTTTTTCTTTTAGCTTAATAGAAGGCCTTTATGTCAAAGATGATAATTTGATCCTCATGCCCTTATTAGTTGATGTTACTATTGAACTTCATATTGAAAATGGAATTCTAACAAATATTACACATAGGTCTTTTTTTCTAGATGTATGTGACGTTTGATAAGCTTTGTTAAAACTAAACTAGGTGAGTACATGAATTATATTTTGTCCTTCATGATTTTTAATTGACTCATGTTTTTTGTTGATTCCTTATTAGAGGTTTCAAACATGCCGTGTCGTACTAGTATGCCAATTAAAAATGACAACCTAACATAGCCCATTGAAATGCATTTTGGTAGGGTCATGCTGGGTCTTTCCAAGCTAGGTTGTGCTTGACCGGGCTAGCCTAGTTCAATCCAAGCTAGCCTAGGTTCAATCCAAACTAATCTAGTTCATCTAGACTAGCTTGGTTTGTTCCATACTAGCTTGGTTCATGCTAGGCAAGCTTAGATCATCATAGGCAAGCATGGGTCGGGTCTAGGCTAGCCTAAGTCATGATTAGTGTAGTTAATTTGACAAGCTGGGCTAAAATTAGCTTGCATGGGGCATCATGCTAGGTCTTCTCGTGTTGTGCCTCCAATGCTAGAACTTTAGCCCAACACAGCCCAAACTATTCCATGGGTTGGCCCATGACTTGTCTAGGCATGGTATTAAACAAAGTCATTCCATGACTGAGCTGCCCAGTCCAATTAACATCTCTATTCCTAGGTGCATATAATTAATCATCTTGAGAGGGCAGAAGGAAGCTTCCACCATCTAGCTTGTGCTTGATAAAAAATCCTTAGGGTTTTAACCTTTAGTTTATTTTCCCAATATGAGGTTATCCCATTATGGATGATATGGAGGACTTTTTTCACATTCCATCTTACATTCAAGTGGTTGTGATATCACAAAATACAAATTTTAGTTCTGTTATGTGGGGCCTTAGCCCTTAGCTTCAGAATTACACTTACCAAGAGCTTAAGTTAGCTAACTTTTTTCCTCGCACAAGAGAATTGAACAAGCAAACTTTATAGAGAGAAACTCTATAGAAAGAAAACATCATACATATGATTCTCATAACTTAAGTGTATATAACTATGAGGAGGTTCTCCATATATAGATTGAGCTTCTAATAGTAATCATCATGGTCATAATTCAACACTTCATGTACCAAATATTTTGAGTCATTTGGTGAGTTTATCTTATTGTGTATGCACGCATACTATAGTGTTTATTGATTAGATTTCACTAAATTCTTAGTTTGAGAAAATTTGATAATTATTAGTGAATTCAAAGTGATTTTGGAAAGAATTGATAGAAAATCGATGGAGAAACGAGAATCAATGAAGAGTAATGACAATTCTCATCATAATTTGGATACACCATACCTTTTATACTATTTCTTAAGTATTTACGATATTCATTCATAGTTGTAACTCTATAAAAAATAATCATAGTGTTCTTTGAATGTCATGACTCTATTAACGAGTTGATATAATTATTTTATTATGTAAAACAATCATTATGATCATGATATTAATTTAGTCGTAGTTATATTATATCTAAAACACTAATCACAATATTATTTTTTAATCGCAATAGTCATAGTGATACAATTTGTGGGAGCAATTTTCAGAGTTGACTTATTTGATGCAAAAAAAAATACTAAGTTTTTTGAGTCATGACATTAATTGCTACCATAAATTTTCTTTCCAGAAAATAATTACTTTAGTCATGGCATTTACAAAACTATGACTTTGTGCTCTAGAAAAAAAATACTAATATTCTGGCCAATTCCAATGCTACAAGTTAATATTATATAAAGTAATTATTTTAGTCATGGTGATGCTAATGCAGTAATACTTGCTCTAAAAGGCAAGATTAAAGTCATGGTTAATATTAGTATTACAACTTTGTGTTATAGAAAGTAATTATCTAAATCACAATAATTCTAATGCCAAGATACTTAACTTTGAAATCAAAGACCAAAACTATAAGCAATTTGATTGACACATCTTTATATTATAGTGAGTAAAGGTAACAATCATGATCATTTCCAATATCACGATGTCGATACTCCAGAGAAGATTCAAAGAGATGACAAAGTCATGACCTCAAGTCTATGTCATGATTTCTAACTTAAAATATTGTATGAATTTTTGAAGTATAAAAGTGATATTTAAGAGAGATATGGAGGAGTGAGAGAATTTAGGGAAAATAGAATCATGATGCCAAGAATACTAGGAGACACAATGTCGACCCCCATTTAGGGCCATCCAATCCAAGGTGAATGCAAGTAATCTTTGAGTGAAATTAGAATTTTTTACTTAGATTTTCACTTAGGCATTCATTAGAAACCTTCGAGTACACGAGATGTCTTTCAACACATCTCGCATGATTTCCTTCCTAATATCAAGCTAAATTGAGATCCAAGATAAGTAAATATATTGTACTGTGATGAATTAATAAATTTAAGAATTTATGTTTGAGTTTACATTTGTGATTGGATTTAATAGATATGGATGCAAATTATACTAGAACTTAAAATTTTCTATAGATACGTAGGCTTATACATGTTGTCCGTGGTGGATATTTTATAAGTAAGTCACTAGACACACTCTCATTGGAATGGTAAGAGGGAAGTGCCTCTTTGGTATTCAATTATTGAACATTCTTGTATATTTTATTAATTTTTGATTATATATAAGTATAAGGATGATATATTTATGAATTAATTTTGCAACATTTGAGTTTTGGTTGTTTTTAATGAATAGTGATAAAATTGATAAATTTTTAGAGATATTTGCCTAAATGATCGATTATAGAGTATTGCATAGTTTAAGCATCCATTATAATCCAAAATACTACCTAATTGATCATGATAATCTTTGTATTCCATGATTTTATAACTCATTAGTACAATCCTTTCATTATACAAATACTTTCTTTGTGTATAAGATATTATCAGGATGTCATAACCACTTATCTCATACAATTTAAATAGTTATGACTTTAATTTTACATCGTATCAACCAAGTATCTTACTAGTATTAAATATCATGACTATGTCCTAGTACCACAACTTTATATTTTAATATGATTCGATAGTCTTAGATCAGAGGTGTAGCCTTTTACAAAACCATGAATTTTGAGCTACAAAGAGTTACAGAGCCAAAATCACTCATGCCAAAGCTATGGAAATTACTCAATGCCAAAACTTTTGAACATGAAATATTATAGAAAAAATTACTAAAGTATGATCATTCCTCAAGGTCATGACTCTTATCCTTAAGAGAATACAAAATCATAACTATTGTGCAATTATGCTTCCACGACTATTATTCAGAAGAAGAGAGCAAAAAAGAAAACAACAACAAACAATATATATACAATCCACAATCACAATCCAACCACGGCATAATCAAAAATGAAAACAAAACAACAACAAAAATGCATGAAATAACATGGTTCACTAGTCGTTCAACACAACTAGCTATATTCACCAGAAAATGCTTATGCTTTGCAGATTATAACCAAAATGTCCAGAATTCTCTTATAGTTTATGTAGCAGAAACAATCATGATAAAATCATACAGAAAATGAGGAAGAGATGAATAGTACCACACAATGAAAAATAACAGCCCAAAAAACATAAAATAAATACAATTTATATAAATACAGTTTCCAGTTTAATTAACCTGAGCGGGTCGGATCACTCGGACAGGCCAGGCTTTGCTCCAAAAATTCTTCGGCCCACTGACTAGACAGTGGAACCTCCATTATTATGCTATTACTGCATTCCCAACCTCTTAATATTTTGTTTTCTGCACTTACATAAAAATATTAAAATAGAAATAATTTGGTTATATATAACAAATAATCAAAATAAATATATACAGTAATAACTTTTGTATATGAGAGAAGCCAAGGCTAGAATCATGGCAAATCCCATTGTCATGGCCACTTGAGATGCATGAAAGTTCATTCTTTATGTCATGATCATTTCTTAGTATCATGACCATATGATACACATGAGAAGCATTCATAGTGTCATGGTCATTTTTCAATGCTGCAACCATATGATGATCACGAGAGACCAACCATAATACCATGACCATTTTCCAGCATCGCAACCATATTATGATATAAGAGGTCATTTACAATGTTATAGTCATTCTTAGCACCATTTCCATATGATGAATAGAAAAGATAAATACCAAAGCTACAGCTACTACTAGTACAATGACTTTATGTTACAAAAACACTTGGCCCAAGTCCTATACATTTCCAGTATTATGACTTAGTAATATTATAGAAAGTATTGGATGCATTCCAAAGTTATGACTGCTTCCTAAAGTAATGACCTCGAGTTTTAGAGATAAAGGTGAAGTTGTGGCATCTTCCAAAAGCTACAACTTCCTACTTTAAGTAATGCATAATCTTTTCAGTATAAAAGTGGAATAGAAAAAAAATAAGAGGGGATCTCCATCCTTCTTCCATGCACTAAGCAAAAGTCAAAGCATAACTATCAAACCTTAGTAGTGAATTTCATACTCCTTAGGGGCTCAACAAATGATCAAGGAATACAAGACATAAGCTAATCCCTAGAGTCGAGAGGCATGACTCTCAAACTTTCCCCCTAAGATAGATTTGAGATTTTCTATGAAAATTATATGTGGTGTAGGGTTAGTTTACTTTTGATTATAAAATGCATATGAATTTATTTTAATGAATGAGCTTTAATTTATATTATATTATGAAAATTGATAGATTAGTAATTAAATAAAACTTAAAATAAAATTTTGACTATTGATGGGTTTGTACAAAATTTTATTGATGATTTGTGATAAGTAAACCACAAGACTGACTCATACATATTGTAGGAAGAAAGTGATAATCCTTCTAATTATGATGTATGAAATAGCCTTATCTATTTATAATATAAAACTTGGGTCTGTAAATTATTATGAGTATAATACTTATGAAACTAAAAATATGATACTTTTACATATCAATCCATCGTACATGTCTTATAAGAACTATTTCTTGATTAGAATAGATATTATATAGAATATTCTCATAAGTGTTTGACTTTTAGTATAAGAGTCATATTATCACCGATGAGGATTTTGATAGGTAATTCTGAAGATATGCATGAGAACATTATGATTCATAAAATGATAATAGCCATGTTAACTTATTTTTACTCATGATTCTCACTAATGAAACTTAAGGGAAATATATATTAATTATGTAAGTATGCTATTTATGAAGCTGAAAGTATAAATACTCACAAACCATATTAATTTTTAGTTTTTATGATATCGAGTTCAGAGAATATGAGTATATATATGAAGTAACCATCAAAGGTAATTGATAAATTGCCTAAAAGGTATAATAATATAAATGATTCTGAAGTAGAGATGATTTATTTTCTCAATAATAATATACTAAGAGAATAGCTATGAAGGGATAACCATTTGTGATGGACATAATAGTGATAACCACCTTGTATACTATTAGGGCAAAGAGTCATTACATAATAACTCAACCTTT
This sequence comes from Sapria himalayana, assembly GCA_029783825.1. Classification (NCBI taxonomy): domain Eukaryota; kingdom Viridiplantae; phylum Streptophyta; class Magnoliopsida; order Malpighiales; family Rafflesiaceae; genus Sapria; species Sapria himalayana. The sequence continues at coordinate 2,405,247 of JAREIK010008249.1, forward strand.
GTTCTATCCAAATATAATATAATTCAAACTATTTGACATACATCAGATAAATTAAATGAAGAAATCATAGATCTAAGATTGATACAACAATTTAAAATTTTTAATTTGCTAGAATTGAGTTGTCTCGTTATTAAATGACCAAATTACCAATATAATTTTTATGAGATTAAAATATAAACAAAAATCATCTCTAGTGCTTGTTTGACCTGTATATTTTTGGTTGTTTACTAATGAGATAATCTCGTTAATGAGATTTTGTGATATTATCTAACTAATAAAATTTGATAGTATAAGAAATTTATAATAAGTTTTTGGCACAATTACTAGATATTATTTAGTATGATTAGTCAATGTAAGTTTACATTATTATCTTTATGAAAGGAAAATTTATTTTTAGTAGTTTAGAATGTATTAAGTTTGATAATTTTTTCTAAATCTAATTGCTAGTCTTATTCTCTTGTTTAGAAATGTGAATAGTTATATTTTGATATTTTGCTTGTCCTTTTTTTTATTTTTTATTTTTTAACACCATTTTATGAGTAGAAGCTCTAGAATTGAGCTAACCTCTCTAGACTTAGAAATCGAAAGAACTAAAAGAATAATTATCAAAAATTATTGAAAAAGAGCTAAAAGAAGAAACTATTAGTAATAGAGAGTCACAATGTGAAAATAAGCTAATTGTTTAATCGCCTATCCACCACCACACTCTAGGAGATTATTGGAGGCTCATAATGATAGATAATTATTCAGGTAATTGATTACTACCAATAGAAATAAACTACTTTGAGCTGAAGTTGAGTTCTATAGATATGATTCAACAACATTTGTATAATGAAAGGGAATTGTAAGATCCTAATAGACACATCAAGATGTTTTGGAGCTATTCAACATAGTAAAAATGATTGGAGTTGGCCCTAATATAATAATATTGTGTCTATTTTCATTTTTATTAAGAGATAAGACAAATAATTAATTCTGGTATTTATCTTATTATTCCATCGAGAGTTTGGGATGAATTAGTAAGAGCCTTTTTCACTAAAAATTTCTTGCATCAAATTGTTTCTTAATTATGAGTGAGATAAAATAGTTCTAACAAGATTAGCATGAGACTCTATATGATGCTTGAGACTATTGTAAGGAGTTGTTGAAGATATGCCCTCAACATTAATTCGAGTTGTAATTCCAAACCCAAACTTTCTATAATGAGTTAAACTATATGATGAGGTACATGGTTGATGTGATCGTAGTAGATTGAACCCTTAATATATCAAAGGAGGAGGCATTATATTCATTTGAGGAGACAATGAAGAAGAACTACCAACTCCAATCGATTATTTTTTTGGGAGAAGATGAGCTGGAGCATTGGAGTTAGACCGAATCACTATTATTGAAGCAAAAATATAAGCTTTTCTAAGGAAGCTTAACACCAAGAAGAAAAGAGAAGAGGATTGGGGGAGATCACTATTTTACATGACATAAATCAATGGACTTGAATCCTAAGAAGACAAGAATAACTATAAAACTCCAATGCTTGACAACCATTTATTTAAGGCTAAGATGATCATGAAATCCTCTAAATCATCATCGATGAAAGATATTGGGAGTCCATTCTATCTTCATCATGGGGACCATTTTGGTCTTACTCATTTTTCTCCACTTTATATTTATTTCCATATTGAACTCATTTTGCACTTAATGATTTTTGTTTGAACGCTTGGGATCACTATAATAGCATGGTGATTTCATAGCTACATAACTTAGTTTCTCAAATGATTATTGATAGCTTAATGTATATTACAATAGTTTGAGAAGTCTGGATGAATTTAATTTTTGCTTTCAATAGAGTAATGCCACTTAGAGTTTTTAGCTTTGCAAGCAACTCATTGCACTTCAATAGGAAGCTCTCGACATTTATACATACTACACTTGGTTCAAGGTTCTTTTGGAAAAACTCTAAAAATTTCAATCATTACTAGCCTATCACTACGGAGGAATGCGGCTTGGTTAGAACATTATCATCAGTAACATGTGATTCAAGCTCTAAGGGTTGAGTGACTATTATTATCATACTAGGAGCCGAATTCTCTAATGATGAAGCCCATTCATCCATTTGGGAAGATTTTTGCTCTTGTTCTTCAAGAGTTGAGGGAATAATCAATTAATCAAAGTTTATATTCTTTATTGGAGCCATTAGTTCTGAAAGATTCAATTCAAGCCTCTATAAATGTTCATATTGGTAATTATGCTTATAAACCCAAGCACATAAGACTTCAATGTATCCAATGTAGGCTTCAAAGACACATTGTGGATCTCTATTACAAGCTCCATGGGATTTGGGTACAAGTCTAGATTAAAGAACTAATTGGGTCAGATCCAAGCCAATCAAACATGTTTACATGTTTCTCATGAGTCAAGTGATACATATTTGATACCATGTGCACATTCTTCTAGTTAGTGCCAATAACTCATTGCCTTGCTTATTTCTATGTTATCACATAAGACTTCCATCTTTAATTAAGGGGTAAGGTCAGTATATCTTCCTCTCCAATTCATCTTAATCCATCATAATTATTGCATTGTGAGTTTATTCAAATTTATTTCTCCATCTTTCAATTCAAGTGCTGCTCTTCCTAATGAGGAATCATTTGTCATTGGAAAATAAGATCTATAGAACTTATTGTCCATAACATATTTAAAAATAATATATATAATCTCTAGTTTTGATTCAACTTGCTTTCAGTTAGTCCAATAGATGTTTTGTTTAATTTGATTATGAATATTGCATAATTCAATACCATTTGTAGAGGAAGATGATTGACATGGGTAAACACATGGGTATCCATTATATTTTGAATTAGGTAACTTCTACCCTATCTTAGGAATTTGTGGTAATGTATCTAAGAAAGAACATGAAGTTTTACATTCTCATTTAGGACATCTCTCTTATGTTTGACTTATTGTTCCAACAAGTAAATTATATTTTCAACATGTTGAGGAAATACCTCATTATTCAATTTTTCATTTAGCAAAGAAAATGTATTTATCATTTTTCTAATTCTAATTTTGTTTCAATTTTTGTCTTTGAATTATTACATTTGTATATATGAGGTGATTTTCATTTACCAGCACATAATGGGTTTCTATTGTGACTTTGTTCTACCACCTAATTTTATTTGTTCGGTAGTATCCCAAAAACTTAATAATGAGAATATATTATCAACAGAGATCCACAAGTGCATGTGTCGTACAAATAGTAAAATGAATTTTATTATAGATATCAATTCCATGAGGATTATATCGGTAATTCAATTGTTCAATAGTTAGATAACTCATTTTCAGTAAAATATATATTTGGATGATTTTACAATCTTAGGTTCATAGGTTTATTTATTTAATCTATGTGATAAAATTTAAGTTGCTCGACTTATATTATGTCAAACATAGAATGAATGTTGGGGTGTCTTATAATGACTCCTTGTTCTAATGATATACAAAGTGGTTATCACCATTGAGCATGTCCCAATGATGGTCCCCTCATCTGTCTCCTTCATATCTTACCACTAAGACCATCATTTATCTTTGCTCAATACTCATTTATAATCTCATACCTTTTATGTAACTTCATCAACTATCCTTGATGATTAATTTGTATGCACTCTTATTCTCCTACCTCAAGTATTATAAAGACCAAAAATTGATATACTTTATATGCATTTGTACATTCTGCTTCATAAGCATCATATTCACAAAATTAAAATATGGTTCCCTCAAGTTTCATAGTGGGAACTATATGAGTAATAAAAATTCTCAATGATTATCTCCACCTTAAAAGTCACCACATAATCATGTATGTTTCAGAGATTACATGTCACCACACAATCATGTATGTCTCAAAGATTGCATGTCACCACACAATCATGTATATCTCAAAGATTGTATGTCACCATCCTTTTAAGCAATAATGTGACTCCCATAGAAGAATATTCTATTTAAAGTCAATTTTAATTTAGAACTAATTTTTTAAAGATATATATAATAAATTGGTTTGTAAAAAAATATGTACTTTTAGCTTTATAAGTGTCATACTTTCAATAATTAACATATCAAAATTACAGGTTTCAATATATAAATTTATCTTGCATATCACATTCAAAAAGTTTGTCACTTCCTTTTGAATATAAATGCGAGTGAGCCTCATAGTTTACATATCACCATCTATCATGACAATCTCATATAAACATACTAATAGTCAAAATTCTTATTCAAGTTTTATTTTATCACCATTCATTAATATACATAACACAAAATAAATCAAATATATTCATTTATAAATAACTAATGGCACATCATATATATTCAAATTATATAAACCTTAGACTTATATTATTTTGGTAGAAATTCCTAAATCTACCCTAGAGATGGTGGTTTTTAGAGCCATGTCCCCCAACTGTAGGGATTGCATTAAGTATCGTATCATTTTCTTGCTTATGAAACCCTATGGATTGCAAAATGTACCCCAAGAGTTTAGTAGTTATAGTGACTTTGCTTATTCAGTGAAGGGAGAATATGAAGAATAAGATGGATTTAATTAATTTTTTTATTTTCTACTTTTATACTCATGTGATTCTACATTAGAGGTGTCAAACGGGCTATCTTGGTCTGACCCATTTTTTTTCGGGCCCAATCAGGCTGGCATGCCATACCTAGCATGACACGGTTCCTTGGGGGGCGGCTCGGTATGGGTCTATGACCTGAAATCTACCCGGGTTCAGGCCAATTCGGGTTGGCTAGTTTGGGTCGAGTCGATCATTTTTTTAAAAATTAGGGTTTCTACATGGCGTTGCCACGTCGCCATTGCCCATCGGGTGTGCTGAGTCGTCACCCATCAGGCGTCACTCAGTGCGCGGTCACCCCTACCATGCTCACATGCCAGACACCCGTGTCGTGTCCACATGCAAGGCACCCAAGCCATGCCTAGCACGACACTTGGACAGAATACCCCCGGCACAGCACAATATGATTTGTGCCGATGGTGCATCCAGCATGGGCTCAGGCATACTACTGTAGTGTGATGTGCCAGTCCAAGGACGCCTAAAATGGGTCGGGCTTTGGGTCGGGCCCGGGACACCCGACCCATTTGATACATGTATTCAACATTATTCTAAGTAGGAAGTTGTGATTTTTAGAAGAAAATAACTACTTTGGCCTTTATCACTTAAGCATGAGGTCCCAACTCCAAAAAGGTGTCATAAATTTTTGCTGCAGCCTAATCTTTCTGTAACAAAGAGTTTTGATGCTTACAACAATCATGACTTAGGCCAAGCTTCTGTGTTCCAATCTCATATCTCATTAGTATATTGGGGTGATTGCATTTTAACTATACCATATCTCATAAATAAGTTTCCCTTCTCATGTCTTGTCAAATAAAACTCCATTTGAATCTTTGAACAAAAGGATCATTTCTATAATCATTTTCGTACTTTTGGTTGCTTATATTATGGATTTACACTCACTCATTACTATGATAAGTTCTCTCCTAGGGAAATTCAGTTTGTATTCTCCAATTATTCTCTAGGTTATGAAGACTACAAATGTATGAATCCTGAAACTATTATAGTTTATATTAGCATAGATATGATCTTTTTTGAAGCCTTATTTTCATTTCAAACAAATAACTATAAATTTTATATTTTTGAGTTATATTTTGACAATGCACTTCATTTTGTACCTAAAGTACTTATTTTCATGTTTCCCCTTTGTTAGTGATACAGCTCATACTTCTCCCAAGAACAATTCTGACACTACTACTTCTCACCCTTCTTGAATCATAAAATTATCCTTTTTTTTATTTAAGATTATTACTATTTTATAGCCCACTTCTATTTTATATCATCCCTCGTTGTAATAAACTCTCATCTTCTCATCATGTCTTAATCAAGTAAGTGATAGCCTATTTTTTGAAAATTTGTAAATTCAAAAATCGCCTAATTTTTTTTTAAACGTGGGTTACATATAAGCTGAGAGCAAAATCAGATTTTCAATTTTAGAATCTCAAAAACATAAATATTTTAATTTTTGGGTATCCAAAACATAAATATTTATATTTCAAGATTGTTTATTTTTAAAATATAGGAAAACTAATATTTTGAGATCCAAAAACATAAATATTTATGTTTTTATCTATTTTTTTTAATTAAAAAAGCTTACCTCAAATATATATATATATATATATCTCTATGGGGCTCAAAAATTCAGAAACCTAAATTTTTCCTTGCACATTTCCAAATCTTTAGGACCATAAATGTAAATATTTTATGATTTAGTATATATTTAAAAAAATGTTTAAAAAATTTAAAAAAAATTTTAAAAAACTAAAACGTGAATTATTATTTTTTGGCATCCAAAACTTTAGGAGCTTGAGACAATAAATAATGAAATATCATAAAGAACAATACATCAATAATTGAAAGATGATAGGTGCTCTCATCAGTTCCTATATTATAAATTAATGTCTCAATTATGTTTCACCATGTAAAAATAATAACTCCATGATTTTTTTTTAAATTATTGCTAAACTCTTTTTCTGTTCTCACCACCTCAGTTGATCTGTTAATTCATTTTTTTCATCTTAAATTCCCCAATTAAAAGTTCTTATGTCTTACTTTAAATCAAATGTTTATAAGTATTGTTTTTTTCATATGTTTTTTTTTAATCTAGGTTTACTAGTTGGTCATCTATTTTCTTTCTATTAAATGCATAATACCAACAAATTTAATCTACCTGCACGTTGCTTATAATATATATACTTAAGATTTTGTGGACCCAGTTGTAGTGTTTGATATTTAGGGAAACCTAATCACGGTATTTAGTATTCTCTTGCTAATGTAGATAAGTTCTAATTTCCTTGTTTACCACTGATATATCATGGCATACTTTTTATCTAATTCAAAGTTAAGTTCGCCAAAGGATTGGAATAACCAGTGGTATGCTACTCTTTCATGCTTATATATACATATAATTTCTCTCTGGACTACAGCACGGTAGGTGAGTTAACTTATATTTGCATGTAATTTGTCTAAGCTAACTTATATTTGCATGTAACTTCGACAGACCTATAATAGAGGAGATTGTTATCTAATTAATACTTAAATTTAATTATCTCATTACAATTGGTTAGGCTGGTTATTATCACATTTAGTATTAGTTTGACTGACATAGTGGATCCAGTATAACAAATTAAACTTCAAATTGCTCAACGATGTTATTTTAACTCATTAGGCTAGAGGTGTCAAACGGGCCGGGCCGGGCCGGCCCGGCACGAGGCACGGCACGGTTCGGCCGTGCCTGGGCCGGCCCGGCACGATAAAAAAACGTGCCCGGGCCCTTGCCGGGCCGTGCCCGGCACGGCTCGTGCCTTGGCACGGCACGTCGGCCCGCGTGCCTGAGTCGTGACTCGTGACCCAACCGGGCCCCGCCCTCGGTAAAAAGACCGCGGGTCGGGTCCAAACAGACCCGCCCCGCCTGCCCTGCCTTGCCGTGCGCCCGTGCCCGAGCGGGCCGGCACGGCACGGCACGGTCTTGCCGTGCCCACGGGCCGTGCCGTGCCCGAATTTAAAAAACCATGCCGTGCCCGGCACGGCACGGCAGCACGGCTGGGCACGTGAAAAACGGGCCGTGCCGTGCTGGGCCGGCCCGTTTGACACCTCTACATTAGGCTCAATAAGGCATCATGGACTCATGCTTGATCTCAGTTTAACATCTTTTCTATTTAACTCCTCAGTCCCTATTGAGTTTAGTTCCATTGTTTACTTGGAGCTCTTGAGTTTTTGGGCTTGTACAAGCGATTCTTGAACATGCTCTCTTCTAACTCTGAAAACCTAATAGGGCTTCAGCAGCTTTTCTCTATGCAGTTCTTGGTGATTGATGGAGCTCGATCATGAGCTCTGTATAGCTCGTTGAGTAACTAGATCAATTATTTACATGGAGCTCCGTGGCCTTGGGTGTTGATGGGGTTATGGGGGAGAGGGATTAGGAATTATATTGGTTTATTATTGAAGTATAAACTTATTTTTGTTAAAAGATAAACTTATTTTAATGATAATAATAATAATTTTAAAAGTTATAGACTTGGTCAAAGTTAGTTGAGAATTAAATGTAACTTTGAATAATTCAGAGTTTTTAATAACTACCTAAGACTAAGTCTAAAGCAGATGAGAGTTTTGTGGGATTTGTAACCTATAAATAACTATATTGTATTAGTGTTTAATGTATTCCATTCTCAAGTGAATTAAAGCATTTTTTTTCTTTTATCTTCTTCCATTTTTTATCTTTCCAACAAAGTGGTATCGGAGGAGAAGGTTAATAGCGAGGTGATGGCGAATAGTGGTATGATTCCCTTCCAAGTTCCAGTGCTCCACAAAAGCAACTATGATAACTGGAGCATTAAGTTGAAGGCCCTTCTTGGATCACAAGATGTGTGGGACATAATAAAGAAAGGTCATGAAGAACCAGAGAATGAAGATGCCCTATCTCAAGCTCAAAAGGATAGTTTGAGAGACTCGAGAAAAAGAGAGAAGAAGGTTCTCTATCTAATCTATCAATGATTAGATGAAGATGCTTTTGAGAAAATCTCAGAAGCAAAGATGACAAAAGAAGCATGGGAAAAGCTTCAAACCTCATATAAGGGCGCAGATCCGGTTAAGAAAGTACGTCTTGAAACATTAAGAGCTGAGTTTGAAGCCTTAAATATGAAAGGAGGAGAAGTCATTTCAGACTACTTCTCTAGAGTTTTAACAGTGACAAATCAATTAAAAAGAAATGGTGAAATATTAAGTGATGTAAGAATCATGGAAAAGATTCTTCGATCGATAGATGAAAAATTCGATCATATTGTCGCTATTATTGAAGAAACAAAAGACTTGCAAACCATGACAATAGAATAGTTGATGGGTTCCTTGCAAGCCTATGAAAAAAAGAGGAAGAAGAAAGAAGAAATTGTAGAGCAATTACTCAAAACTCAGATTGATAATGTCCAGAATGATAGAAAGCAACAAGGAAGATGTTGCGGTCGTGGAATCCATGGACATAGACGTGGACGTGGACAAAGTTGGAGGTCCCATGATAATAACAATAATATCCAAAGAGAAGAAAACACAATAAGAGGTTATGGGAGAGAAAACTACAGATCGAGGTATGATAAGTCACATATCAAATGTTATAACTGTAAAATGTTTAGCCATTATGCCTCAGAATGTAGAGCTCCAAATAATAAAAAAGTTGAAGAAAAAACTAATTATGTGGAAGAAAAAAGTCGTGACAGTGAAACCTTGCTGCAGGCTTATAAGGGAAATACAAAAAGTGAAGATAACTCATGATATCTTGATTGTAGTGCAAGCAATCATATGTGTGGGAAAAGAAGCATGTTCGTAGAACTTGATGAATTAGTAAGTGGGGATGTGGTTTTTGAAAATGAATCAAAAGTAGCAGTAAAAGGTAGAGGTAACATTCTCATCCGATTAAAGAATAGAAATCATCAATTGATTTCCAATGTTTATTATATACCAAATATGAAGAGTTATATTTTGAGTCTAAGACAGCTCTTAGAAAAAGATTATAATATCCATCTAAAAGATAATAATCTTTCAATAAGAGATAAGAAAAATAATTTAATTAGTAAAGTGCCAATGTCAAAAAATTGAATGTTTATGCTTGGGATTCAAAGTAATATTGCAAAGTGTCTCAAGACATGTTACAAAGACACAACTTGGCTTTGGCATCTTCGGTTTGGACATCTCAACTTTGGAGGATTGAAATTACTCTCTAAAAAGCAAATGGTGAAAGGACTACCTGTCATTAGTCATCCTGATCAAATATGTGAAGAATGTCTACCTGGAAAGCAATTCAAGGAGTACTTTCCAAAGGAGTCAAGCTCAAGAGCTCGAAAGCTACTGGAACTTATACATACAGATGTGTGTGGTCCAATCAAGCCAAGCTCACTTGGTAAGAGCAATTATTTTCTTCTCTTTATAGATGATTATTCAAGAAAAACTTGGGTTTATTTCTTAAAAGAAAAAACAGAGATATTTGAAAAATTCAAGAAGTTCAAAGCCCTTATTGAAAAAGAAAGTGGGCTCTAATCAAATCCATGAGATTAGATCGTGGAGGAGAATGTACATCGAATAAATTTCAGAAATATTGTGAAGATCATGGAATTCAAAGGCCTCTCACAGTTCCGAGATCCCCCCAAAAAAATGGAGTAGCAGAAAGGAAGAATAGAACTATCCTTGACATGGTGAGGAGCATGCTTAAAAGCAAGAAGCTACCAAAGGAATTGTGGGCAGAAGCAATTGCATGTGCAGTGTATCTATCCAATCGATCTCCAACAAGAAGCGTATGAGGGAAAACACCAAAAGAAGCTTGGAGTGAAAGAAAGTCAAGTATATCCCATCTAAAAGTCTTCGGAGGCATAGCTCATGTGCATGTCCCAGATGAACAAAGAAGCAAGCTAGATGATAAAAGTCAGAAATATATCTTCATTGATTATGATGCAAACTCTAAAGGCTACAAGCTTTATAATCCTGATACTAGAAAGACCGTCATTAGTCGCGATGTCATATTTGATGAAGAAGGAGAATGGGATTGGGAACAACAAAATGAAGACTATAATTTCTTCCCTTATGTTGAAGAAAATGATGTGGAACATCCAACGCTAGAACAAGCAGAAGATGAGCCTACAACTACACCAATTTTACCAGCTGTGAGTATTCAAGAAGAGGAAAGCTCAAGCGAAAGAATTCCACGTTTCAGAAGCATACAAGAAATATATGAGGTAACAGAAAATCAATAGAATCTTACTCTTTTTTGTTTCTTTGTCGACTGTGAACATATGAACTTTCAAGAAGCAATTAGAAACAAGAATTGGAAACAAGCAATGAATGAAGAAATAAAGGCAATCAAGAAGAATGATACATGAGAATTAGCTTCACTTTCTAAAGGGCACAAGGCAATTGGTGTGAAATGAGTGTACAAAGCAAAGAAAGATATCAAAGGAGAAGTCAAAAGATACAAGGTAAGATTGGTGGCAAAAGGTTACAGTCAAAGAGCCGGTATTGATTATGATGAGATATTTGCTCCCGTTGCTCGATTAGAAACTATTAGATTTCTTATTTCCTTGGCCACTTAAAATAATTGGAGAATACAACAAATGGATGTGAAATCTGCCTTCCTAAATGGAGTCCTTGAAGAAGAAATCTATTTTGAACAACCACAAGGATATGAAGTAAAAGGAGAAGAATTTAAAGTCTTAAAGCTAAAGAAGGCAATGTATGGATTGAAGCAAGCTCCAAGAGCTTGGAATGCTCGAATTGACAAATACCTTCAAGGAAGAAATTTCATCAAATGTCTATATGAGCATGCAATCTATATCAAAATTAAAAATGGTGATATTCTTATTGTATGCTTGTATGTAGATGATTTAATCTTCACAGGTAGTAATCCAAGCATGTTTGACAAGTTCAAGAAAGAAATGACGAAGGAGTTCGAGATGACCGATATTGGACTCATGTCTTACTACCTTGGTATTGAAGTTAAGCAAGAAGAAAATGGAATTCTAATCACCCAAGAAGGCTATGCTAAAGATATACTTAAGAAGTTCAAGATGGATAACTCTAATACAGTTGGCATGCCAATGGAATGTGGAATCAAATTATCCAAGCATGAGAAAGGAAGTAGGGTGAATCCCACTCTCTACAAAAGCTTGGTGGGAAGTCTACGCTACCTAACCTGTACAAGGCCTGATATTCTTTATGCAGTTGGAGTCATTAGTAGATACATGGAGAATCCAACAACAACTCATTGGAAGACAGCAAAGAGAATCCTTCACTTTATTAAAGGTACTACATACTTCGGCTTGTATTATTCTCTTTGTGATAATTTCAAGCTTGTTGGGTATAGCGATAGTAATTGGAGTAGAGACATGAATGATTGCAAGAGTACTACTGGTTTTATATTCTATATGGGAGACACTGCCTGTACTTGGGTATCAAAGAAGCAGCCGATAGTCACTCTTTCTACTTGTGAAGCAGAGTATGTAGCAGCTATCTCTTGTGTATGTCATGCAATTTGGCTTCGAAATCTATTAAAAGAGTTAGGAGTGCCTCAACAAGAGCCGACCAAAATTTTTGTGGATAGCAAGTCAACAATAGCTTTGGCCAAGAACCCAGTCTTCCATGATCAAAGTAAGCATATTGATACTCGCTATCATTATATTAGAGAGTGCATTACAAAGAAGGAAGTACAGTTGGAGCATGTGAAGTCTCATGATCAATTAGCTGATATTTTTACCAAGCCTCACAAGCAAGAAGATTTCACCAGGCAAAGAAGTTCACTCGGAGTAATAAAATCAAGTTTAAGGGAGGGTGTTGAAATATAAACTTATTTTTGTTAAAAGATAAACTTATTTTAATGATAATAATAATAATTTTAAAAGTTATTGACTTGGTCAAAGTTAGTTGAGAATTAAATTTAACTTTGAATAATTCAAAGTTTTTAATAACTACCTAAGACTAAGTCTAAAGCAGGTGAGAGTTTTGTGAGATTTGTAACCTATAAATAACTATATTGTATTAATGTTTAATGTACTCCATTCTCAAGTGAATTAAAGCATTTTTTTCTTTTATCTTCTTCCATTTTTTTCTTTCCAACATTTATTTGATTTCAGTATACCAAAAATAAATAGAGCTTTGTATATTTTTTCAAATATTAATATTTGACTTATTTTCAAAATTTTGGATATTGTAACAAAACATAATTCCTACTTTGTAGATTGTTAGAAAATAACATATGTATATCTCTTGCAATTTAAATTAATCATTTTTCGCCATCCTAGTTTTTCACATTGTATCACCTAGGAATCTCATTGTTAATAAGTGTTTGCGAGGCTATTTTATTTGTGTACTTGTCAATTAGTTAATAGTTGCTTTGGTTTTTATAAAATATCAAAAATTAATCTATTTTTCAACTATTTTACTCCTGCATCAAAATATAATTCTCCCTTTCAAATTAATTTATGCAATATTTATTTATACAAGTATAAAGATATATTTAAGCAATTATAATTTTTTCGAAATATAAAATTCAAGAATTATAAAAATTATGCATATGTTCCTATAATTTAAGATTTTGCAAAATCATTAAATATCATATGTTTTGCATTTTTGGAAATTGATAATTTTTAAACAGTACTTTGTACTTCTCTTTTGGTGCACTACACAAAATATTTGGAAAAAAGCTAGTTTTAATATTTGAATATAATTGTACCAAACTTTTAAATATTTGATTTTTCGTCCACTAATAATAATTCAAAATTATTTTTATTTCATCTACACCTGATGATATACATGCACACCTAACAGATGAGCTACATTGGACACTTGGCAAGTTACATCTAGCTTGACTAAGAGCTAGACAATGTCCTAGAGTTTGGTTGATCACATAAGTAATCCAATTTTTTTTAAATAATCAACAATGTTGCTTATTGTTAAGAAATGAAGATATCTATGCACCAACTTGAAGGAGAGTATTGGAGTTAGTACATGAATTGATTTTTTAGCAATTTTTGTATATAATGTGATAAGTGATTAATTATAATTCTAGCAATATATAAATCTTGTTTTCCTTTTAAAAAATAGAATTGAATAAAATTGTTCATTATAATTGATTTTCTTCTTCTCAGTTTAATAGTAGTCTCTATGTCAGGTGATAAATTCATCCTCACGCCCTTATTAGTTGATATAACTATTGAACTTCAGATTGAAATTGGAATTGTAACAAATATGATAGGTATTCTTTTCTAGATTTGTGAGATTTTTCATAGGTTTTGTTAAGACTAAACTAGCCGAGTCCATGAATTGTATTTTGTCCTTGACTCTTGATTGACTCATGATTTTTGTTGATTCCTATGTAGAGGTATCAAATGGGCAGTGTCATGTCAATATGAAAATCAAAAAAGACTACCCAACATGGCTCTTTGAAATGCATTTTGGTTGGGTCATACTGGGTTTTGCCAAGGTAGGTTAGGCTTGGCTGGGCTAGCCTATTTCGGTCCAAGCTAGCCTTGTTTCAGTCTAGACTTGCCATGTTTCAGTATAGACTTGCTTAGTTCATCCCAGACTAGCTTGGTTTATTCCATGCTAGTTTGGTTCGTGCTAGGCAAGCTTGGATCATACTAGGCAAGCATAGGTCAGGTCTATGCTAGCCTAAGTCAGGACTAGGGTAGTCTATTTGACTAGCTGAGCCAAAATTAGTCGGCATCATGCTAGGTCTTTCCATTTTGTGCCTCCAATGCTAGAAACTTTGGCCCAACGCAGCCTGAACTATTCCATCGGCGGTTGGTGGCATGTCTAGGCATGGTATTAAACTAGATCATTCCATGCCTGAACTGCCTAGTCTAGTTGACATCCCTATTCCTAGGTGCATATAATTTATCATCTTAAGAGGACAAAAGAAAGCTTCTATCATCTAGGTTGTGCTTGATAAAAACCCCTTAGAACCTTGACCTTTAGTTAATTTCCCAATATGTGGTTATCCCATTATGGATGATGTGGAGTTTTTAAGATTTTTTTTCACATTCCATCTTATATCCGAGTGGTAGTGATATCATAAAATACAAAATTTAGTACTGTTATGTTGGGCTTAGAATTACACTTACCAAGAGCTTAAGTCAGCTAACTTTTTCCTTACACAAGAGAATTGAACAAACAAACTTTATAGAGAAACTTTATAGAAAGAAAATATCATACATATAATTCTCAAAACTTCAATGAATATGATTGTGGAGAGGTTTTCCATATATAGCAAGATCTCCTAATAGTAATCATCATGGTCATAATGCTAAGAATCTTAGGCGACAGCTTCAACCCTCATTTATGGAAAATTCAAGGTGAATGCAAGTAATCTTTAAGTGAAATTAATATTTTTTACTTAGATTTTCACATAGGTATTCATTAGAAACCATTGAGTATATGAGATGTTTCTCAACACATCTCGCATGATACCATTCCTGATATTAAGCTAAATTGATATCCAAGATTGGTAAATATATTGTATTGTGATGAATTAATGAATTTATGTATTTATGTTTGAATTTACATTTGCAACTTAAAATTTTCTATAGATACATAGGCTTATACATGTTTTTCATGGTAGATATTGATAAGTCACAGGATACACTATTATTATATGATAAAAGAAAAGTGATTATTTGGTATTTAAATTATTGAACTTTCTTGTATATTTTAGTAATTTTTGATGATATATAAGAATGAGGATAAGATATTTATGGATCAATTTCACAACTTTTAAGTTTTGGTGAATTTAGATATATAGTCATGAAATCGATAAATTTTTAGAGATATTTGACTAAGTGATAGATTATAGAGTATTAGATAGTTTAAACATCCATGTTAGGCTAAAATTCTATATAATTAATCATGATAATATTTGTATTCCATGATTTTGTAACTCATTAGTACAATCCTTCTATTATGTAATATATTCTTTGTGTCTATGATATTATCATGATATCACAACTACTTATCTCATAAAATTTAAATAGTTATAATTTTAATTTCACATCATATCAACCAAGTATATCACTTGTATTAAATAGCATGCTATGTTGTAGGACTACAACTCTATCTTAATATGATTTGATAGTCTTAGATCAGAGATATGACCTTTTACAAAGCTAAGACTTTTAAGCTACAAATAGTTATAGAGCTAAAATTACTCATACCAAAACTATGATAATTAAATTAATACCACAATTTTTGGACATCAAATATTATATAAAAAATTGCTCGGGTATGATCATTCTCCGAAGATCATGGCTCTTATCCTCAAGAGAATATAAAATCATAACTTTTATATTTAGATTAATTGCTAGTGCCATGATATCTTTTAAGTACTACAGTCATATGATATATGAGAGAAGCCAAGACTGACATCATGGTAATTCCCAGTGTCATGACCACTTAAGATGCATGAAAGGTCATTTTTTATATCATGATTATTTCTTAGTATCAGGATCATATGATACACATGAGAAACATTCACAGTCTCTTGGTCATTTTTCAATGCTGCAACCAAATAATGATCAAGAGAGACCAACCATAATACCATGGTAATTTTATAACACCACAACTTTATTATGATATAAGAGATCATTTACAATGTTATAGTCATTCCCAACATCGTTTCCATATGATGAATAAAAAAGGTAAATACCAAAGCTACAATTACTAAATGACTTTATGTTACAGAGATATTAGGCCCAAGTCCTGGATAATGCCAGTATTATGACTTAGTAGTATTATAGAAAGTATTGGATGCATTCAAAAGTCATGATCATTTTCTAAAATCATGACCTCAAGCTTAAAAGATAAAAGTCAAAATTATGGTTTTTTCCTAAAGCTACAACTTCTTATTTTACGTAATGTAAAATCATTTTAGTATAAAAGAGGAATATAAAAAAATAAGGGGGATCTCCATCATTCTTCCATGCACTAAGTAAAAGTCAAAGCATTACTACCAAACCTTAGGAGTGAATTCCATATTCCCTAGGGGCTCAACAAACAATCAAGAGATATAAGACATAAGCTAATCCCTAGAGTCGAGGGGCTTGACTTTAAAACCACCCCCCCTAGGATAGATTTGAGATTTTCTATGAAAATAATATGTGGTCTAGGAGTTGTGTAACTTTAATTATATAATGTATAAGTGGATTCATAGTAATGAATGAGCTTTGATTTATATTATATTATATTATGAAAAATGATGGATGAGTAATTAATTAGAACTTAAATTAAAATTTTGACTATTAGTGGGTTTGTACAAGATTATCTTGAAAGATAGTAAAAAGTAAATCATAAGACTAACTCATACATATGGTAGGAAGGAGGTGATAATCCTTATGATTATGATGTATGATATAGAATTATCTATTAAAACATAAAACTTGGGTATGTTAATTACTGTGAATATAATACTTATGAAACTAAAAATACGATAATTTTACATGTCAATCCATTATACATGTCTTATAAGAATTATTTATTGATAGGAATGGACATTATATATCATATTCTCATTAGGGTTTTACTTTTAGTATGAGAGTCATATTATCACCGAGAACGATATTGATAGGTAATTCTCAGGATATGCATGAGTACATTGTGATTCATAAGATGATAATAGTTATTTTGAGTTATTTTTACTCATGATTCTCACTAATGAAACTTGAGGGAAATATATATTAATTATATAAGTATGCTACTTATGAATCTAAAAGTATAAATACTTATAAACCATATTAATTTTTGGTCATTATGATACCAAGTTCAAAGAATATGAATATATATGTGAAACAACCATCAAATGTAATTGATAAAATACCTAAAAGGTACAAGAATATGAATGATTCTCAATTAGAGATAATTTATTTTTTCAATGATAATCTACTAAGAGAATAGTTATGAAGAGACTACCAATTGTGATGGACATAATAGTAATAATTACCTTATATACTATTAGGGTAATGAGTATTTACACAATAATTCAATCTTTGTTCTATGTCCAAATATAATATAATTCAAAACTATTTGAACATACATCACATAAATTAAATGACGAAATCATAAATCTAAGATTGTTACCACAATTTAAAATTTCTAATTTACTAGAATTGAGTTGTTTCGATATTGAATGACCAAACTACCAATTTAATTTTTATGAGATTAAAATTTAAACAAAAATAATCTTTACTATTTGTTTGACCTGTATATTTGTGGATCTTTACTAATGAGATAATCTCGCTAATGAGCTATACCTAACCAATTAAATTTGATAGTATAAGAAAATCATAATAAGTTTTTGGCACTAAAACTAGGAATTATTTTAGTTCGATTAGTCAACATGATTTTACATAATTATCTTTATGAAAGTAAAGATAATTTTGAGCAGTTTAGATAGTATTTAGTAAAAATTATCTTTTAGTTTGATAATTTTTTCTATATCTAATAATTAGTCTTATTATCTTGTTTATAAAAATGAATAGTTGTATTTTGGTGTTTTGCTTGTCTTTTTTTCATTATTTCTTTTTTTAACACCCTTTTATGAGTAGAATCTTAAGAATTGAGCTAACCTCTCTACACTCGAAAATTGAAAGAACTAAAAGAAGAATTATCAAAAAAAAATATTTAAAAAAAACTTTTGAAAGAAACTAGCAGTAATAGAAAGTCACAACGTGAAATTGAGCTAGTTGTTTAATAGCCTATCCACCACTATAATTTGGGAAATTTTTGGAGGCTCATGATGAAAGGGCATCATATGATCCTAATAGACATATCAAGATGTTTTGGAACTATTCAACATGGTAAAAATGATTGGAGTTAGCCCTAATATAATAAGATTGTGTCTATTTTTATTTTCATCAAGAGATAAGATATACAATTAATTCTGATATTTATCTCATTGTTCCATCAAGAGTTGAGATGTACTAGAAAGAGCTTTTTTCACTAAAAATGTTCTTGTATCATGAGACTCTATGATGAGACTCTATTTGATAATTGAGACTATTGTAATGAGTTGAAGATATACCCTCAAAATGAATTCGAGTTATGGTTCCAAACCCAAACTTTCTACAACAAGCTAAACTATATGATGAGGTACATGGTTAATATGATTCTAGGAGATTCAACTATGAGTATATCATAGGAAGAGGCACATCGTTTATTTGAGGAGCCAGTGAAGAAGAACTACCAAGCTCCAATAAATTATTTCTTTGGGAGAAGACAAGCCGAAACATTGGAGTTAGATTAATTCAATATAATTGAAGCAAAAATAGAAGCTTTTCTAAGGAAGCCTAACACCCAAGAAGAAAAGAGGAGGATCGGAGGAGATCACCATTTTACATGACATAAATCAATGGACTTGAATATTAAGAATAAAATAATAACTATCGAACTCCAATGCTTGATATCCATTAATTTAATGTTGAGATGACCATGAAATCCTTTGAATCATCACTGATGAAAGATATTAGGAGTCCATTCTATCTTCATCATGGAGACCATTTTGGTCTTACTCATTTTTCCCCACTTTGTATTTATTTCCATATTGTACTCATTTTGCACTTAATTATTTTTGTTCAAACGCTTGGAATCACTATAATAGCATGGTGATTTCATAGCTCCATAACTTAGTTTCTCAAATGATTATTGATTGCTTAATGTATATTGCAATAGTTTGAGAAGTCTTAATGAATTTAATTTTTGCTTTCGATAGAGTAATGCCCCTTAGAGTTTTTAGCTTTGCAAGCAACTCATTGCACTTCAATAGGGAGCTCTCGCCATTAATACATACTACACTTGGTTCAAATTTCTTTTAGGAAAACTCAAAAATTTTCAACAATTACTAGCCTACCACTATGGAGGAATGTGAGCTTGGTTAGAATATTAGCATCAGTAACATGTGATTCAATTTATATGGGGTTGAGTCACTATTATTATCATACTTGGAGGCAATTTTTAATGATGAAGCCCATTCATCCATTTGTGAAGATTTTTGCTCTTGTTCTTCAAGAGTCGAGGCAACAATCTATTAATCAAAGTTTCTCTTCTTTATTGGAGCACTTAGTTTTGAGAGATTCAAATCAAACCACTGTAAATGCTCATATTGATAATTATGCTTATAAACCCAAGCATGGAAGACCTTAATGTACCTAATGTAGGCTTCAAAGACACATTGTGATCACTGTTACAAGCTCCATGGGACTTTAGTACAAGCCTAAATTGAAGAACCAATTGTGCCAGATCCAAGCCAATCGAACTTGTTTACTTGTTTCTCCTAAGTCAAGTAGTACATATTTGACACCATGTGCACTTTCTTCTAGTTAGTTCCAATAACTCATTGCCTTGCTTAGTTCTCAGTTGTTTGCTTATCGAGATAAGAATTCACACTTTGTATTCTCCATCTTTAGTGAGAGTACTAGATAAAATAATTAATTTCTATTTTATTCCATCAAATATAACTTCCATCATGGGAGATGACTAACAAAAAGAAAATTAAAATAATTTTCCAAGTAACCACCTTGGATATAATAATCTTTTCTACTTCCTCGATAATTTTTTTTCTAAGACCTTAAACATGTAAGAATATTTTTTTACATTTTTTTTCATGAGAGCAACTATTCTCTCTCTCTATCTCTCTCTCTCTCTCTCTCACACACGTGCACACACACACACACACACACATATTTGATTGTTTTCTCTAATGAAAGAACTTTAGATTATTGAGTGTGAATCATTTGCGAATACATTTTGTTTATTTCTCATCTTTGAATGGTTTCTCTAAAATAAGCTTCACAAAAATAATTAAAGAATCATCAAAATATATCAATTTATCATCATATTATTATTAAACTCTATCAAATTCATATGTTGGATAATATTGAAGATTATTTCAACCATCCCATTTATTTTTAGAAATCAAATTATGATATTTGTTTTCATGCAATAAACATATTGAAAATCAATTAAAATTAATTTTGGAACTTACACCTTAAAACTTTATTAGAAAATTATGTTCTTTATTAATTCAAAATCAATGGTAAATCTTGATAGCCATTGAAAGATAGCTATTTAAAAAAGATACATTAATGAAAAAATAATACAGTAAATAAAATATTTTAGAAAAATCACAAGCATAATAGTCCAAAATTTAGTATCATGGATATATTTTTGAACCATGAGTTATGAATTTGTATCATAAAAATTTATTGAAAGACAAATCAAGTAGTAATAATTATTATTTGAAATTTTACTTTTGCACAGGGAAAGAAATATGTATTATTGGAAGAATAATCGCTAAATGCTTAACTCCAATAATAAAATTATGATGAAGAACATGATAGGCATCCTCAATTCATGCCAATTCATGCCTCGACTTGCTGGGTGAGGTCGGGTTGGACCCATGGTTTTTCCAGTTGAATTTAAAAAAAAAATCTAGCTGGGGCCCTGGGCTGATTTACTATGCCATCGGGCCAATCACACGAGTTGTGCCTGGATCTGCCTAGTCCACGGCATGGTTTCAAACCATGCCGTGTCGAATGGGATGACCCCTTTGACACATCTAGATTGATATCTAGACTAAAATTCATTATACTACTTTTATGACCCGTGTATTTATATATATTAGTTGATAAGATACTCTCATTAATAAGTCTTTAGAATATTAATAAACTGATTAAATTATAAAGAGTAACAAAGTCATAATAAGTTTTTAGTGCTATTATTGGAGATTGTTTAGTTTGGCTGGTCAACATAAGTCGATGTAATTATTCTTCTAAAAGAATAATTCCTTTTTAGTCATTTATATATCAAATTCAATAGCTAAATCATGTTATCTTGTTTGAAGGTGAATAGTTAAAATTTTGATTTACTCGCATATCTTTTTTTTTATCTTCAGTCATTTATATATCAAATTTGAATATGCAACCACTCCTACCAAGATTTCTATGAAAGTTATTTTAAAGAGTTGCGGAAAGATGAAGCATAATAAAAGTAATTTAGGAAAATTACATCAATGAGTGAGAATGTCCCAAATTAGAATTATCATGAGATTTATTATACTCAAGTAAGCAACTTATATTTTAAACATTATAATAATCATTATCAACTATATTATCAGCAAGAAGAGAAACATGAGAGTTAGGGGTGTGGAAGCCTTGAAGAGTTGAGACATTATGGGTCTCAATCATTTTAAGTATCTTATTGGATAATAAACCTAGAGGAATTCCTAGGAGACTTGTTGAAATCAACTTCAGCAAGAGAAAATGATAGACCACAAAGCAGGATGAAAAAGTCATATATTAGGTTAATATAAAGAAAATGTTCCATTTGAAATCCTTATAATGAAAGCAAAAATAACTATTGATGAAAAAGGGGTTATGATGGCATGACATAACCCATTTGTAGAGGTGTCAACCGGGCCGGCCCGGCCCGGCCCGGCAGCACGTTCGTGCCCGAAAAAAATGGGCCGGGCCGTGCCGGGCCGGCCCGTTTGACACCTCTACCCGATTGTAATCCTATTAGAAATTGATAGTTTTTATATTTTTATACTATATTATGAATTTTATAAATATTATAATTTTTATTTTTCTATGAATTTTATAATTGTAATAATTTTTATAAAATGTTGTTGTAAATTATATAATTTTTTTTTATTGTATTATGCATATAAATTTAGTGTTTTGGTTTTTATAATTTTTTATCATTATTATATGATAGAAAAGTAAATATAATTTTTTAGACAAATTTATGTTTTGAGATCTTAAAATGAAAATATTGATAATTTGGTAGCTCTCAAATTTATATTTGTAATAATTCCTAAAATATAAAATATTTGTATTTTGGGCACCTAAAATTAGAGACTTTATTTTCCCCCACATAGACATGTCACTCATAGCTTTTTTTTTTGTGGTTTTAAAATTCAAAACTACCAAAAAATTAAGAAACTATTTTTTGAACTTTTTTAAAAATAAATAATACACACACACACACACACACACACACACATACACACATATATAGTGTGTATATATATTTATTAAGTTTGTTTTTATTTTTTTTATCACCTATTTTATCTCTTATAATTCTTGGCCCTCATATATAGGTATGATGCTTCATGTATGAGTAAGACCATCCTAGTAGAATTAACATAATATTTGACAAAAAAATCATATGACACGTATCTCATATCCCTAAGGATCGATTCATATCCTTTAGGTAAAGGGTTGGGCAGTCTTCAAATTTGTCAATCAAATTGCCATACTATTTACTTACACACACACACACACACACACACCACACAAAATACACAGACATAGACACATACACACATTAAATTTTTAAAAAATAAAACTACTTTTTGATTTCAAAAATTGATATCATATTTTTTGATAATTTTCAAATTCTAAAATAACATAAATATAGAGTTGAGAGCAAAATCAGATTTTCAATTTTGGATTCTCAAAAACATAAATAATTTACCTTTTTTGGGATCCAAAACATAAATATTTTATATTTCAAAATTGTTTTTTTTATAAATATAGGGAAAATAATGTTTTGAGAATGAGACTCAAAAACAGAAATATTTATGTTTTTATCTATTTTTTATTAAATAATAAAAAAAAAACACTCCTCAACAAATAAAATATCAATGGGGCTCAAAAAATCAGAAACCTGAATTTGCCCCTGTACATTTCCAATTCTTTGGGACCATAAATGTAAATATTTTATGATTTAGTATATATTTTTTGAAAAAAAAAAAAAAACTAAAACGTAAATATTTTTGTTTTGGCTTCCAAAACAGGGTTTTTAATTATTTGTTTGCTGAGTCAGAGCTCGAGGGCAATAAAAAATGAAATATCATAAAAACAATACATCAATAATTGAAAGATGATAGGTGCTCTCATCGGTGCCTCTGTTATAAATTGATGATTGCATATTAACCATCACCATAAAAAGGTATTCTTTATATTTGATATCTGCTACACGTCGGCTAAACTCCCTTTCTGTTCTCGCTTCAGTCGAGCTGCTAACTGTTCTTTTCCATCCCAAATGCCCAAATAACAGTTTATGTCTTACTTTAAATCAAATGTGATCAAGTTTACTATTTTCTTTAATCTATATGTTTCTATCTCGCCACAAAAATGTAATCACTTCCACTTTGCGTACCATATTTTTACTTGGTCTTGTTGAACCGAAGCAAGCCAGTGTGCCATTTGTATGGCAGCCCCATCGCAATTGTATTCTCTTACTAATTTAAATTAGTTTCTAGTTTCATTGTTTACAACATTTATTTTAAACTTCTGGACGTTAACAGTAGCAATTTTTCTTAAGAGTTCAGGTCTTGAACAAAATCGTAGCCTTGTTTTCTACTACCTCTGTTAGACTTGCCGGCAGAATCAACCAATGGTATGCTACATGTTACAATTTGCCTCTCTTGGTAAACCACGGTAGAAGCAAGTGTTTGGCTTTCCGTTCATAGATATTGTCTCTGCAAGCTTCGTTTTCAAAAAGTATCACTGCTTTTTTTAAGGTGCAATGCTTTTCGTCGTTTTTATCAGTGCTTCCACATTGTAAGCATGCCCTTGTTTCAATCTACTTGTTTCTCCTTTATCTAATGCTCGCAACTACAGCTCGAGCTTTCATTTCAATGGCCGGACGTAACTTAGCATTAACCTAGAAAGAGGAGAGGTTAGTTTGAATAAAGATTTAATTGTTACCAGTATGGTTTACATGGGCCTCGATTAAATTTAAACTTTTAATAATTGACATTTCCTGCTAGTTTTCTAACGCGCCAATTTTATTAAGCAAGAACATGTTTTAAATGACATTTTATTTGGAGTATTTTTAACAATGCGCTGCTATGTTAGTAATTGGCCTAAACTCGATCAAAATTTATAAACGGTAACCAGCAGGTCCAATTTAACCTAAATATCCTCTAATTCTCCCTTTAATGCCTACCAGATCCATCGAGTTTAATCTTGCTGATGGTTACTCAGCTGCATGGAGCCGGAGCTTGTGGTTGAGCTACAATAGTTTCTCTATTGAGCTTGGCCAAGAGACCCATGGAGATTAGCTCTTAGAGCTTGATCATGAGCTTTTCTCTCTATTGAGATGAGCTAGAGCATGATTATGAGCTTTTTTCGTTCCAATGAGATGAGCTTCTGGAGCTCGACCACAAGCTTGAGCTCAATGGGAACCCTATAAGTCCTGGTGCTTGATGGTAACTTGTTGACACCATGGTGCTCTTGGTAGAGCTCCATGGAGCTTAATGGGGGGAGCCTGTGTCCAAGGGTTTTTATGCTTGTTGAGCTCAATGGAGATGAGCTCTTAGAGCTTGACCATGAGCTCTATCTAGATGAGCTTACTGGAGCTTGACCAGGAGCTTGACCAGGAGCTCCATTGAGCTTGAGGGGCTCCCCATTGAGTGAGTCATCTAGGAGCTCATCTCCATGCAACTTGATGTGAACTCAATCAAACTCATTGAGCTCTAAGAGCATCTCCATGGAGCTCTTGTACGTGCCTGATGTGCTCCTGTCGAGCTACAAAACCCTCTAGATCTCTCGTTAAGCTCTAGGAATTAGTCTTCATGGAGCTCCTGGTGCTAGAAGGAGCTTGATGTATTTGATAACAAGTGCATCAAATTTTTAAATAATTAATTTTTCTTGTAATCTAAAATAATAATCTAAAAATATTGTTAATCCATCGACACCTGATGAGCTACATGTAGCTCGACCAAGAGCTCAATGATGTCCTCCTAGAACCTGGTAAATCATCCTGGTCACTGGCGATCCAATTTTTTTAAATAATCATGTGGCCGGTTATAATTGGCAGACCCATAAGTCTGCAACCCATCATGCAGCGGGTAACAAGTTTCTCACTTTTACTTTCTTACCTAGTTTGCTATTTACGTGAACATGCAGCTGCTAGCCATGCATCTTTAGTGTTTGGCACATCCATTCACTTGGCCATGCCTTGAAAAAATTGAAGGGAGGGATGGGCGGTGAGGGAGAAAAGGAGAGAGTGGAAGAGGATAAAAAAATAGGAGAGAGAATGGAGAAAATGAGATAGATGGAAGCAATAAGATTTGACTCATACTTCTAAAGCTAGAATAAGAGCTCATTATCATGACTGAGATGTCATGTCATGACAGAAACACGTCTTATGTTGTGTTTTGTGATGTCTCCACATGAAAGAAGTCATAATATTATTTATGTTGTAGAGAAAAGTCAAAAGGATTTTAGTTTTTATCTTGTTCTTTGATGGACATAAATGGAGGCGTAATATTATTCTTTGGTGTTACAATATATTGAGATTGAATGAAATCATAACATATTTTAGGTTGTTGTGACTGATGACTTAGGGATTCAAGTGGTGACCTATTCTTTAGTGTCATGACATGAATGAAGTCATGACATGTTATATACGATTGAGACTTAAAACTTATGGTAGAGATTTTTTTTTATTTCTTCCTATTTAAACCCTCATAAATAGGGGTGACCATGCATATCTAAGTGTTGGGTGTGTTGCACTAAAAGAAAAAAATTTTCTTATTTCTTTCTCTTTCCTCTCTCATTGTCTTCTCTAGTACAATGTGTGCTTCATTGTGACTTTTCTTTGTGTGATGTGTTCCTAGGAGAGTTTTGTTTGTGGCTAATTTTCCTTATTAAGAATCCTAAATCCCTATCATCTTAATTCCTAGTTTCAGAGGTGATTGTTTCTTGTACTATCGAGATCATTAAATAAGGTATTAGAAGATTGTGATAGCCACAAATCCCCAACATCTGGGATAAAAGATCATCCCATGTATCTAGGAATTATTGCATGGGGAATCATAGCCCAAGATTTGGCCCATGGATTCCTAATATCTATGATTGAGTTAGGTGATATCTATGATTGATGTTAAGAAATTTGCAAAGAATTATTTTGAATTATGAAAGTTGAAGATGAAATATTTGCTTATTATTATGGATTACTTGTCCATGATAAAAGATCCGAAGGCAATAGTAAGCCATAAAAATTAGATTCGTTATTTGTGAATATTATCAAATGGGACAAAGGTAGACAAGATAGCACAAGGCTTGATCCAACTCTAAAACTATAGAAGGATGACTCACATCATATCTACATGAGTTTTAGACATTGATCAACTAACTTTTATCTGTTGACTATGAGATCAATGATGATAAGGTTACTATCCTCCTCAAGTTACTACATGATTGGTAAAATAATCTAATTATCACCATTACTAGAGGTATAATAAGACAAAAAATGAGATAGTAGTTGTAGCTCTACTATTAGAAGATATGAGTGAAATTGTAGGGAAATACACTATTGAAAAACTATTTGTGAGGAGGATTGAAATATAAAGAATGAACTAGTTTGAAAGCATGTCGAAGTCAAGAGAAAGAACAAACAAAATGGATGGGGCAATAAGCTGAAGTTGAATTGTTGGGAGTACAGTAGAGCTGAGCATTTCAAGAGGGAGTATTGGTGACCTAAAAGCTTGCCAAATCAAGTCATGTCATCAACATCACAAGTCATGACCCAAAAGAGAGTTAACATGGTAGTCAAAGAGTCATCCACTAAGGAGACCTACATTTTACTAAGACCTATGTTGTTCATGTTGATGAGGATATAGTTCATCAACATAGGCTTGTCATATCACATGACTCCTCATCGGTATTGGTTCAGTCGTTATGTGCCTTACAATGAAGGAGATGTGATTATAAAAAATGCCTCAGTGGCTAAGATAGTTAGTCATGGAAATGTGAAGATAAATATGCATGATAAAATTTTCAATTTTTTTGGAGTCATATATATTTTATACTTGAAAAGAAATCTAATTTTTATAAGTGTCATGTTGAATACTGGCATGAAATTCAATTGTGATTATAAATCTTATAAGATGACAAGGGGGGCAATGATAATTACTTTTTGAGCAAGGTGTGGAAGCTTATATAAACTATTAGGAAACACTATCATGGATAAAGTTGGTACTATGTTTCTGAGAAGGAATCCATGGGCAACATACTCTAGTCATGACCTAAAAAATATGAAGTGACAAACTAGTTCAATCTCATGAACTAAACATATGGAGTCACAACCTAAAATAATATTGTTATATAAAAAACTTGGAAACATTAGTGAGAATAGTTTGGTGACTATATCCTCAAATAGAATGATGAAAAGGTTACCAAATTGTATAAAATTTTTTGGGTTCTATGATGATTGTATATATGAAAAGAAAGAGTAGATTAAGTCCAAATTCACTGCTACATATCAATAACATTGTTAAACTTTATTCATAGTGAGTTGTCCAAAGAGACATTTGAAGTAATAGTTGGGAGATTAATATATTATATGTTATTTATTGATGATTTTTCCAGATATGTGTGGAACTGCTTCATTCAGAAGAAATCTGAAGTGTTGTAAAAATTCAAAAAGTTAAAAGTACTAGTGAAGAGCTAATTCAATTTCAACAAAATGATAAATATTCTGCACATAGACAATGAGATTGAATACTTTCTAATTGATCAATTCTATAAAAAAAGATATTTCTAGGCTCAACACGATTAGAATGATTACAATAAAATAGAATAAAATGAGGTTATATAAAATATTAAAGGAAAAGGCAATGTGTATGAGGAGTTGGGCAGGTTTGGAGCCAAAGCTCTATGCTGAAAAAATTGCCACAATGTGTCAATTGAAGAACCATGCTCCGACATCTGTAGTGTAATATCATATACTATTTGAGGTGTTGTATGGGAGGAAACTGAATGTAGCCTACCTTAGAGTTTTTGGATGTGATGCATACATCCACATGTTGAAGGAAAGAAGGAATAAGATGGACATCAAATCAGAGAAGTACAAGTTAATTGGCTATAAGGGGTAATGTCCAGGGCCAGAAGCTTGGAAATATAGAGATAATAATAGTCTTTTATTGTAGAAATATTTTATTCAAAGAGTGTACTAAGAAGGCATTAATTGAAGATCTTGATATAGCTAATATATATGTGATCTCAGAGAACAATGAGTATGTTGAGAACATCAAATTTGAAGTCACAACCTAGTTCAACATCATGACCTAAAAATTTAAGGTCGAAACCTAGTTAAATGTCACAACATAGAATTATAGTATCGTGATTCAATGTAGAGGAAGTTGTTAACTTGGATGAACAAGTTGAGGAAAAGCTTTCATAGTTAAGCACTAACATTTTCTGAAGGATGATGTCGTAGAGCTGAGAATGGCTAAGATTGATGCTTTTACTCTTTGTACCATGAAGTCATAGTATTGAAATCGATCGTGGTTTTGATTTTGGCTTTCTGAGCAACATGTTGTGGTATTGGGATTACTATGATTGAAATCAGTATTCTCTATAATACAAAGTCATATCACTGAACAAAGCTATTATTTTATTATTTTCTCTCTAGATCACAAAGTTATAGTATTAGAAATGTAATGAGTAGAGTAAATACTCTCTAGAATAAAATATCACGATAAAAAATTATATTGCAACTCAAAATACTTAATATTGTTATAACCTTGAAAATACCATAACGATTTATGTGAGTGAGGAACTTGACTACCACAACAAGGAAATAATATTGTGGTTATATCTTTCAAGAATAAGTGTGAAAAGTGTTTTTAAGTCGTGATATAAGATTTATAATAATTCTCTATTAGTTCTCTTTCCTCCAAGCTTTAGTTCTATGAAGTTTACTAATTTCACTAATATTTTTTAAATTCCCTCAAAATAGATATTTAATAAAATCTTTCTCATAAACATAAGAATAAGTACAAACATCAAAATAAATATATGCTAAATGACCCCAAAAAAGTAAGTGGAGTTGGATAGCTATCAAACTAGGTTTCAGCTCAAAATCATTCACTTGGATGAGCTACTTTCTTATTCTTGAATAACTTTTTAAATAATATATGTTTATGTTTAAACAGACACACACACACACACAAATATATATACTTGAAAATATATTTTTTTATATGAACATTCTGGGAGTAAACTCAATATGATGCTTGTAGCTTGATGAAAGAAGTATTTTAACATTAAGTATGAATGTTTAAATATGATCATATTGCCATGTGATGTGTGCGTTATGTCATCATAACAAAGTTTTAATATTTTTTTATTTTATTTTTTAGTATGTTGACATGTCATGTTGGGGTAAAATCGGATTCAATTTCTCATGCATCAAAACGTATCTTATATTTTGGTGCATTTTTTTAATTTAATATAAAATATTTTTTAAATTTTTTTTGTGTTTTAAGTTTATTGCACAAAACACAAAACTCCCAATTTTCAATTCTACTTGTATTTTTTTAAAATTGATTTTTTATAATTTTTATTTTATTATTTTTATATTATACATAAAAATAAATTTTACACACACACACACACACAAAATACACACACACACACACACACACACATATATATATAATATAGATATTGTATAAATAATATTGCATATGTAAATATATACATATATGATATATGTGTGTGTGTATGTGTGTGTGTGTGTGTGTATATATATATATTATGTATATATTCGATAAATGTATATTGTGTGTGTGTATGTGTGTTTCTATATATAATTTATTTATATGTATAATATAAATATATAAAAATAAAGAGTAAAAAACATATAATTCAACCCATCAGCATTTTTCTTTAATTAAAAAAAAAATACAATTTAGATCCCTACCCAATTCAATCATGGTCATTGTTTTTAAATGTGATTTGGCATTTTCTTTAAAAGCAGATGTGGTAGAGATAATAGTAAAATGGTATTGTAATATTTCAATGCATACAAGCATAAATATTTTTTCAATATTGTGCAAGCATAACAAATAATAATAATTTTTTTGAATACAATAGCATAATCACTTTTAATTTGAGATACTCGAACATAATTTTCCAAATAAAATTTTCTATCATTATTGTATTTATTCAGAAATATCTTATCATATAGCCTAGTGAATAATGCTAAAAATATATAAAGATAAAGTATGAGTAGAATTTTTTTTTTTTTTTTTTTTTTTTTGATAAATAATGTACATACCCTTCATAACAACTAAATAGCATGACTTAATTGTAACACTATTCGATATCATGGACAATAGTAGTTATCAATAATGTTTAATTATATTGTATTCTAGAAATTCATACATTTGGACAATCTGGGATATTGAAAACAAACATGACACTGATAAAATATTTAAAAAACAAATCATGCCAAATAAAGTAAATATTTGACTTACTTGGATAAAATAATTTACCCTTATGTTGTTATTGTTATTCTTTAACATGATATTGAAAAGTATGTTATATTACACATCTCTGCATTTTTATTGGCTATGAATATGAGAAATTTAGATATAGATTGTTAGACATGAAGACCGAGAAAAATATATAGTTTAGAAATCTTATTTTTCAAGAATATTAGCATATAGATGATAGTAATCCAAGATGTGAAAAGAGGAAACCTATGGAGATTCTTGTCCGTACAAACATGATCCTTTTTCCTCCCATAGATCTATTAGATCAGATGGAAGAAATTAATCAGTCTGATGCTTTTTTAGGCTTCGTCGATTATTCTTGAATACTGAGATATTGTGATAATTCATTATATATAAATCCTAGTGAGATTTAGTTAAGTGAGAAAACAATCTCCTTAGAGCATAAATAGATATGATTTTAAGCTCTACAAGAAGATATCTTATTCATTCATATTAATCAGACTTATGATATGAAGGAAAGTGAACATTAAATAATAAATTCTCAACTAAGATACAAGGCTCAATTAGTCATTAAATATTTTAGTTAAAAAAAGGAAGTTAACTTTTAATGAGATTTTTCTCTCATGAGGAAGTTATCTTCTATCTGAGTGATTTTGATTCTAGTCGCTAGCTTAGATTTAGAAATCAATCTATTCAATATGAAAATAATATTTTTTCACGATGACCTTTATGAGACATTTTGCTTGAAGCATCCCAATGATGTCAGGTGGAAGTGATAAAGAGATCTGAGATGCAAACTCAAAGGGAGTTTGTATGACAAGCCCCATGAAAGTGGTATGAAAAGCACATCTCAAATCATTAGTCATAAGTGTATATAATTAAGCATATTCCAGGGAAGAGTATCATTCAAGATAGTTCTTCCAAACATATTTGTTCATCTCAAGAATATGAGTTAACTTGGTAATAGTTAACTAATTGATCATTGTCCTAAAATTGATTCAGTAAAGAGAATAAATGAGTTGTGTTCCCTTTGCTTGAGGCATCAGTAATCTTATGTATTCTATGATATGTATCAAATCCAATATAATATATGTCTTAACAGTGATGCCAGTAATTTTCTTTCGGACCTGAACAAGTATCACTCGGTAATAGTTAACTTTTTCCCAAGGTATCTTAAGGTACATCTTAGCTATCGTTGTTTATTGGTGAGCAAAAGTTTATCTTTCTTGAATAAATTAATTTTGATATGACAAAAGTTATTGATTCAAGGAGGTCCATTGTGAGTTATTTAATAGTCATTATAAGGATGGTTGTATCCTAGCAATCTAAGCTATAGAATTGCATAGCATGTCTACGTCAAGTTTGAGTTCATTACAACTAATGAAACCTATAACAAAATATTGTGAATAAAAAAGTTTCTAATAGACATAAACATGCATCAAGATCCATTCATTATTTGATACAATTGTGAGAATATGAGTTATCTCTCTAAAAATTTGACCTTTCACTATAATGAAATCTATGAAAAACCCTAAAACTTTGATGTTTATGTCTATTATAAAGATGCATAGCACTGTCTATGTCAAGGCTAAGTTCATTACATTACAACTAATAAAACCTATAAGAAAAGATTGTGAAAAAAAAAATTCTAATAGACATAATCATTCATAAGGATCCATTCATTATTTGATACAAGTGTAACAGTATGAGTTATCTCTCTAATAATGTAACCTTTAGCTATGATGGAAACTATGAGAAACCTAAAACTTTAATGGTTATGTCTATTATAAAGGTGCATAGCACACAGTCTATGCCAAGACTAAGTTCATTATGACTAATGAAACCTATAAGATAATTTTTTAAATAAAAAAAAATTATAATAGCCATGAACTTGCATCATGATCCATTCATTATTGGATACAATTGTGAGAGTATGAGCTACCGCTCTAAAAATTTGACCTTTCACTATAATGAAACCTCTAAGAAACCTAAAAATTTGATTTTTATGTCTATTATAAAGGTGCATTGCACACTCTCTATGCCATGGCTAGGTTCATTACAACTAATGAATCCTATAAGAAAATATTTTAAATAAAAGAAATTATAATAGACATGAACTTGCATCAGGATCCATTCATTATTGGATACAATTGTGAGAGTATGAGCTACCGCTCTAAAAATTTGACCTTTCACTATAAGTCTAAGCACATTAATATGATGTATTATTCGAACTTTATTTGAGTAATATGAATTGATTTTATGAAAATGATTTATTGAATCTCTATTTTGGGATGTTTTGTTAAATTTTAATTTTAATTTTCGATAACCATTAAAAAATTAAATTTAAATATTTAGAATATAACATTTTTATAATATCATATTCATAATGATGGGTGGAGGGGGTGAAGGATAATATATGAGGAGTCGAGGAATAAAATATGATGTTTTATTTTTTGTTCTTTTTTTTCAGAAACTGTGCACCACTTTTTTTATATTTATTTTATATTTATTTTATATTTATTTTATATTTATTTTATATTTATTTTATATTTATTTTATATTTATTTTATATTTATTTTATATATTTTTTATATTTATTTTATATTTATTTTATATTTATTTTATATTTATTTTATATTTATTTTATATTTATTTTATATTTATTTTATATTTATTTTATATTTATTTTATATTTATTTTATATTTATTTTATATTTATTTTATATATATTTTATATTTATTTTATATTTATTTTATATTTATTTTATATTTATTTTATATATATTTTATATTTATTTTATATTTATTTTATATTTATTTTATATTTATTTTATATTTATTTTAAAATTTATTTTTTATATATTTTTTATATATTTTATAGAACTTGTGCCACACCACATGCCACAGTAAATCTCCATCAACTTTTTTTTTCAACGTCATCATTGCATTCTGTGATGTGATTATGTGAATCATTGAGTAGCTAGAATGCTAGATTTGATGTGGTAATTTTTTTTTTAAAATATTTTTTTGAACTGTTTTTACAATGTCAACTCATGTCTATGTACGACACATGGGTAAATTTTTGTGAGTTTTTATTTCGTAAAATTATGACAGGTTTATCATATAGTGATACCTAGGTAAAATTTATGAATCTAGTTTTGTCTTTGCATTTTGATTTTGGCTCGAGAAAGTATTAATTTTGCAATTGATAAAAAAGCAAAAAATTATTTTTAAATTTTTTTATAAATTGAAAATTTCATTAATTGCAAAATTATTAAATTAAATCTACAAAATGATAATTTTTAGAAATTTCATAATTTTAATAATTATGTATACGACCCTATAATTTTTAAGGTTTTACAAAATCATTAAATAACATAAGTTTTGCAATTTTGGAAATTGATAATTTCTAACGTTATTATAAATTTATAAATTTCATGTTCATGTGCTTTTTTTTTTAATTTTTTGTTTTTTATGTAAAATTAATTTGTTCATCTTTTATAATAATATTCAATCATTATTCTATAATAAAAAACATTAAAAATTTGAGCCATGCTTCTCTGCCTGTTGAGCAAGAGGCAAATAGCTAGAGAGAGAGAGAGAGAGAGGAAGCGAGGGATGTCGTTGTCGCATGATTACATTTGAGGCGATATCGTTCATGGAATTGATTAAAATAATATTAAATTCTTGGTGGTTCCCATTCGGAAACACGTGCGGGAGGGAGGGAGTAAAGTTGCTCGTCACTTTGCCAAGCATCTGGTTCTGTATGAAGTGCTAGAGCAGTCACTGTTTGGAAAAGAGGAACATCGTTTCTCGATTTTCATGGATTGAGATAGCTCGTAGAGGCTGGCATAACCAGAGGTGGATAGAGCTGCCATGGACCTGCCCATTGTGCACGATAGCGATCGATACGAGCTGCTGCGAGACATCGGATCGGGAAATTTTGCAGTCGCGAAGTTAATGAAGGACAAAAGGAGCAACGAGCTCGTTGCAGTAAAATATATCGAGAGAGGGATGAAGGTTAGTTGGCATGGCCGACAAACTAACAGCCCCTTCATCCTCGATTCATCGCCGTGGTTTCTAACTTGCTTCGTGTTCAATCTTCATTAAAATTGCTCCTGCTCTGCTAGATTCCGATTGGAGTTTTCAATATAATTGCATGTCAGTGTTGGTTTAACAGGGCGCACAAGAACACATACACGTTGAAGTTCGTAACGCAACTTCATCTCAAGCAAATCAGCCTATGCTTTGGCTGTGCTATGATCATAATTTCTGTTAGTTCGTATGTGGTATAATGGAGCTTGTTAACCTTATTGGATTGCTCGTGGCGCAGATAGATGAAAATGTAAAAAGAGAAATAATAAACCATAGATCTCTGAGGCATCCCAACATTATCAGATTCAAAGAGGTGCAGCCATTACCACACCCTGTTATCTTTCTCCTTCCTTTCTCTAGGGTTAATTCTGGATGCGTATCCTGATGGGTCTGCAACAGGTCATATTGACACCCTCACATCTTGCAATCGTGATGGAATATGCATCTGGCGGAGAGCTCTTTGAGCGGATTTGTAGCGCTGGTCGTTTCAGCGAACACGAGGTTTTTCTTCTTCTTCATATACATACCTGCGTTTCTGTACTGTGATATGATGTTCAATGTAGGCACGTTTTTTCTTCCAACAACTGATATCAGGAGTGAGCTACTGCCATTCCATGGTGACGAAAACTGATCTTTCTTGCCTTATATCTTAATAGAATCGTTAGTGATCAATGGGGAGTGTTTTTTTACGTTGGTCCAGCAAGTTTGCCATCGTGACTTGAAACTGGAGAATGTGCTGCTGGATGGGAGTGCGACGCCCCGCCTCAAGATCTGTGACTTTGGTTACTCGAAGGTCCATGAATCCTTTCTCCTTCTTCTTCTTTTTTGTATATCAAC
Source organism: Sapria himalayana (assembly GCA_029783825.1). Taxonomy (NCBI): domain Eukaryota; kingdom Viridiplantae; phylum Streptophyta; class Magnoliopsida; order Malpighiales; family Rafflesiaceae; genus Sapria; species Sapria himalayana. The sequence goes on from JAREIK010008249.1 coordinate 2,441,064, forward strand.
TAACCGCTAGAACTCAAAAGCTAGCTCAAATGGAGGAGGAGAAGAAGACCCATATCATGCTCGAGGCTGGATGTTTGTGACTCATATTTCCTATGACACCATGCTAGAAATTGGGCCCGAGTCAAACTCATCTCCAAAAAGCAAGCTCAAAAGAAAACGAGATAGAACTTAGATCATATATAAACACTACAATTTACTAGTAATTGTCTTACGTGAGACGCCTTTAACACTACCAAAGCTATGTTTCATGAGGCTGTTCTCTATAAAAGTTGCTCTGCAATTATGCCAGTCTCAATCACAGCTCACTTCTATTTCAGTCATCAGTGCTACATTCTCAGCCGAAGTCTACTGTTGGAACACCTGCATATATTGCTCCGGAAGTGTTGCTCAAGAAGGAATACGATGGCAAGGTGAGAGATGCTATTCATTTTGCAAAACAAGAACTGCATGTTTAGCAATGGTGGCGGCCTGTTTTTATGCTGCGTCATGAAATCTCTCTCAGATAGCAGATGTGTGGTCTTGTGGGGTAACTCTCTATGTGATGCTGGTGGGAACGTACCCTTTTGAAGACCCAGAGGAGCCTAAGAGTTTTCGCAATACGATACACGTACGCTGATTTTCTTCTAGTCTCCGATCTGGCTGCAATCTCGCCGTAGATTAACGCCTTCGTGTTCTCTGGCAGCGAATTTTGAATGTGCAGTACTCGATTCCCGACCATGTTCATGTATCGGCAGAGTGCAGGCATTTGATCTCCACGATCTTAGAGGCCGATCCTGCAAAAGTCTCGTTTCTCTCCGCCATTATTTGTTCATCTTACTTCCTGATCGCGCATTTCATTCATCTAGGGTTTTTGTATCAATTCACCATATATGCGTCGTCGTCTTATATTGTCGCTGTTTGCTACGAATTTGTAACAGCGAATTACCATTCGAGAGATCGCAGAGCACAAATGGTTCTTGAACAATCTCCCAGAAAACCTAATGGACCAGGATATCGAGTGCCAATTTGAAGATCCCGATCAGCCTGCTCAAAGCGTCGACGAGATCATGCAGATTATTTCGGAGGCCACCATTCCTGCACCAGGCGCCCCCAGGCCGAAGCAGTTCGTGATGGGGAGCATGGAGGTCGGGGATCGCATGGACGATGACTTCGAGACAGATCCTGATCTTGATTCTGATACTAGTGGAGAAGTCGTGTATGCTTTGTGAATCCGCCGCAAATAAAAATGGTTCTGCCATTACCAGTTCTGGCAAGTTTCTATCTTTTGTCCTGCTCCCACGCTCCACCCCTCCCATCTCGTCATCTCAGTCGAACACACACAGATGATCCCTCTCTGTGTACTGTGTAGGTGTCTGTTCTTGTAGTTTTTTTTCAATCACATCGTCGATAGTTTTTTTCCCACGTTATTAAATGGTGAGTTTTGTTATCATAAATGATATTCATTTATCAGAATAAATTAATTTAAAAAAAAAAGATAATCATAAATTAATTTTAAAAAAAAGATAATCATAAATTAATTAAATTATAAATTAGTGAATTATAAATTAAAAAAAAATTAATAATGATAAATTGATGGATATAAAAATTAGGCATATGTTAGAGTTGAATTTGTATTATAATTTATAATATGTTTGTTTTCTTTATTTTTTTTTTATTTATTCTCTGGGCACTTTGGTAGTCGTTGACAATCCTTTAAAAATAATTAGATATGATAATATTTAATTTAATTATTTAAATATTATTTATTTATTCATGATTATCTTATTAATCATATTTTGATTTTATATTTTATTCTATTAATGCTTGTTTATAAGATTATGAAAATTTTATAAAGATCTTTGGGTTTGAGCAGAATGAATTATATGTAATTTTTTATATTATATAATCTCCTATTAGGCGTTTGATATTGCTGGACTATTTTTTATCATATTCTTAAGAGTAATTCTATCAAAAAGAATTATATAAATATAAAAATATTTTTTGCCTTTCATTTTAGAATAGTATAAATAACGACTCATTCAATTTGATACGTTCGGAGATATAAGAATAATAATAAATATAAAATTAAAAAATATAATATATTTTATTATTTTTATTGATAATTTTTTATGATTTATATGATTATTTTTTTGTTGTCATATATTATTTATTTTTAATTTCATAAAATGATAAAAAAAATAATTTTAAAAATAGAAATATAATAATATATTAGAATGAAATTATATATTTGTTTTGTTTTTTATTTTTATTTTTTTATTTTTTATTTTTTATTTTTTATTTTTTTAATTTTCTTCTTCTTTTAGTTATTCAGATTGTATTCTATAATTTTTGAGAATAATTGTTTTATTTACTATTTCTGTATAAGAGGAGAAAAGATAGTACTTATATTATAATGTGAGCATTTTTTGTTGTTGTTATACTTTATATTATAATGTGAGCATTTAACATATGAGCTACCCCCAATTATTTTTATCCAATGATTCAAATTTATGGGTGATGCTATAAAAAAATTATAAATATTTAATGAAAATATGATTAATATATAATTATAAAATACATGTACAATTTATAAAAATATAAAAAAAAAATAAAAAAAAGATTTTTTTCCTTGTCTTAGCTCTAATAAAAGCCACTACCACGACATATTTTTTCTGTTTTTTTATAAACAATATAATTAAACATGAATTGCATAATCATAATATGTAGCTTACCAACCAAATCATTCCGTATTCATTAAATTGGCATAAATCCAACTTGAATTAAATTAAACATAAAAGCTTTTAGTTGATTTATTTTCTTTTAATTTCTAAACTAAATTTAGAATTTATAGTTTGAACCAAACCATACGAACCAAAGTGTTTAACCGCAGTCAAGGAGTTTATAATTATTGCTTTCCAGCTCTGGCCAATATGACCAAGCTGGTTGGTTTATTTCTTTTGAGATTTCATTAAAAATTTGTAAACCAATGAATAAAATGTTTTCTGCATTTATGTATGTGTGTATGTATATATATTTATGTATATACACGTACACACACACACACACACACATGTATGACTGTGCATGTGGGCATGCATGTGCGTGCATGTGGGCATGCACTTGCATACATGTGAGCGTGTGCACGTGCATGTGTGCGTTGCACAGATTCCATTATTCCTGCATATGTATCTCAACACATCACATAACTTTATGAATGAGTTCAATCCAAAGGGGTGATGGAAACATTACAGGTGCCAGTTCACTCTATCATGTTGCTGAGACCGAGAGCCTTGCCTGGTCCGACCCCACGGCTCATATACGAGTGTCACGGGAACAAGGGCAAAGCAGCGAGGCCGGTGTTCTCTGGATATCCCATCATTAAATTTAGGTTTTGTAGAGCTTGTCCTGAAGCCCCCTTCACAAGATTATCAATCTGCACAGATGGTTGTCGATCTATTGTCACATCATATCAAGAACAGTACACACGTGTTGCTAGGTAGAGCTTGTCCTAAAAATCATTAAATTTAGGTTTTGATTTTTTTTATCCTCAGCCCATGTATGGGGGGGCCTACCAATCTTTGGGTCAGAGCATGTAAGGTCCCCATCTCAACGGCATGACAGAACAAACTAATTGGTATTTATTTATCATTTATTAGTTAGTAGTTGTGAGGCATGTTTAAGGTATTAATTTTTAGATGAAGGAGATTGAGATCATGCCTGATGCACAAGGCTGCCACTTTAGTGTGTAGTATGTGAGAATTTAATATCTTGACAGTCTTACTCCCAAAAATCAAAGAGACTGTATCTAATTAGTCTCCAGCACAATACATATCACTCTTGAACGAAAATACTTGTCACAACAGCAATACATGACATTAATTTGCATTAATTAAAAGCATAGCTGTGAGGGGCGCGCTTAAGGCGCGCCTAGGCTCAAGGCACAACCACTCCCTAGCTATAGCGCCTCGCCTTCCAAGGCATGCATGCGCCTTACTGAAGAGGCGCGCCTTATATACTATATTTTTTTTTAAAAAATACATTTATTCTCAAAATTTGTAATTATATATTAAAATTTATATAATTTCATTTATTTTTTTCATCAAAATTTATTTAAATATTAGGAACATTTATTTTTTTATCAATAGAATCATATTTAAAAAAAATTTATATCCATCTAAAGTCACATTTCACTTCACAAAATCCCACGCCTTATGTGTGCCCTGTGCCTCAAGGCTCCAAGAAACCTTTGCGCCTTGGTGCGCATTGCGCTTTTTAAAACAATGATTAAAAGAAATATTAAATTACTATCCTAATAATTTTTGTTTCCTAATCTGCTGTGTGATCACACAAGCACTGATATATTAGATCTCATAAGAACTCGAAAAATAAATATGACCGAGCGAAAATAATACTGAGATGACTGATTATATAAGAAGTTATTGTGTTGCATGATGCATCAGCTGAAAGTCATTCGTTCAGGGACAGTAAATCTCAGATTTGAGACTCGGTAGACATAATTTCACCAAATTTTGAGGATAAAACTGTCCAGATATTAACCTCTCCCAGATCTCACACTAATGTAATGAGAGTCTTGTGCGCTGAGCAGGACCTCCTCCATCTTCTTGTATTTATTATCTTATATCCCATTGAAACTCTTCGCAATCATCTATTTAGCTTTGCTCATGATTTCATAAAAAAAATCTGGCATGCACTTCTTCTCATTGAATTTAGAATAGCGAGTGCCACACTCTTTTCCTTTTGCTCTTTGACCCAAGAGATCTCTCTTCTAATAGATACCGAATCCAACCATCTCAATAATAATTATCATTGTCGCTCTAGAGTCTGCCAATGTATTAGATGTTGAAATAATACAATGTCTATTACTTTTCTAGGAGATAATGTTATATCTTTATAAAATAAAAAACCCTTTCATAGACATACTCTCAATGCATGCCGGCACCTAACTCAAATCTGAATGTCCAACTAATTGCAAATATTTATGATTCCTAAATAAGAACACACGTCCTAGAGATTTTATCATACACCTCAGTATGCGAAAAATTATATCAAAGTGAATCTATCAATGAGAATCTAAGAAATGATTAACTATACTAATTATACATGTTATATCTAGTCTGATAATTTATCTTTCAAACAATTCTCCTATAAATAATAGAATTAGCAAAAGAGATAATAAAAAAATAAAATCAATACATTAATTAATATAAATATTTGTTTGAATTTGACTCAAAATTCTAACCTCCATACGAGAATCAAGAATATATGTACTCGTGACCTAATGGTGTCAAATGGGTCAAGTCATGCCGGCATGATATATTTTTTTCAAGGCACAGTCATGTGCCACTGTGTCGTGTCAGGCAAGGCATGGTGGCCGACTTACGAGTGGCCGACTTACGGGCCAGCCAATTACTACCTGCCATGTGGTTTATTATATTAAGACAATTTTGATCAAACTTGTGTTCTCCTAGAGGTGTCAAACAAGCCGAAACGGGCCGGGCCAATTTTAGGCTGCACAACCAGTTTGACCATCATGACGAGTTGCTATATTAAGACAATTTTGATCAAACTTGTATTCTCTTGTGTGGAGGTTAGGCTCGGAAAGTTGGTCTCGGTTCGGCCAAGTTGGTCATGGTTCGGGTCGGGCCATAATCCTAATTTTTGAAAAAAATTAGGGTTACTGCATGTCACCGTCACCCTTTTGGGGCTCGACAAGCCTATCCCGTCGGTGTCGACTCGTAGTGACAATGCTCGGTGCATAGTCACGCGTGAGGTGTCTACATGCCAGACATTCGTGCCGTGATTGGCACGGCACGTTGGCCAAAATCCCTAGGACTGGCTCGGCATGAGCATGGGCATGAGTCATTCCTGTGCTGTGCCGTGTCGTGCTTCATGCTAGGCCAGCCCGGCCCATTTGACACTTCTATGTTCTCTTTAATGATACTATGAAAAAAGATAATCATATCTAATTGATATATCATTTACCTGTGAGAGGTTGCCAGTGATATGAATATCTATATTAAGATAATTTTAATCAATTTAAAAAAAATAGTCTGATAATTCACTTCAAACATCAAAGTAAATCTCGTCTAAATAAGTATAATTTTTAGACAATTTATCTTACCACCAGGACAAATATTAATCACAGACACATATTTGCAACCAATGATATACCTTCTAGAAAGAAGAGATACCGGTGCATTAATCTCATTAAAGTGAATATTATATATCTATTTCGTCATGATCTGATATAATATTGAATAAAATAATATCTTAGAATAAAACTTAAATATCCTAGAACTATTTAAAAAAAAGAAATAAAAAAAATAATGAATAGATGATTGCTAAAACCAGAAGATCAAAATAAAAAAAAATCGACTACAAGATAATCTAACTTGTCAGAAGTTTTTCCTTCGTTTTGAGCATATTGCATGTTTAATTTAACTCTCTTTTATTGGAATAAGCTCAAAGCATTGGGTGATCAAATCTCCATATATCCAACTCACTCAAAATTAGTTTTGAAATCAACGCCAGAATAGAAGTGTCAAACGGACTGACCCGGCACGGCCTGGCCTGGTTTTAGGCCACCCAACCGAGCTACCGTGCTGGGCTAGGCATGGTACGGACCTGCAGCCCGAAACCTGGCGGGTTTGGCTCGGTTTGGGTCAGACAAATCCCTAATTTTTTAAAAAAATAGGATTTTGAAGACGCATCGCCGTGCGACTTTACCCTTTCGAGGCTCGGCGAGCCTTGCCTGCTGGGTATTGGCTCGTATTGACCACGTTCGGTGCGTGGTCATGCGTGCTATGCCCATGTGCCGGCACGGCACGACGCACCGGGACACGGCACTATAGCAGTCCCGACCTGTTTGACACCTCTACCCCAGAGCTACTAGCTCGACTAAACTAGTGAAAAAATTTTTTGATCATAATTAATTAAAAGGAAAGGAAAGATAAGAAATCCAAATGTCTTTTCTGTATTCTTATACTATCTAGGCTATTAATGAATGTGTCTTACTCAATAAAGAAAATATCAATAATAATTAATATTCTGTCAATCTTGGGCATATAACACATAATTTTTTAGTAATTAGAGGAAATAAGAAACTTTATTATCTTGCGTTTCATCTTATCATGTCACATGGAGAAATGAGTATTTATAAAAATTTTGAGATAATAAAGTGATTAAAATCAAATTTTCCTAATAATATTTCAGAAGACTATTATTATAAAAAAATATCATAATCATTTTAAATAATTTTTTTTTTACAATCTCATTCTAATGTGGTGTATACTAGCATGAATTTAATGTATAATTTCATGATTATTATAATAAGTAATAAAATTGTTAAACATATTCTTTAAGACAATCATTACTAATAATTTCCATATTTTTATTAAATTAATTTGTTATTTTTCTATTAAATAACTAAAAAATAAAAAAAAAAACTAAAATCTAAAATAAAAAATTAACCCAATAAAGTATATTTAATTATCAATAAATATAATAAAATATTTAAAGGCATATGAAATCTCAATTCTACTAGATCCTTATAGGTCTAAATGAATCAGCTTAAATTAATCCTTACTCACATTGATTTGATGAGCAAGATAGCAAGTTCACATATATTTTCCCATCTAGCAAACCTCTAAATATAACATAAAGCCATCTCTAAAACTGGAATCCAAGATTCACAATTTGGCCAGCGATGAAATCAAGACGACAATGAATAAAAAATAAATCAATAATACTCAAAAATCCTGTAAGATAACTAATCATAGAAGAGAGAACATATAGTTCGTCTTGTTCAATCTCGATCCATGTTTTTCTTAAAATCTTTTAATCTAACAATGAAATATTAATAAAAAAAAATAATATCAAAATTGAATTATTGAGAATAATAATTCATAGAAAACAAATAATTCAGTTATTTAAAATATATATATGACACACGAAATAAATAAAATATTAAATTAAATATTATCATAAGTAAAGACTTTAGATAAATTATCATTGGTTATAACAACAATTTATGAGTAATGATAATTATTTGTGACGTAACTATTGGCATACAAGTCAATACCTAAAGGATGAAAAGTAGAAATATTACCTTACTAATGAGAAATTCTATAAATTTCTCTCTAGTAAGAATCATGATAGGAATACTCTGAAGACCACTAGATGGTTCTAATATCCGACATATTTTCCTCAACAATCTACAATGTTGTCAGCCTTCTCTATACTCCTAATAACCTATGTTGCAATGACACGGATACGGATAAGAGGTTATGACACGGCAGGATACGGGGACACAGCAAATTTCAAAAAACTAAGATACGCCATGAAAAAAAAAATAAATACAAATATTATCCATTAACAAAAATTTAGATAAATAAAAAAAATACTCAAACATTATTTTTTACAAACATTCAAACACAAACATAATAAATATTAAAACAAAAGATTAATATTTTCTTATGAATCAAACAAAATAGCTTCCAGTTCAGGTTCATCAAAAAAAAAGATTCGCAATCTCAAGAATTCCAGCATTTTCAATATCCATTGATTCAAAACCATCACCTCCAATGTCTCACATTTTAGATTCGCTTTCATTATAGTTTGGAGATCTCCTTGACAGTAGTCGAAGATTGTTATGGACATAAACTAAGTCTTCAGCTCTTTGTGGTATCAACTTGTTTCTATTCATGGAGTGAATAAAATTATAAGTGCTCTAATTTTTTCACAACATGATGATGAACAAGATTGTCATAACAATTTTAATGGAATAGATTGAAACATCAATGCAGCAGTTCCATGAACAACCCACTATTTAATAGGACTCATGTACCACCTGTCATTGATGGAATCACTATTAGAAAAATTTTCCAAAAATACCGAAAATATATCATACTCGTCATTTGCTCTTCTCCTTTCACCTTCATTAGAAAAATATCTCTCAAAATATTTTTTTTCTTTCTCTTACTATTTCTAAATCTCGATGCGGTGGAGCAATAGATATGATCCTCTATATATTTGTCTACAAAAATTGCATTGAAAAGTAACATTTTCTCTCCCTTTTCATTTATCCAATTTTGCATCTTTCGTAATATATTTCCATAATGGAGCATTATCATCAACATCTTGAATATTTTGTTGATTACTTGAAGGCTTAGAATTATAACTCATTTTATTGTATAATTCTGCATAAACAAAAATTATGCATTTTAAATAATCTATATTATTTCAAAATTAATTTAATCTTATTTTTTTTCTACATCAATACTATAATACATTTTCATTATATTTTCATTATTTACATATTACATTAATTTATTTAAAATAAATTATATAACAAAAACTATTATACTTACATATTATATATTACTAAATATTACATAATACATACTACAAAAAGTATTCATATTTATATATTCTATATTTTAATATTGCATATTTATTATTATTTTTTTTAAAATTAAAATAATATATTTGTTTATTATATTTTGTATATATATTAAACAAACAATAATAATTAAAACATAAAAAATATATATTTAAACCCTCTAACCCCTGCCCCCTATTTAAAATAATTAAAATTATGCTTTGAACCCCCACCCCCTCCCGTTACAGCTTCCAACTTCTCTCCCCTCCCCGTTAGACGTAATGACAACTATTTCCCGCAATCGATTTGTCGGCCACTCACTGTCGGCAGTGTGCTCCTCAATTTGATGTAGTTGTAGAAGTAAGCGTTAATATATATTGTATTTCTGCCGCGTCATAATTGTAAAAACGCGTCGGTTCGATAAACGACACATCAGTTTCGTAACAACCCATTGGATACATCTCCGATGCGTCTGTCCGATACGCCACGTGGCGTATCTAGAGGTGTCAAACGGGCCGGGCCGGCCCGGCCCGGCACTGTTCGGCCATGCCTGGGCCGGCTCGGCACGATAAAAAAACGTGCACGGGCCCGTGCCGGGCCCGGGCGAACAAACCACGTGCCGGGCCGTGCCCGGCACGGCTCGTGCCTTGGCACGGCACGCCGGCCCGCGTGCCTGCGTCGTGACTCGTGACCCAACCGGGCCCCGCCCCCGGTAAAAAGACCGCGGGTCGAGTCCAAACAGACCCGCCCCGCCTGCCCTGCCTTGCCGTGCGCCCGTGCCCGAGCGGGCCGGCACGGCACGGCACGGTAGCACGGCTGGGCACGTGAAAAACGGGCCGTGCCGTGCTGGGCCAGCCCGTTTGACACCTCTAGGCGTATCGGACACAGAATTTGTCAACGATATGCCACGTTGCATATCGGACACGTATCAGACGCGTGTCCATGTCGTGTCGCCGTGTCCACGTGTCAGACACGTGGACACGCCCATCCAGTTGCGTATCCGTGCAACATAGCCAATAACTCTCATTGGTATGATCGCTCCTGCTATAATGTATGGACTATACTCTAAATCTATGCATCTGCATGTCCTATGATTGGTACTTTACTTGCCTCTAGAATGTCATATAAAAAGCCTCTTCATTGAATCTCTTCTAACTACCTCGCATATATGGAATTGTCCGATAATAAATCTCTAATCTAGAAAAAAAATATATGATCACTCAAATATAACTACAAAACTTCATAAAATTGTCAGATAATAAGTACAATAACATCATGTCAAGAAGATGCTCTCTCTACTTCACTCCCACGGTCACATCTATTTTCATTGGAAACATCTCCAAATACTAATAACTATCTAAGTGAAACGAGTAAAATGAAGAATAATGTACCATGACTTTCTAGGCTCCTCTAGTCTCCATCTCATCACTAGGAGATATCTCTATCAAGTGATTAAACTTCTCCTACTTGAAAAGCTACATTCAAACTTCAATATCTCATTGAGTGTAATACTATTGTCTGTGCCTCCACATTATAACACCAAGGATCTTTACTTAATTAGTCAAAGAAAAAATATGTACTACACCACTATATTGTGCTTACACACGCCACATTTTTTTTGTATGCATTGTATTTTTTGCACATGCTACAATATATACTTGCACACATTGCACACTCGATTGATGCCAATAATAAGTTAGCATCTTTAGTAGACACTCAACTACTTAAGTCACTACTATCATAAGCATCTACTGCACTATTGCACTCACGCACGCACGCACGCACACGCGTTATCCTAATCACTAGAGCGAGCTAATCCTAACTCTGACATTATGAAGATAAAAGATAAAAACAAATTCATCATGTATGAAAAAATTACAATAACTCACAAGATCAAGCACAAGAAAAAATACAATGACTCACAAGATCAAGCACAAATTCATCAAAGTCTATAAATAAAAAATAACAAAGAAATGACATATTCCACGAGTTCAAGGTCATGCCAAACCATCCATGCGGAATTTATTACGTGAAAATGCAACGGATGGTCAGCATATGTGGCAAGCCAATTACAATCGACCACGTAAGCAAGATCCTGCTTATGTGGCCAGATTTTTTAAAAAATAATAACATACCTCATCTGATAGTCACCCGACGGGACTTGACCTATGCCTCTTAGCTGGTCCCAAGTCCCCGGACCGATGGACCTGGACATCGAGTCAGGCACATGGGTCATGCCTAGCCAAACACGAGGCACGACTCAAGACCATACATGATTCCAAACTATGTCATGTTGGTTAGGCACGACTAAACTGGGTCGTGCCACAGGCAATGCCAATGCTACCCTGCCCGGTTGTCACATCTACAACAACTTTACTACCTTCAAAACATTATAAAACTAATAATAATACATAGACATGTACTAATTCAAGTTAAAACTAAAACTATCAATTATCTACCAAAGATATTGATATTCATATTATACACAATTGTGACACACTTAGAATATTGAGAGTATGTTCAATACATAATCCTAGGACCACACCCTCAGAGTATGCTTAAGAAATAAAAAATGCACCTTAAACAAAATTCTTGACATCCAACACTCATTAAAAAAAAAGACTATTTATTGAAACACTAATAAATTCATCATAACAACAACATTGTCTTAATTCGCTTGAGCATATTCAATTGGATTAATTTTATAAATACTATTATAGTTTTCTTAATATTTAATTTGCTTATTTCTTTTTATTTTTTATTTTTTGATTAGAGCATCTGTCATGTGAGTTACCTCAAGTGTTCTTGCTCATGATATAAAATTATTTGATAACATTTTTCATGAGTATTGTTGTCAATTTTTTATCTCCTAGTGTTAACTTGGTATCAAAGCGAGATTCAAAATCCTAGAGAGAGCAAATATATATATTATATCAATACAATACACATATACATGTACGAGTGTGCATAGTATTACACACAAACACATTGTAGGAGGATATGCATGATGTAACTCTCATGGAATCATCATATGTATCAACAAATTCAAATTAGTTTGAGTATGAAAAGAGCGAGATTACCCAAATAGAAATATCCCATTCAAACCTAAATAAAATAGTAATTCATGAGACTTTATCAAAAGACACTCATAATGAGTTGCTAGATGAGAGACTTGACCTCACGACTTAGAGTCTATACCGAGAGAGATACACATCCATCTTTCTCAGATCAAAGACAAGCATACCAAAGGTTGAGTGATCTTGTAGCAAATCACTCTAATTTTGACTTTTCGATCACTCTTTAGAAGAAATAAATGGACTATAATCAATACTCAATTTCACAAGTCTTGTTGTACTATCGCATTATTTTTTATTATTTTTTTTATTATTTCTTTTGAAATATTAGGATACTCAAATCTCTTTTTGAGATATTATCTCATTAAAAATGACATCGGGGGTCATGATGTAAGACCTGCAAGACCACTAACATAAAAAGATTAGATAACTAGTACAACAATCTTTAGAAAAATCTATTATTGGTTGCAGGTGAATATTCACTATAAAAACATTCAGATAAAAATATATATCATCTTTTGAAAAATTTGTAGCAAAAGGTTACCCTCAAATATTTAGTGTGGACTACCAAGAGACTTGCTCTTTAGTGGTTAGAATGATTTTTTTTTATTATTTCAAATAAATCCCGATGTTATGATAATTTTATTGATTGTCTATATGAATGATATTTTAATTATAATAAGTATCAAATTAAAAATCATTCAGCTTATAGAATACCTTCAAACATATTTTCAAATGGACCCTAAGAGGCTCAGATGTTTTAGTGGCAAAAAGATCATTTGTTCAAAGTTAAGAATTATTCAACAAAAAAACTTCATTTTTAAATAAGTTAAAAATGAGTTTTTTTTTGTATTTTATGAAAACTATTATATGAGATATTCTAAGAACTCTGAAATTATATGTGTTTGGACAAAAATAATATTATGATGAGTGATCACCTGCGAAGTCCCTGCATTACATATATATATTGTAATGCATGTCATGATGCGATGACAAATATCTCCATTCAATGATAGCAGATCTCAGGTTCGAGGGTAATGTTGTCAAAATATTATGATAAACATTCAAACCAAGATGACCAATAATACATGACATATAATCTCACAATTACACTAACTAACAAATTCGTGTTTACCAAAATATTATTGGAAAATAGTCATTATTAGCAATTAATATTGCTACGTCAAGCGACCAAAAGGCTTATTCATGATGCTTGCTTTTCATTAAGGCTTGATTATTAACGCTTGATTACTTGATTATTATTAAGTCTTAGTGGTGGTGATTAATTTATTTTTAATCGAAAACGAAATCAGGAATGATTATGATAGCAAAACAATACACGAGGAACTATATTTCGTCATTATCTAAGAAAAAAGCTCATAAAGTGAAGAGAAACTATATTTCATAATCATTAAATTTTGATTTCTTTAAATGGATGAAAAATGCTCATAAAGTAGAAAGTGAAGAGGAACATACAACTGATATAATCTTGGCTCTGCTAGAAATTCGATCAGGGAACACATTCATGCAACAATAATTGGAACCTCTAACAGCACGAGTGGAAGGAACACGCCCTCTCTCCAACAATCTCACAAACTCATCATCCTGCAATAAATGATAAGGAATGGTTTCAAAGATAGAAATTGGAAAACATGTTGCCTTCCAAGCAATACATATGCAAAATAGGCACTATATAAGGATACCCAAAGGCAAAAAAAAACACGACCGTGTAACAATCTTAAGGCGTTGTGCACCTAGAGGTGTCAAACAGGTCATGTCGTGCTGGACCGTCCCTGTCGGAACCCGTTGCGTGAAAACGCAACGGGTGGCCGGCTTACCTGGCCAGCCAATTGCAATCAGCCACATAACAAGGGTTGTGCCTGGCCTGTCACTGGGCACCAACCATGCCATGGGGCAGCACAATCCAGGACCAGGCACGGTTCCGGACCGTGCCCAAGCCGCCCGGCCCGGTCGACACCTCTATGCGTACCCATGATCGAGAGATAAACTATACCTTGTAGAAAATCACCAACTGATCATACAATTGTTCATGCGTCACTCCCGGCGCCATTTTCACATATATATTTGATTGCATGCCGCGGCTCTAAACAAGGATACAAAAACCATATTACCAATTAATTGGTCTGTAATTGAAGAGAATTTTAACGAACACCATTAGTCCATGAATGCTACCGCAGGCATCAAATGGGGAGTGAAGCTGATGGTTACTTTTGAACGAGCAGCATCGGACAATCCCTGCTCGATCTCTGGAACTGAAGTCCACAGCCTCATTCAACTTGGGCCAAACAAATTAAACAAAAGAAAAAAGTACAACAAACAACAGGCCCCCATTTCAGTACTTCACGAGGGATACTCTCAGAATTCAACTGAATCTGCGTAAAGATTGGACCTTTAGCTTTTTGAAAGGAATTCGGCACAGACCCAATCGCATCCCAACCCAACCCAATCGCACTCTCATCACCAGCATGGCAGCAAGCGTTCATGCTCAACATGCAACTCACCATGGCGATGCCCTGAAACACCATAAGCAGCGATCCCTTCAGTTACTTCAGCGTACAAATTCGCCACATTTGAAGCACGCCCTGGAAGTGGAAACACTCCCTCTATTAGAAAATGCAAAACAGCACAGGGCAGCACCACCGCATGGGGGCGTGGATCAATAATCAAAGCTTATGAGGAATTCAGACCTGCTCCGCTGGCACCAGATTTCGAGTCGGCGATGATATTGTCGAGCTCAATGAGGTTGGCCTGTAAGGTTGAGAAAACCAGGGGGGGGCTTAAGCACGCATCATCACTGAGCACTCATCAATGATTTAGTAGTTCAGAGGAGGAGGAGGAGACAATGTACACCTTTATCAGAGGGATAAGAGGAAGCTGAATCGAAGTTGGGTAACACCCAGGATTAGCAACTAGGCATGCGCCCTTTATTTTTCCTCTGAAAATCTCCGTCAAGCCATACACGGCCTTTTCCTGGAAGCACATGATCAGCATGTTGGAACAAAGACCGAACGTAGTCGAGGATCATCCTCACTGAGCAAAACTCCAAATTGAAGTGCTAATTATTACCCAACCTTTCAGAAGAATATTGAAATATAATTTTGGATAATAGTGCATGCACAATAGCCAAATAGAGCAAAATTAACATCAATAGAGAGTGTTCCATGCTATCAACATTTTAAGATAAAGATTTGGGTAGCTGTAGCCCACATGTTGAATAGTCACCTCCATAATAAAGCATGCAATATGGATGCCCACGTGCATTGTGCTGGCACAGTTCATGTGCCCTAACTCTAGGGTTTTGTACTCTCACGAGCATTAGGATTCGTTCCCCCAATGATTTTCACTCTGATATCATGCTAGAATATTGAATCAACAAGTAAACAAGACGACTCATAAGCTTTGTAAATGCCGATAATAAAATGTGTACAATATAAGCCCTCATATATTGGGCTATTCGGATTCAGACAACTCATAAGTTAGATGCTCTCACATTTAATGCAATAAAATAAAAAATATATATATTATTACATGGAGTGTAACATATTGATCATGCACCTATAACATCATTCAGTGACACAATCAAAGTAAATTACCAATATATAAAACAAAAAAAAAAGAATGAGATAAAAAAAAATAATTATGATAAAGAAGAAAAAGAATAAAAATAAGATAAAGATAAAAAAGATGAATAATAATAAGATGATGATGAAGAAAAAAAAAATAATGATGATGATAAAGCGAAAGAAGAAGAAATAGAAAAAAAAATAAGAAAAAAAAATAATAAATAATTATTATTTGATAAAGCAAAAAATAATTATTATTATCGTAATCAAAGCAAATTACAAAAATATAAAACAAAAAAAAATAAAAATGAAGAAAAAAAATAAAGAAAAATAAGAAGAAAAATAATAAGATGATGATGATGAAGCGAAAGAAAAAGATACAAAAGAATAGGTAAAAAAAAAGAATAAGAATAATAAAATAACAAGCGAAAGAAAAAGAATATAAACAGCATATAATTATTATTTGATAAAACAACAAATTATTATTATTATCATAATCAAAGCAAATTACCGATACATAAAACAAAAAAAAATTATTAGAACAAAAAAATTCTATGTGAATAATATATGATCAAAGACAAGGAAAACAAGTTAATCATTTTTACTCTAAATATTTTCCACTTATAACATCATCATTCAATGAACAATCAACAACGATGCCGACAAAATCTTCTTTTGTAGTGCTAGCAACATATTTATCAACTTATTGATAAATGATACGCATTCTAGATATCATAAAATTAATTCAATTTTAATTTAATAAAAATTAGAAATTACAAATACTTTAATTTGTCATAATTTTGCATTTTCGAAAAATTCAAATTTTTATTTGGTAAAATCATGGTTTTATATAGAGGTGTCAAACGGGCCCGGCCCAAATTTTTTGTGCACGAGCGAGCCGCCGTGCCGGCCTGGCACAATTTAAAATAGCCGGG
Organism: Sapria himalayana; assembly: GCA_029783825.1. Lineage (NCBI taxonomy): Eukaryota > Viridiplantae > Streptophyta > Magnoliopsida > Malpighiales > Rafflesiaceae > Sapria > Sapria himalayana. Next base: position 2,458,036 of record JAREIK010008249.1, read on the forward strand.
CCCGGCACGGCGGGCCGTGCCGTGCCTTGCCCGGCCCGCTCGGGCTTGCATGTCCGTACGGGTCAGGATTCGGGGGGACCGCGGGTCGGGTCGAATCAGACCCGACCAGCGGCCTTTTTGCGGGAGGGGCCATCATGGGGTAGGGCTCACGGGACACCCGGCACGGGACAAACCCGTGCCGGTGTGCCGTGCCAAGGGCCGAACCGTGTCGGGTTAGGCACGACACAGCACGGGCCAGGCACGGCACGGCTCATGCCTAACTCGGGCACGGAATTTTTTCGTGCCGGGCCGGCCTAGGCACTGCTGAACCGTGCCGTTCCTCATGCCGGGCCAGCCCGGTTGACACCTCTAGTTTTATATTGTAATACTAGAGACAATTATAGAAGATTGTTTTCAAAAAAAATATCAAAATTTTTATATTGTATTTAAATAGACATACTAAATATCATAGTTATCCATAGAATCTTATAAAATTCATTCATTATGACATTTATATTTATTAGATAGAAATATATAAAATTCTTCTCAGCGACTAACATATATTTCACCTAATTCTGATATCACTAATTATTTCATTTGTGCTCTTACTTCAAACTCATTAATTATCAACAAAAAAAATAAGATTAATAGTACTGATAATTTTATCATATTTACTATATGTTTTCTTATTTTAAAAATATTATTATAATCATTAATAAATACTCAAAACTTATTGAATATGCAAATATTCAACTTAGAAATTTATTACTTTCATGTATCATGTTTATTCCAAATTATCATGTTAATTTACTTAATATGATTTATATTTTCATTTAATTTAATTCTGACTTTATTTTTATTTTTACTGATATTTAATTATAATATCGAGACACTCTAATAAAAAATCCATTTGTCATTGAACAGGATAAATTTTGCATTTTATCTTCAATAATTATATATTTTACTTGATGTCTTAGTTTAATAGATATTTTACTTGTGCATTCTAAATTTTTTTCACCCACCACTAGTCAAATAGATAATATTTTACACTAATCTTAAAAATACTTCGATCATTGAGTGAGACACATCAATTAGGAAAACTTTTTATCCTACATACTAGTCTGATTCGAAAATAACTTATTTGATTTGATAAATATTTTCTATTTTAAAGATATTTTATAAACTAATAAAAAATTAATTTAACAAAGATATCAAAAAATTAAAATAATACATTAAAATTATATATATATATATATATATATATATATATATATATATAAAACAAAATAAGATTGATAAAAGAAAGAATAGTCATCATATTGAGACACCTCATATCCTACACCATAGAGAAAAATTATTTAACTTGTTTATCAGAATTTTATATATATTTGTTTTGCTCTTTATCACTCTCCAAAACAACAAGACATGTTGATATCTAGAACCTTGAGATATTTTCTACTTAAATACTTCAGGACCTAAAAAAATACAAATATTTTTCACTAAAAATTAATAGAATTTTAGTGAATACAAACAAACAATTTTTTGAGCATGACCCAATTTTTAACCATCCTAGAAAAAGTATAAGTCCCAAAAATTACATTTAGATACATTACTTTTACTTCATCAGTTGTATTCCCACTTGGACTATCATTTAGCAGAAAGAATCACTCATGAAGTATATCTAAACATATTAGTACATAGAATCATGTTACTCCAGTAAAATCATCATATCTACCAACAAATACAAATCATATATATTCTGAAAAGAAAGAAATTTTTTTGGAAGAAAAATCTCCTTCAAGCTCAAATAGCATAGTAGTTCATAGTATTCCTCAATGTAGGCTTATTAAATCAAAAATTATTAGATTTGACTACCCAAAACTTAAATTTATACTATGATAGACGGACATATCTAGCTTGCTCAAACCAGAGACATGCATATTGAAGAGTTGAGAAATAAACCTTTGAATAGAGAGGAACATAATCAGATGATCTTGTAACTAGCTCATTTAATCTTGACCTTTTATTTTTAATCACTCTCCTAAAAGAATAGAGGAGTTGTAAAATGCACTGAATTTCACAATATTTGTTTACGTTCACTTTATTCTTTATTTTATTTCTTTTATTTGTATTGATAATATTAAGATATTTAAATCTTTTTATGATAATGCATGTCCTTCACTATGATGGGACTTAAGAACTAAAACGTTGGCATTCAAAAATATCTATTGTTGATTTTAGGTCGATATTTACAATAAAGACAAACATAAATGAGAAGTCAAATCATTTCAAGACAAAATTTAAAGTAAGAAAATTCACTTATACATTTTGTGTGATCTACTAAAATAGTCTATATTTAGTGTCCAAGATGTCCTCGATGCGTATTACTATTTAGTGACCAAGATGATATACTAGGTATATGTTACGAATATATGCAATTGTTAGATTCAATTTATAGATTTCTTTAAAGTGCTTTAGAAGGAAGAAACATGAAACACATTACCTGAGTTTTGAGAATTATAGTCAGATTCAATTTATAGATTACAAAAAATATTATATAACCTAAAACAGTCATTGAAAGCTTGATTTATGCAATTGTTACGAATAATCATATAATTTAAATTACAAATATATATATTACAAACTTACATATTTTTAAGAGAATCTCCAATAACAATATGATTTAATGATTGTATACATAAATAACATATTAATTACCAAAGATTAGAAATTATAGATCACTCAATTGAAAAAATAACATTAAGAACAATTTCAGACAATGTCCTTAGGATACTCAAATATTTTATTGACATAGAAATTACTTATTCTATGAATGATCATTTTTTCAAATAGAATATATATGTTTGATACTTTTGCAAGAATTAATCTTTTATGGTATCATAATTTTACGGATATTTTTATACTACAACACGAGACATGTTAATTATAATAAATATATAATAATTTCATATCTTATCTATCATCCAAGTGTAAATGGTGGCTTATTTGATTTGATATAATAGACATATAAAATATATATGTCTATTACCTTTATTGATGACTCAAGTATACACGAGTACTTTTTTTATGATAACTCATATGTATTTTTTATTTTTCAAATATTTCATAAAAAATAAAAAAATTTAAAAAATATATGATATATCAGTCAGATTCAATACTTACTAAATGAATCATGAGATATCATCATAATCTTATCAAACTAAGTGAGCTGTGAACAATAATCAATATATACAAAAGACTTGGTGATCAATCAGCCTCAAAATCATGAACTGAATGATAAAATTAATAGACAATTTTCATTTATAATTTTGATATACAATAAAAGTTCAGTCCACGTATGGTTCAAACATTCTTAAGTATATTTTTTCATTTATATAAAATTAATAGACAATTTTCTCTACAAATGATGTAATGATCAAAAAAGAACTGCTGAAATGGGCAATGATGATGGTGGAGCTAATCACCCCCATGCTAAAATTATGTATAAACAATAAACAAACATAAAAATTTATTTTTTACCACACCGGCCAAACATTATATTAGCTTTATAAACAAAAAAATGAATAGAGCACAAGAACTTTTATCCCACATACACCTCATGGATGCAACTAACATAATTCCATGTATCTGACCTGCAAGTCAGGTGCTTTGTGTGGCAAGCCATACCACTTTTGATACTCAGAAACATCTTTTAGACGGAAATCCTGAAAAACAACAAGCATGAAAGCAAGAAAACCATGTTTAAAATTTATTGATCAAAAAAGATGACTTTGACAGGGTTTTGGACAGCAAACTGACATGTGTTTGTAGCATACCGCAGAAAGGTCAACAATCTTCAGTTTCTGTGGAAGAGCTTTTATAATTTCCTGCTTGAAAAAAAAAAATTTAATAGACAGATATGTAATCTTCTTTATTGCAGTTTACAACTTTATATTTCTCTTTTTTATTATATCTTTTGATGAAAACAACCAAATTGTGAGTTGTCTCAATCCTATTTGCCTATTTTATAAGGAATTGCTTATATGATAATTCTATTTAGTATGTTATTCACATTATTCATTTTATGTATAATTTTCTTCATAGTATTAGAGCTAGGTTACAAAAAAAAATTGATATTTATTATGTGCATTTACTATAAATGCCAACATTTACTGTGTCCATTTAATGTGTGCATTCACAATAATCCCTAGGAGTTGCATTTATTGTAGACGTGTTAAACAGGCAGTGCTGGGCTGGCCCAGCACATTTTTAGCCAGCCTGATAATGCTTCCGTGCCGGGCTGACCTAGATCATTTTTAGTCAGCCCGACCATGCTTCCGTGCCGGGCCAGGCACGGTTACTGTTCCATGCCGTGTCTTGCCTAGCACGGTTTCTTCAGGTCAGGCTTGGCATGGTCCATCGGCACGGCTGGTTATTTTACCCAGCCAGGTCAAGCCCGTACGGGCCGGTTTAAAAATATTTAAATTTTTTTTGTTTTTAATATTAATGTAATTATAAAATATATAATATAATAGATAATGTTCAAAAATATTTAAATTATAATTTAAAAATTGTTGAATAATTATAAAGTTTAATTTTTTTTGTTTTAATTATGTTTTAATTATATTAATAGATTTAGATTATAATTTATTAGAATTAAATTATAAAATTTTTAATGAATTTTTTCAACACAAAAATAAATTAAACACAAGATTTTTTAACAGAAATTATAAAGTCACAAAGCCAAACGCAAACCAAACATCCAATTAGCCAATCCCAAACCAAAGCAAATACAATATAAATAAAAATGAATACAAAATATCAAAATCAAAAATCAGAATCAATTATAACTCATAAACATAAGCATAACTATAACATAAATATCGATGTCGGCGTGTTGTAATCTAGCAATCGTCAATTGTTAATCATCATGCATCAAGAAGCAACCTCATCAATTATCCATCGACATATCATTATCATCATCAACCTCAACATAAAAAAAATCTATCATATGAATCATCATCAGCAATCAATTTATCCACTTTTGATGTAGTTCCTGTCCCAACATAATCTTGGATGCTAAATCTCGAATCCTCTCAATCTTTCATACATGCTAAAGTTTCAACAATATCTGAACGTAATCTCGATCTCTTATCCGAAATCACATTTACTATAACAGAAAAAATTGACTATGATGCTACACTCGATACTAATGGAGTCAATAAATTTCGTGTTATCTTAGATAGCATGATAAAAATAGACTCATATAATTTTCATCACTATAATATATTATGATTCTTAGTATCAGAATGTGATAGAATTGAGCAATAATTGATATTTAAGTACTGAAAAAGCTTGCTCCTATTCGATAGTTTACCCCGTCGTTTCTCCCTCGTTAACTAAATGTAAAAATCATCTTCTTCGAATATGGTATCATGTCCGTACTCACAATCTTACTATTACTACTACTATACCTAATATCATAATATATAAAAAAGTCAGTCAATTTCTCATGAATAAACCCTTCAGGTGGGTCTTCCAAGTTTATGCATGAAAAAATGTAAGTTAAAATATTATCTACCTCTTCCACTTTAGCCCAATGGTCCATGCATGCGGCAAGATAATAAAGAGATGGAATGGTAGACTAATATTTTAAGTACTTGATTTTCATCTATGCAACCATATGACTAAGTGTCAAGTCAGTTCGATACTTCCTAAACATACTATTAATGTTGCATATGCACCTGAGTATAATACAAGTCGTGGAAATATAAACTGACGAACACATGTTCATCGTGTCATAAAAAATCTTCAAAAATTTCATAAATAAAATTTTTGTAACCCAATTAGTAACATCAATAAAAAGTTCGTCACTCTTAATGTTGACGTAGTCGGATATTACGTGTTCGTATCTAACACATGACTCCAATATCATGTACATGTAATTCCAACGGTATCTCACATTCGATTGAAATTTTTTCTTCTTAAGATTCACAGACAAACAAAGACTACCAAACTCATATTGTCTGTGAGGCGTGCGAATGTATTTTAGTGCATTACGTATATTATCCGAAGTGAGAGAACATACCTTCATACTCACTTGTACAATCAGGTTAATCACGTGACAGATGTATCTGACGTAAAAACTCTCCTAATAGTGCATCTCTAATATTCATAACAAACATGTTAATCGCTACTTCATTATTAGATGCGTTATCGAATGTGATACTAAAAATTTTATTTTAAATTTTATATTCTCTAAAGATCTTCATTATACACTCAAAAATAACTGGGACATCATGAGGATGAAGAATTTCAGATAATCCTAAAATTTTTTTATCCATTATCCATTTTGAATTTACATAGTGAGCGGTGAGACATGCATAAGATGAATCATCGTGACTTGTTCAAATTTCGGACGTCACGGACACTACTCCACTATATGCTATAAATTTATTAATTATTATTTATTTTTCTAACTTTTAAAATTTTAGTATATCATTTCTAGATGTGAACCTAAGAATCCTACGATAAGTAGGCTAAAAATATGTATGCATAATAATCACCACTCTTGGATCTTCCAAAAATTTAATTGGAAGACTCATCAATGTGATAAGTTTGATCATGTCTTTCCTACCTAATTCGTTGTGATATATGGAGGAAGTAAACATTGAGACTGAACTCAATCTAGCCTCAAAAAATACACTGTTAAGTTGGATTTGCCTAGGATCCAATGCACCATATTTTTTAGTGCATATGTCAATATGTCTCTTAAGTTTCCCAGTCCCAAACGTACTCTTACAAGTTAAAATTCTCATACAATATTTGTATTATGTCATTTCTTCTTCATCACCCCTAATATTTTTTTATTTTATTATATTAAAATGAGTCCAAACTATGAAAGTCATAATTTGTTATTTTTTAGATATTTGAATTGAAACGACTGAAGAAACCAAATTTTTAGTAGCCTCAGACCTTAGTCTAAGATTTATATTTTCTAAATTTAAATAAATTTAATTAGTATTTGTTATTTTTTGGTTTTTTTGGACAAAAAGTAGAGCCTAGTTGATAGAAATAGATTAAAAAGTAAACTAGAGAGAAAAAAATACTAATAATTTTTAAATATTAATTATTAAGTTAAAAATTTTAGTTAAATAATAAAAAAAATTAAAAATACCCGTAAAGCAGTGTAAAAGTAGAGGTCGTGCACCATAGTCCATACCCAGATTCAAACTTCCAAAGCCAAGCCCAAGTTATGAGTCACAAAAATCCGAGCCGAATACCGAAATCCCGAGAAATAGAAGAGATTTGAGAAAGATTTGAGAAAGTAAGAATTTATGTTTTTGAAAAACATAAAAATTATAGAGAGAGTGATGGCTTTTATAAATTATAGAAATGATTTTTTTAAAAAAAATAATTTTTATGTATTTTTTTTATTTTTTTATTGATAATTAGGGGACATAATCATGAGGTCCATTGGATTCTGCCCCATAGCAATTGGAGGCAAAATCCAATGGCTAAAATTCAAATTATATTATTTTTTTTTGATATCAAACCATTGGGGAGGATTGGGGGTGGGCCCTCGCGTTGAGTGGAGAGGGATGGAATCGGACCCGGGCCTGGGTGGTTTTCGAAATGATGCTGCCGCTGGGTGCTAGTGCTGGGTAGGGTGGGGCGGTGTCTTATGTCGTGCCGAGTTACCGTGCTAACGAGCCACAGAATCGTGCCTGGCTAGGCATGGCAGGAAGCGCGGTTGGTGTCATGGACAGGCACAACACGAGCACGGGCACGGGAAATTCCAGTGTCGTGTTGGCCCATGCACGGTCGAATCGGGTCGTGCCTCGTGCCAGCCGGCCCGCCCGGCTCAGTTGACACCTATAATTTATTGTGCACATTTTCTGTGTGCATCTACTATAAACCATAAGAAGAGGCACATTTACTAGTGAGCATCTATTATAAACCATAAAAGGAAGAGGTACTTTTATAGTGTCAACCTCCATAGGAGAAGCAAGAATTGTTGTCCATTGCATTGACGTCATAAATGAATGTACAATAACACATTGTGGTCACAATTGGTGGTCAAATAACTTCTATCATGTATCAATATATATTGTTTCAAATCTTACATTAAAGAAAGAGACATCATCATCATTAATTAAATTTTATCTAAACTATTTGAAATTGACTATATGAATCAAATTTGTTTAATCAATTCTATTAAAAATCATACTTATTTTTAACTCTAGTTATTAAATATGTTTATAATTTTCTATTAAATTCCTCATAAGCTTACCTCTTTATTTTTCCCTTCTCCATTCAAATAGCTTAACACTTCCTAACATGTGCACTAAAAGATCAATGTTGAATATGAACCATCGATCTCGAATGATTCTCCCTTATCTAATTATTTATATAAGTTAATTTAATTTTTTTTTCTAATAATTTTATTTCTAATTTTATTATTCTTAATCTTACCAGACATTAATTATCATCATCTCTACTACTACACTCATATTTGAATATGTAGCTTCTTGGTCACCCAATATCACTTATATATAACATGACTAATCATATAACTATTCTATTAAATCTTCTATTTAATCAATTTGGTACTCTTACATTACAAAGAACATTTAATGCAGCTTTTTATATGATCCGTCCAATTTAATCTTGTGTGATATATCCTCGTCAATCTCATTTTTATTTCATATAAAGGCTAGATACTTGAAATTATTCATATTTAATATTTTTTATTCTTTCATTTTAATTATTACATTAATATCACTTTTATCATGATTAAAATTATATTTCAAATACTTTATCTTGTTAAGATCAATCTTAAACTTTTTGAACCCAAGTGCAATCCTCTATGTTTTTAATTTTCTACCTAACATTTCTTTAGTCTAATAACCAAAAAAATATCATCTGCAAATAATATATGTCAAAGAATATTTTCTTAAATGTCTCTTGTCAATTCATCTATAATTAATTACAAAATTATAATATTTAAATGATGATCATTGTTATAGTTCCATAGCTATTGAAAATTAGTGAACCATGCTTTGAACCAATCAAATTATGGACATCACTCTCTCGTACATGTTCTTGATTAGTTCAATATACATATTTAATATCCATTTTTTATATAATACCCAACATTTTTTTCTTGGAACTCTATTATTAGTCTTCTCTAAATTAATAAATATTATACATAAAACTTTTCTATTTTTTTTTGTCTCAATTAATTATCTCATTAAGTATATAAACTCGATAGTAGACTTGACATAAATAAAATTGATTCTATGATATATTCATTTCTCTTAGTATGAATTCAATCAATTTTTCATTAAATTTCATAATAATGATCATAAGCTTAATAATTCAATAGTTATTAGTTATTACAATCATGAATGTCTTACTTGTTTTTATAAATAAGAATTATAATATTGTCTTCATTTATCTAGTATATTTTCCATTTTCATGATCATGTTAAACAATCTAATCAACCATATCATATTTTTCTCCTCCAAGACCATCCAAACATTAATAGGAATACCATCATGCCTCAAGACTTTTTTGGCATTCATTATATAAAGAACTTTCAATATTTAAATTTAATTTCATTAACTTGTTTAAAAAATATGAAAATATATCATCTATCTCTCTTTAACTTATTTATCTTTTATTAAGATATAATTATTTTTATTCTTAATATACTTTACTTGATGAATATGTATACTCTTCTTCTATCTCATCCTAATCAGTTTATAAATATTATTTTATTATTTTTTACTTTGTAGCATATCAAGTAACTTATCATATAACTTAAATTTAATTTTACTCAACATTCTTTAAGCTTTCTTTTTTGTCTCTTTATATTATTTTATAATATCTTCATTTTTATTCTTTTATATTACTTTAAAACAAACTCATTCTATCTTAATAGTATATTGAATCTCAGGTTTCTATCAAAAAGTTTTTCTATGAGCATAAATATTTTATTTAAACATACCTAAAACCTCTTTAAATGCTTTTTTATACATGTTATTACTTCATTCTACATAATATTCACATCTACATCTAATGACTAATTATCTACATTATTTAATTTAAAATATATATATATTATTATTTCTCCTTTTAAGTTCAACCATTTTGTTTTAAATGCTTAGTTAAAGTATTTCTATGATTATACTTTCAAAGATGCATTTCAATTACGATGAATCTATCTTAAGTAGTTATATACTCACCTAATATCATTTTATAATTGATATAATCTTTATCCTTTCTCCTAATGAAAAAATAGTCTATTTAACTCTTATTAGAACTACTTTTGAAGGCTATCAAATATTCCTTCTTTTCTTAAAATAAGTATTAGCTATGAAAAAAATTATTTCATAATATTTTCATTTTTGTTTAACTACATTTTTCATTTAATAATATATTGAATCATTGATTTCCACCATCAAGTTTTTCTATGCAAATAAATGATTCCATTAAACATGCCTAACATTCTTTTAGATACTTCTTTTATACATGTTATCACTACTTTCTACATTGTATTCTATTTTACATTCAAATATCAACTAACTTTGTTATTTTTTTTTATATTTATTATTTTTCCTTATAAGTTTTACAATTTCAGACACTTATTTGAATTCTTTTTATGATTGTATTTCTAAGATGTATCTCAATTACAATGAATCTATGTTGAATGATCAGACACCTACCTAGCTTCAGCTTTACTTATAATTTTTGTATAATCTTTATCTTATATTCTAATGAGACAATAAACTATTTGACTCTTATTAAAACTAGTTTTGAAGGTCACTACGTGTTTTTTTTTTCTACTTGAAGTAAGTAATAATACGAAGAAAAATTATTTCATAATATTTCCATTTTTGTTATTCAATATTTATTTATAACAAACACGTTTATCCTTCATAATATATTGAATTCACCTCCAAATTTCTCTATGCATAAAAGTATTTTCTTTAGACACACATATAATCTCTTTAAATAATTTTTTTATATATGTTATGACTTTATTCTACATAATATTTACATTTTCATACAAGGATCATCTAACTTTGTTATCTAACTTTTTCCTGAAATTTATTTATTATCTCTTTTTAGATTGCAACTTCCACAGTAGTGTTTTCAGACATTTATTTTAAATTTTTATATGATTGTATTTTCTATGATACAAATTAATGACAAGTTTGTGTTGAGTTGTTAGACACTCACCTAATATCAATGTACAAAATTTGTATAATCTTTTATTCTCTCTCTTAATAAGAATAAAATATATTTGACTCATTTTAGAACTAGTTTTAAATGTCATCAAGTATTCATCTCTCTTCTTACAATAAGAATTAGCTATGAAAATGTGATAAGCTAAAACAAAATCAAAGATTTCACTTATTATTCCATTTTTTTCTCAAAACTCATATCATTCATGGTACATCTCATTATCTCTATTATTTATTCTTACATACTTATTTAAGTTTTTAACAACTATAATCATTTTTTTCCATGATATATTGTGTACTAATCTATCTATATCTCCCCAAAAATTATTATTTATTTTTTTACTAAATCCTATATGTGAAACATATACACTAATCATATTTAGTATCTATTAACCCACGATTAGTTTCATTGAGATAAGTCTATCACTAGTTCTTTTGATCTCTCCAACTTTATCATTTAAGTTATCATTCATAAATATCCAAATATTATTCATATTTGTCTTCTTACCAACGTAAATACCTATAACTATCAATCTCTCTATATTTCTCATTATTCCATTTAATCTCTAGCAAAAATCATATATTAATATCTATATGCTTTATGATATCAACAAATTACTAACTCTAAGCAGTTATATTTCAATGACTCAATATTCCAAGAATATATCCTAAACATATTAACTTGAACTAGCTTCTTTAATCACCCTCGTCAAAAAAATTACAGGAAACATTAAAGCGGACAACTTAGTAACATCAGCATATATCAATAATTCAAGATTCATTAAAAAAAATTATAACAAATTTATAAAGGCCAACTCTTTATTTAACGCCACCCCCCTCTTATCCAAGCTTGGGACCAACAAATATTGCAAAGTTCACACAAACGAATGACTAATACACACCCACCCACCTATACACCCACACACACCTATACACCCAAACACAACCACACACATTCACCAACACATACACACACCTATACAGAAAATATGTATGTAAATTTTAAATCTTTATTTTATGTGCATTTTGAGAAAATAAATTATTAAAATGGGTATTAAAAATAATGTTCACCTCGCTCAACCTTACATACGCTCCATAGTCACTTGTCATCGCATGCATACATGCCAACAGCATACACGCCAAGCCACATCAACATCATCATGTTAGCATGACAGTGTCACTACTTTAGAGGGGAAAAATCAAAAAAAAAAATAAAACCATACCATTTCCAAAATGAAGTTTTTAAAAACATAGTTGATGGTGATGGAATATAGACAGGCCTGCTCATTTTTTTCATGTAATCAATGTCATCATAAGGTTTTCAAAAGCTTCATATGGTTTGTCCTTATTTTTAAAAATTTTATTTTTGATTCAACTAGTTAAGAACCCTCATCAACCAACATATTATGGTTCACACTTGTCATTTTTTTTTAATTCTTTACTTTATGGATGGGAGAACCCAACAAGTGGGTGTCCCCAAATCATATTAGCTAGCAATTATAGATCCACTTGTATTCATTTTGGTTTTGAAGAAATGAATGTTTTGTCTAGGGTTGCACATTTATTTTCCTAAGATAATATTAGGGCTTGGGGGCGTGCAAATCCTAAGTGGAAATAGGGATGAAAACATGTGTCTGAAATAGCACAAACACATATGTTACGTGCATAGTAAATATGTGCACGTAACAAATGCAGTGACACCAAACTAGTGTTGGTCTCATTGCGTGGAAGTGTGTGTTCGGTGGCAATGTGCAAATGCAAGCACAATGGGCGTTGGCATCAACGGGTGGAAGTGTGTGCATCCGGTGGTAGTGTGAAAATGCACACACAATCAGTGCATGTGTCATGCTAATGTAGTGACGCACAGCAGGCGCATATGACTACACTTATCATTATGTGGGATTGGCGCTGATAAAAAGACACGAGGAATATTACATTAAGGCATGACCCCCAGATCCTTTGATTATTCAAGGAAATAAAAATCCCCATTATTACTTTATGGGGGCATAGGAGGCAGAATTATACATGGTAGAGCACAAGAGTTTAGATGTGATTTTTCGGATGGAAGATGATAGACCACCTAACATGGAAAACTGCCATTGACAAGACAATGAAAGTCAGGTTACAGATTGACTTCTAGATATTGATTGTCATGTGACAATCCATTGAAATTGAGTTGACTTATATTTTTCATATTGCACAACACAAAATATTAAGTGAGGTAGCAACATCACAATGCTTATCACACACACCATGCAAATATGTAACATTGTTTCATAGCGTATAGGCTTACGACAAGAGTAACAAGGAGAGCCAAAAAAGATCATCGGCTAGAAGTATTGTGATGCTTATCACAATACTTATCACAACACTTGAAGATAATCTCAGCAAAGGTGAATGTGATCCAAGAGTTCTTCACCAAATACCAAAAATACTTTACCAAACATTTACATATATATATGAGACAAAATAGAGTATATTGGTAGTAGAGAGAGTATCAGTCATAATGAAAACACACACGAAAGCCTTAGCTAGTACACACACCCCCGAAAGAGTGATCAAACAAAATAGAAACATTTGAATTTATTTTTAGAGAGAATACCAAAAATACTATATGTTGATGAGGGTGACATGTTGACTATCATAGTTATCAAGGTTCTCAAAGAGTTCTCCCTTCGTGATCCTTAATATGGAAGAATATAAAAAATTTTGCATCCAAAAAACAACAATAAATATTTCTCATTCATCATGAGCTACAACTTCTTCAACTCATTTTTTTACTTCAGTCATATGAATAAACTCCAGAGCCAACAATTAGCAATAGCTTTACGTTCAATATAATTTTTAAAATTTCCTAAATATTATAATAATCAATGACAAATCATCAAAAACTCTTAGTTGTTAGAATATACAATTTATATTTTATTTTTTCTACATATTCTTTTTATTATGTGTCCTATTAATCTTATCTTGATGAGTTATTTTTCAAGAACATTTAACTCTAACTTTATTTTTTTTATTTTACAAAATCATAAAATATCAAGAATTTCTTTTAGGATTGTGTGTCCATACTTCTTCAATAGGATATATCATTATGTATTTGAGTATTGCTTCATTACTTGTTCATTCTTAAATTGAACTTTCATCGTTGATCAAGCTAAGAATATTAAATATTAATATTAAAGATATATTTATACTACAATATTAAATATATCGATTAAGAAAATATAGCTAAGTATTTTATCATAAATGTCCAACTTAGGTGAATAAGGACTAATTAGATCTAATATATTGAAATATATCAGAACCTAAAAGAGATGAAATATTACATGCATTTAAATATTTTATTATATTTATTAATAATTATACATACTTTATTTGGTTAGTATTTTTTTAAATCAGATCAATTTTTTTAAATTTTCAATCGGATTTATAAAAAAATAAAAAATTATGTTAATAAATATATAAAAATTATTAGGAATAATAATATATTAAAATATATGTGTAATAGTTTCAACAAGTGTTAGCACACCCCTACATAACGAAAGCACAAATATTTGATTTAGATGGTTTGAACACTTTGTTTTAATAAAAATAATCTATAATAATTTTGAGAATATGCATTTTTAATCATAAACTAGCTCAACAACATAATATTTTCATCTATATTACCTCATCATGTATCCTTTTATATCTTACATTATAAGAGATTATAGGGCTCTGAAACCTCACATGTAAATACCCTCATGTCAATGTAAAGGGTATTACCATCAATTCATATATAAGGATATGAAACCACACATGTAAATAACATAACACCTTTATAATTTCAACTTATAAATCATGTCTGTCTAGCATGTAGTCACAATGATTTAAAGCTAATTTTAAAAAATGACAATTTTCAATTTACATATTATTTCTTAAGTATAATAAAATTGCATTAACCTAGCATCTTCCCAACATGACAAATTCTTCAAACTAAAAAATGTCAAATTATAACATTTTTAGCAAATATCAATTCTCCAAATAAAAATTCGCAAACATTCAATCCCAAGGTATCAAAATAATCCAACAATACTAAATATTTTAAACAAAACAACAAATCAAACATAGTTCTCAACTCTCATCCCTACCTACCCAACATCACTCCTACCAAGGTCTAGGGTACTTGAAAAAAATCAACAATAATGAATTAGCTAAAAGCCCAATAAATAATTCTCAATGCAATTTCATGGATTAAATATTTTACTTTCAACAAATTAGAGATACAACATTTTTTTCCACATAAATCCCATAAAATCATACAAGAAAATAAGCTATATATATATATATATATATATACACACACACACACACACACAAATTAAACCAAAAGTGCATAATCAAATGATTCCATATCATAATCAAAATTTTCACAAATATTTCAAAACATATATATATATTCATGATATTCAAACATATTTGTTGTAAAAAAAAATATCAACTATTAACCTATTGACAAGAGTCATAACTATTAGTTCCCCAAAAATATATTTATTTCCAATAAAATGTCAACTATTCTAACTCGTTCCCAAGAGTCATTTTCAAGTACTTATATTCTTGATTCTCGAAATATTTATGTTTGAAATCTAATGTTAATTATTCTAACTTATTGATGAGTCATATTATCAAGTATTATAACCTATTAACTGAGATCAAATAACTCATTGATGGTATCATATTTATCAACTATTATAATCCATTAAAGAGATCATATTAGTCAACTATGATATCTCGTTAACATAGTCATAAAAACTAAGACTAAATATTTCTTTTGTTATTTCTAATTTCTCAAAAAAAATAAAAGTGCAAGGCCATGAAAATCAAATTAAATATAATCTTCATATTTGTAAATTCACCAAAAAAAAAAGATAAAAATATATCTCTATAACTTTCAATATCTACCAAAAGCATACTCAAATTTATTTTTCATACAAAACTTATATTTGATCAATGCATATAATTTCAAACAAGTAGAAACTTTAAAACTCATATTCAAATATAATAACCATAATTTTTGTTCAATAGGAAAAATTATTTTAATCTTCCTTACTTGAATCAATCATTTAAGAATCTTGAAGAATCCCAATAAACTAATTTCACCCTAATATAACAATAAAGAACTAGCATAATAATTTAAATGAAAGCAATCATATTTCAACTCCTTCCTCGAGTCATAAATCCAAATTTACGTCATTCATAATCTAAATCAAGGTCTTATCTTAAACATAATCAAAAGCATGAACGATCTAATAATTAAACAAGGAGATCAAAATGTTACTCTAAATTCACTTGAATTCAAAACCGATTCCAAAACTATTTGTTTCAAATGATTATAGAGCTCATATAATACTTCAAAATATGATCTGCACAGTTATAAGTTTTAAATCATTGTCTTATCTCATACATATCCAAAAATCAAAATAATCCAATGATTTAACTAGAGGTGTCAAACGGGCCGGGGCGGCTCGGCCCGTTTTTTTTAAGCAAGAGTGTGCCTTTGTGCCGGGCCAGGCACGGTTTAAAAAAGCCGGGCCCGGCATGGCCCGCAAACACGGCGGGCTGTGCATTGCAGTGCCTGGCCAGCTTGGGCCTGGCTTGGCCATACGGTTCGGGCATCGTGGAACCGCGGGTCGGGTCCAATCAGACCCGACCCGCGGTCTTTTTTGCAGGAGGGGCGACTGCGGGGTCGGGCTAGGGGGACACTCGACAAGGGCCAAACCCGTGCCAGTGTGCCGTGCCACGGGCCGAACCATGCCAGGTCAGGCCCGGGCACGGGCCCGGGCACGTGATTTTCCCGTGCCGGGCCGGCCCAAGCACGGCTGAACCGTGCCGTGCCTCGTGCCGGGCTGCACAGCCCGGTTGACACCTCTAGATTTAACATGAAAAATCAAGAACTTACACTTAAGAATGGCAATTTACCCCAGCCTCAACTTGCCCCACATGTATGAGGGAATGGAGTAAGGATTCCCCGCCTGAACAAGTTGACAGGACAAAGATGGAACAAAACATTTTGCCTCATATCAAAGTCGAGGCAGGTACAGAAAGAATGATCCCCGCTCCAATCCTCGCCCCATCCCGCACTCTTAATAATTAAATAATTATTTATTTATTTATTTAATAATAATGTAATATATTATATTTAGAATATTTGATGATTTTAATTTTTGATTTTATTGCTTTGATGGCCAAACAAATATCTAACACTCACAATCTCACCTCTCACACTCGCATGGACAAGACGGATCATGGAAGTCATATTTAGAAAATGGAACCAATTCTAATTCTTCCTCTAATCCTCTTCGAGTCTCGAGATAGTCTCACTCTCAAACTCAAAGTCAAACACAAACTCGAAGTCAATAAGTCGCAATCCAACTCATATTCCCACTCAGAAACCAAACCCAATTGGCAAAAGCAAACAAGCTCCTCAAGTAAAAGTTTATTGTTATTCGATTTTGGCATTTGTATATTCCTATTATTAGTTAACTAACTTTAAAATCTCACTCCACCTTCTATTAATGAGAGAATCTCTTCATAATCTCGATTCTCGAAATACAATACTACATCATTACAAGTAGTCACAGTCTGTTGTCAATAGTGAGCAATGTTACTCCCACCCAGACCCAATAGGCACTCAACAATTGAATATTAACTCGAATAAGTATTATTGACGTTGTTAAATTATTATTACATTGTTAAATTGTTAAATTTAACAATTATTAATGTTATTGTTAAATTATTAAATTTAATAATATTATACCATTACAAGACTACATTATTATTAAAGTGTTAACATTCTTGTTATTCTTGTCTTGTTATCTTGTATTGCTATTACTATTGACTATTTGCATTAACTTCCATTAATTGTTATTAATTATTTTTATTCATTTATCTTAATAGTTAATTATTAATATTTACAATTTCACATTCAACAAAGGCAGTGTTAATGATTATTTTTATTCAGACATTCAAATCTCATCATCTCAAGGCTTAAAATCAAAATGACAGCTTAATATTAGTTGGTGTGTTAGTGTTTACAAGTTTATTTGATATTGTGATTTAATGAAAATTTAGTTTGTTAATTTTAGTTATTTGTGCTTTCATTATTTTTTCTCTAATTGTTGGTTATTTTGATTTTATATTTGCCTTTAAACTCTGAAGTCATATTCTTAGAATCATTTTCGTAGTCTTTTTGCATCTACTTATTTTTCAAATTTAAAAGTATTGATATGCCTCAATTAATCCACCTTCGGTTGAAAGTTCCCATGATAATATAAATTCTCAAGAATTATCAATTCTAACAAATTCAAACGAAACTCTTCGTTTTGTAAATTTGTGTGTTGACCAAGTTGGAGTTGAAAAAATAAAATTAACTTATGTAATATAGAACTACTATAAGAAATAAATGATTGATGAAACAAATTTATTTGTAATTATTATGAAAAAAATAAAGTGATGAAAATTAGAATGTGACATATCAAAAATATGTCTCAGTTTATTGGGATGTGTAGAAGCAAAAACTAAATAAAAAAATATTAGTTCATGATACTAATGCAATCATATGTGTGAATGCTCATTTTTTTTGATTATAAGTAAAAACTAAATTAAAAAAATATTATAATTTCATGAGATCTTGTATTTCAATGATAATCTTACAATTTTTGAATGTCTATTAAGAATTTTTAATGAATATGAGATTTAACATAAAACTGTTAACATAATATTTGATAACAATTCAAATAATAATATAATAATTAATACATTTATCAAAACTAATAAAGACGAACTCTTAAATAATATGTATCACACTAAGTATATGTATCATTTAATTAACCTAATAATACAAATATGGATAAAAATAAATTCATTTATATTAAACAATATAAAAAATATAGTAAAATACTTTAAGACATCTTATAGGCTATAAGATATTGACACTCTAAAAGTTAGTAAACCCAAAAAAAAAATTCAAATGAATACAAACTATTATTATAACTATATATACTTAATATTAAATCTATATTGACTATTAATACAAAATATAAGATTATGTTAATAGTAAAAAAGATAAAATAATAATTGTCTAATTAGATTGTGAAATAAAAATTTTATTTATGAAATTTCTTATGATTTTTTATGATACGATTAATATGTGTTCATCTATATACACTCCTACCACATACATTGCGTTTAGATGAATATACAATATTAATCTATTTAATAAATATAAAAAAAACTTAGATTTTAATATCATGACCTTTGAGATAGAAATAAAATATTTCAAATATTAATTCTCTATTTTATCTCTTTATTTCTTAGTTACATGTATTAATACTTGAGTTTAAGTAGAATAAGTAGAAAATATTATAAAATATTTATTCATATACATAAACCAATCACAAGAACCTGATAATAGAATTTATGAATAATTAAATAATTTATTTAAATATTTAAATAATAAGTATAATAGTTTTAACAAGCATGTGAATAAGAATATCAATAAAATATTGCAATGATGATGACTTTTCAACTCAATTAGCTAGGAAAAAACAATAAATAAAAATATATTATATCAATACTTATTCTAATATAATAATAAAAATATGTTATTATTATTATGCGATAATATAAATATTATTATGGAAAGAACAATAAAAATATGTTATTACAATAAATAAAAATATTATTATTATTATAATATAATAATAATAAAAATTTAAATATATTGAATTAATAAAAATTATGTGAACTCACCTATTACGTATAATTTATAATCACATTTAATCTATTTATCACTCTTGTATCTAGTATAGCATCAAATTTTATTTTTTCAATAATCATGAATATTATTTTAAATATGAAAAATATATTATGATTAAATATCATTAAAGTTAATTCCTACTTAAAAGACTATAAAAATTCAATAATAAGTCTTTAAGATTAAATTAGAAAAATAAATTAAAATAATAATATAGACACACAAAATAACATTTCTAAGACTATAAGCTTTGATGATTTGAATAATATAGACTTATTTTATTATTTTTTTTATTTTATTTATATTTTTAAATATTTATGTATTATAATTTATATTATATTTTTTTAATACTAGTAAAGTTTACATTTGATTTTTAAACAAAAAATTTTATTTATATTATATAAAATTACTATAATAGAATAATTAATAACTTAAAAAATTAAAATTAAAAAATACCAGCATGCCGAGGCCCAACAGCACAATAAGCCAGGCTAGCAAGCTGCACTACAACAAGTGACTTCAAAAGCAGGAGCAAAGTAGGTCAGTAGAACCAAGGTCCAACTCCAGTTCAGACTCCAAAGTCCAGTCCTACCCCAGAAGTAGCCAGCAGTTGACTGCCTGAGCCATGAACATGATAGGACACAAGAGAAGCCCATGATAGGTTTGGCACAAAGCACAACTCAACTCAGCCAAAAATAATCCAGCACCACCCAGGTAGTCAACATGACAAAGGGTCATCTGGAGCTGTCATTTTTTGGAACCAACACGGCACGATCCATGCTACAAATCATGTTATGTTAGGCATGATACAATGACTCATCTAGAACTAGAAAAATAGGTCTTGCCAACCCAGCACGACCCATTTGACATCTCTAATGTAACAAGATAATTTCTCAGTATTATTCTAGGTAATCTAACAAAAACTTAAGAAAAATGTAACTAGCATCCCTAAAATTAGAACTCGTATCCCCAAAGTTAGAGCAACTATTTTTTTTGGTAATCACATTACCATATGATAGTATTACCTATGTTTTATATTTCAGAAAAAAAATGCTGCTAGGAAGTTAATATTCTTCAAGTAATATGTGCATATATTGATAATTGTAGTATGTTTTGACCTTAAAGAAAAAATTATGATGTGTTCTTTTGTTGTCAACAATATTATTGATTGGCATCTGGACTTTCTCTCACATGGAATTATTATATTTTATTAATTTTTTTTGATAACCATGGGCACCTCAACTACTCTCATGAAAAGATTGTCATCGCCCTGAACCACCCCCATGTATGTAGAGACATAGTTGAGGGTGGTATTCAAACCCAAAACATCATGCCCTGAAATTCCCTCCCTACCACTTCAACCAAACCAGTGGGAGTAGAATTGGTACATTTGATCAATTATGCAAACATATTACAATATATATAAAGTAAAGACAAAATATTTAATTTCCATATCCAAAGATAGAGTATCCATTTCTAAAAACATAAACTATGTTAAGCACTAAAGCCACTCATTAATGCCCTAAAAAGGACCAGAGAAAATTAGGAAAAAAATGCCTGAGTAGTTCCATGAGGCAGGCAACAGAATACAGCATCCACATCTGAAAAATCAGCATCCTTTATAGAAGTCAACACAGGAAGATCCTATAAGCACAAAAGGGATTGAGCACAATTCAATAAAAAATAATGTAAGCAGCATCAAAAACTCATTTCATTTCTTTTTTTTTTTCCATCTTTTAGGTTTTATATGTGAAAAGAAATACCTGTTGTATGTTGAACTGTGGAAATAATGATTCGATTCGATTGCCAGCATTCCTGTCTGCAGTCATTAGCGTGATTCTGCAGAATGGATGATTACCAAGGAGCCTAATGATCTGTTCTAGGAAAGATATTGAAATTATTATCTTCACAGAAATTTTTCAACATGCAGGTAATGCTCTCGCATAGACTCATTTGGAATTTTGTAAGAAAGTATTTCAATAACACAACATATTATTGGACACAGAATTGTGCGAATAACTCACACTTAAAAATATACACAAAAATTCATGCCCGGCAACATCTTGAAGTTGTTACAATAGTGCTGCAGCAAGTTTGCATGCCCATAAGAAACTTAAATGGCAATTTGAGAACCCCATTTGATCCCTAAAAAAAAATAATAGAACATACCTCTGCTCCAGTGTATCCACTGGCACCAAGAAGAGCAATATTGGCTTCTTTTTTCTTGGTATTTGCAGTGCACATACATTTTGGGCTGCATAACATGGATCCTCCTGCATATATCCGACTAGTATTTTTCCCATTCGATGCCAAAGATTTTAACCGAACCTAAAATTCATTAGGTTATAAATACTATACAAATACCACAAAAACATAACAACTAAGCAAGTAGGAATATGTTATGACTCATAAAAACCCACCACTTGCAGAACAATTATAAAACCAATTATATTAATTGAAATTAAATGTTGGGTGACCAAAAAATAACATATTCAAAATATAA
The DNA here is from genome assembly GCA_029783825.1 of Sapria himalayana. Taxonomy (NCBI): domain Eukaryota; kingdom Viridiplantae; phylum Streptophyta; class Magnoliopsida; order Malpighiales; family Rafflesiaceae; genus Sapria; species Sapria himalayana. The sequence continues at coordinate 2,480,567 of JAREIK010008249.1, forward strand.
GAATAGTAAAAATGAACATGATAAAATGGATATGTGTTAAGACCAAGAAATCATAAAATTTAAAATAAAAATATTAAAAAGATAAGTAAAATAACTTTTATAGATGATACATTAGGAGAAAATTATCTGAGATGGATCAGTCATATCTAAAATAGACCTTCTAGCATATTGATCTAGAACTATAAGACTAATCAGTGGAAAAGAAAAAAATAAGTAAAGATTAGCATGGAAAGAATTTAGTAGAAATTATAAATAATAATTTAATAACTACATAATTGAAATTAAATATAATTTTTAACAAAAGTGATTAAAAAAATTAAATTTATTCAATCTAAATATTTTATCCGGACCGGGCAGCCCAGGCATTGGCCCACGGCACAGCACGGTTCAGCCGTGCCTAGCCCGGCACGGTTCAGAACTATGCCTAGTCCTGGATTGTGCCGCCCCATGGCAAGGTTCGTGCAGTGCTGGGCCAGCATAAGTCGTGCCTCATGTCGGACTAGGCACAACCCATATGTCTAGCCTAGTGGACTCGAGACCAGCTATGGGTCATGAGTCAAGTCTAGTCAGGTGAACGCCCGATGGAATGGATTATTTTAAAAAGAAATCCAGCCATATAAGCTAGTTCTTGTTTACGTGACTGATTATCATGGCCGACAATGTAAGCCGGACACCCATTGCATCGACAGGGATGGTCCGCACGATCCAGCATGACCCTACACTCGGCCATGATGGGCTGGCTTGTTCCCGTACCATGTCTGAAACAACACAGTGGCACGGCTGTTCCTCGCTCAAACGGATCGTGCCAGTGCAGCACGGCTCGTTTGCTATCTCTAATTTAGCCAACATCAAATAATTAAAATCATTTTTGGTTGACGATAATGATAATGAAAACCCTATCACATCTCCCAAAACATCTGATTATCAAAAGAAATAGATTAAAAAAATCCGAAAGGTCCCACATACAAAAATGAATCATCATAAAAGATGCTGCGAAAATGTGTTGCATGTCTCATGAAAGAGACTAAGATTGAGAGACTGCTGGATCTGGTAATTCAACCAGCTTTCAGGGGCATTGATTAAATATGTCTTTGGAAAAGACAGACAAAAAGTGATACACATTAGCCATCCCACGGAACATTCATTGACAATGTTTTGTGGGCCAACCCATTCAATTATTCTGTGAAATTGAAAAGCCTTTTTTTTCTTTATAAGACTTAACAGATTCATAATACCCATTACTATGCATTTTCACAGAAAATAAAGAATAGTTGATGATGCAAGCACTGACCTTACTAAAGCATGATACATCATAAAAAGTTGAAATACTTGCTTTCTCCATTATGAACTTCATCACTAGAGAAATCAATAACACAATCATATTATAATGGCGAGAGGGAAATAACAAAATACACTCCAAAATAATCCACAAATAAAAACCATAAGATATATAAATTAAAAATTTTGCATGGGCAACTTACATGCCAGGTACTTCTTATCAATATCACCAAGTAAACGAAAAATAACTGTAACACCCTTTTGAAACTGCTACATAAATATCCAGAATATCAAACTTAAAAAAAAAAAAACTAATTAAAATCACCTGAAGACCTTTGTAAATATGTCTACAAATTAATCTACTGACAAAAATATAAACTTGAGAATTAATCTCATCCAGGTCAAAAGAACCAGAAATCTCTTATGACCTATCACTAGATAAATGATCTTCTAACTGAGTACCATATTGCACTGTTGGCATTGACAACATTGTCATCCACCCTCACTTTGCTAACATCAATTGTGGGCTGGCAACATTGCAAACACTACGTTGACGCATCACTTCTCTCTCACTCACTCTCTCTCTCTCTCTCTCTATGATTTTAAGCTTGTTCAAATCTTTGCTCCGATACTAAGTAAAAATTAATAACAAAAATATACTTTAATAGTGAAAGATAAATAATGGAATTATACTTAATAATTGTTATGGCAAAAACAAGTTAGTGATGTGGCAATAATCATGGAGAAAAAAAGAAGGAAGAAAGAAACAATATAAAAATATAATATTCATTTTTAATTTAACTTTCAAAATACTAAAAAATAAACATATTTCTAATTAAGACATCTCATATGTCGGGTACTCTGATACAAGATAACAAAAAAGAAAATAAAAAAATAATCAAATAAATTATATTAAAATTCAACCTCCTGTTGAAGTTATTTTTTATTAATTTTATTTATCTTTTTGATTAGAGCACCTAACATATGAAATGTCTCAAATATTTTTACCATTATATAAAAGCATTTAATATGTGAATTTCTTAAAATGTTATCTACATTTATATTTTTTAATATTTTTGATTTAACACGATATCAGCGCAACAGAGGCACGTACAGTGGTGACCACATCCACACATGGTGGTGGCAGCAAAGGCATGCACAATGGTGATAATACCCATGTACAATGGTAACAATAGCCACGGGCAATGGTAACAATAGCCATGCACAATGGCAGCATCAGAGGTGCGCACGAATGAAAAGCAATAGGCACACAGCTAGTTGTGTGTGGTGGAAAGCAATGGCAATTGGATATTGAAAAGTAGTGGCATGTAGTAACATTATAGCAACAATTTTGAGCAATATGATGACATACAGTGATGATATTGGTAGAAACCCTAATTAGGAATTTAGTAGAAATATATACATAATAAAAAATAATGGTTTTAAAAAAATTCTAATTTGATATAATTTATGATTTATTTGGAGAGACATTATCACAATATAAAGAGACATTATAGCAACTAAAATATGTTAAGGAAAACCTTAGTTTAATATACTTAATACAGGAAGATAAGACACAACAAAGATAACGAATTAATATTATATCTAGAAATGAGACCAACAATTTTATATAGTATTAAAAGATATAAACTAACTATTAAAGTCATTTAGGGATCCTCGTAAAATTCATGTATTATGTACTAATACTTACTAGAAAAGAATATAAATTTATCTTACGATAGTATTAGGTTTTTTTTTTAGATATTAGTGGTCATTTCGCTAGTACACTCATTACATACTCTTGGATTATCATCAAATGATCATATACTCATATTATCAATAATCATACTCTAAATATTATATTCTTTTGTTCTGATAATATTATTGTAACCAATGAAAAATATTCAAAAATAATTAGATACAATATTTAATTTAAATTTTTTTTATTTTCTCATTTTTTACTTATTCCTAATTGTTATAATAATCTACTCTTTGTGAGTTATTTTCCCAAACAATAACTTTGACTTTATCTATACTTCTATTAACATCTATTTGTAGAATCATGAAACTTTCAGAAAAACTAAAATTGATATTAAACAAAGTGCATTGCATGTTCTCTTCAAAGATAGAATTTTTTTTTCGATGTTTGAGTATTTTGAATTATTTACTTATACATTCTCAACTCATTCACTAATCATTGGCCAAGTTGAGAATATTTTACTCTACTATTAAAAATATTCAACTCTAAAATATAAGACATGTTAATTAAAAAAACTTACTAAATCTTTATATCCTACATGTTAATCTGAATTGAATAAAAACTCATTCGATCAGATACACTCAAATGAACAAAGACCTAGTAGAGATGTGACTCGAAAAAAAAATAAATATCTAATTATTTTTATTAATGGCTACTCACAATATATATGCATACATATCTATCAAGATAAATTAAAATTTTTTTAATTTTTTTAATTTTTTTATAAAATAATTAAAAATTAATTTGATAAAAATATTAAGAAATTTAGAAGTCATACTGTATAAGAATATAAGTCAACCCAATTTAAAATTTATTATATTAATCATGAGATTCTATGAAGCACAAACACGAATACAGACAATGAGATAAGACACGACAAGATACGGGGACATAATAAATTTCAAAAAAATAGAATACAAATATAGCTAGGATACGGCTAATTCTATATAATTTGCATATTTATATATTACATTTATTCATTCAAAATAAATTATAAAATAATTATACTTACATATTTACACATTAAATATTTAAAAATTAAAATCAAGCGTTTAAACCCCCCCACCCCACTGCTCCAGCTTCATAATTCCATATAATTTTTGTTTATTTCATATTATATATTTAATAAACAATCATATTTATAGATTAAAATAATGCATTTAAATCTCAGCCCCCCCATGTTACTGCTTCGAAATCCCAAAGACAACCCCCACCTCGGCATCGTTGACCACTCGGCGTCATCAACGAAATCCCCCCCCTATTTTAAGCTCATGTTTCCATCATAAATACACATCGAATACACATCAGATGCGTCCAACAATACACCAAGTGGCATATCAAACATATATCCGATGCGTGTCAGTACCGTATCCACGTGTCCGAGATGGGGAGATGACTGCACAATATAGTATCCATGCTTCTTAGATGATATTATATACTATATTTCCAGTATTGACATACATACTTCAACAAAAAGTAACCGCTAAAATAACAAATAAATATCTAGCTGAGATAACTAAGATTTTCATACTTAAAAAGAGTTCTAAAATATTTTAATAAAAATATAATTTTAACCATATCTTATTCATCAATAGATATCCTATATATTATCATTTATGATTATTAGAGGTGTAAAACATACCATGTCATTCTAGTACGACCAAATTTTTCAAGGTATAGCACAATGGCATGGTCCACTAGCCCAGCCTGGCACGGTGGCAACTTGGCATGATGGGGATGGCCAAGTGCATGGCAATGCCCGACCAAGCCAAACGGCAAAAATATACGAGTAGTGCATCTTCGCTATTACCCATTTCGTGACAACAGGCAGGTTCAACTTACAGGCCGATCAATTACAATCAGCGATGTGATTAATTATTTTAAATAAATTAGACCGCACAATGATGGAACAGCCAAATTTAAAAAAAATTGACTACTCGGGTGACCACCCAATGGAAACCCCATCGGGCAGCCACAGGTGGGTTTACCATGCCTCGGGGCCCAGCACACAGGCATGCCGAGCCTATCACAAGGCATGATTCTGACCATGTTGTTCTAGACCAAGCACTATTGAACTGGGCTGGGCCCAAGGCCATGCTCAGACTGCTTGGCCCAGTTGACATCTCTACTAATTATATACTTTTTTAGATCTTATATCTTGGAAATAGATTATTTAGCTTCTCTTAAAATTTTTGGATACACATATTTTAGGTTGTGTTCTAACAGATACTCAAATTTAGGTATTTACTTTATTTCAGATATAATCATTCCATTTAACTTTATTACATCTAAGAAAATTATAAGAAAGATTAACTAATTAATTATGATTAGTCCAAATACAACACGCATAATCAATATAATTAACTATTTTTTAGATTCGCTCAAATAAATTCAACTTGACCCAATTCTTCTTATATTGATGTGTGAAAAAGTATATAGACTTGGAATCTCTCACAGGGGTCATGGATATTTCTAATTAGTTGTGTATTTTAATTCAAGTTAAATATCACCATACATCAAGAAAAAATTCATGATAGGATTTTTACACATTTTCTTGAAGAAAATCTTTTCTCTTAGAAAAATAAACATAGATAATTATTTCAATGTCAAGTGCAAATTAAGAATTTAGAGTAATAATTATTATTATTTGTGGGATGCTTGGGATGAGTCATCTTCTCTCATTATTATTTTAATATGATAGTAAGACAACGAGATATATAACCTTTAATCTAATATTTTATGAGTAAAAAATACATAATGATAGATTAATTCTTTCAAATTGAGAAGAATCAATAAATGACTATTAGTACAACATACAACCAGATAGCGAAGTATCCAACAAATTTATTTACTAAAGCATTAAATAGGCATCAACTTATTTGTTATTCTTTCAAGCTTGATATTATTGACTTGTATACACTAACTAGGTGGTGGTGTAGTTTTCTATTTATTATTTTTATTTTTTTGTATTTTTGAGAAAAACAACTAACATATGAGTTGTATTAATCACTTTTATCTAATATATAAAAATGTTTGATATGCAAATTTCTCTAAGTATTATTTTTATTTATGTTTTTAGTAATTTATTTTTATATCACATTTAAGTTGAGCATACATATCACAAATACTCAACTTAAAATAAAAAAAAAGAAACACATGATGCTCAAAGTATTTTGTGAAGAAATGTTTGCAATATATTCGCTGATAGGCACATAGGCAGTGACTATCAAACCATCATGGGTCTTCTTTCATATGAAATAAAAATTAATCTTGATATATTCTATTTATTCATAGAATATTGGATTGGCATCAATGTGTCATTGTCTGGCCAACACAGTAAAATATCATTAAACTTTGAATTTGTAAGTGAGCTCCTCCAAGAGTAACTAATACCGTAATTTTGTGTTCTACCTCTACATTTGATCTAAAAACAATGATATTTCACTTATTTTTCTTAGAAATGAGATTATCTTTGAAAAATGTATGGAATACTATAGCAAATCCATTTTCTGTAATTATTGGAAACCAACCCAAATTTGAGTACACTTCTAATCGACTGTGCTCATGATCTTAGGATAAAAGTTGTCTTCACTTCACATACCGAAGAATCTTAAAAATTGTCTCTCTATGATTTTGCCTATGAAAATCAAAAAATTAACTAATTAAACCAAAAACATAGGTGATATATGATCAAGTCAATATTTAATAATTTAATATTTTTATAATTCATTTAAATTATGTAAAATAAGCTAATAACTAGCATCTATGGATAGAATTACACTCATGTCCTGAGTATTCAATTTCAATACCCAAAAAATATCTACGATGTCCCAAATTTTTTATCTAAAACTCAATTTATAAAAATAATTTTAGGTGTAATATAACCAAATAACCATCTCTTTCAACAAGAATATCATTAACATATATCACTAATAATATGTATTATCTCTCTAACTCAAGTAGGTAGGAACAATAAAATGTTTTAGACCATGTATATGATAATAAAACTTTGAAGTTGTTACATAAATATTCTCCTATCTAATTGACATGTAGTCCACATGTGTGATGCAACAACAAAAAATAATATGCACCTTTAAATCCAATTTTCTGTTTTCACCATGAACACCTTAAAGATTTAATACTATTTTATTTTTTGAAGGGATCAATAAATTTTCATAACTAAGATATATAAAAGAAAATATCAATTTAATATACTCATTACAAGAAAATATATCACTCCAAAAAAAAATTACTATATATTATTTATAGAGAGTGGACCAAGAACTTTACACAATAATGAGATAAATAGTTTGACTACCATAATCATCTAGAGATCTTCACAGTGTTTATCCACTATGATACTTAATTAAGAAGAAATATACGATATATATAAGATAACTACAGATTTTACCCATCTTTCAAGAATTACTATGTATTTTACTCGTATTTTATATTCAATCTCTTGAATTATCAACACAAAATAAATATTCACATAATTATTAATCATATCTTATTTTCAATAAGTTTTTTCTTGTTTTAAACATATTATTATAATTAATGATAAATATTCAAAAATTATTGAATATAATACTATTTAGAATCATTGTGACTTTCCCATGTTATCTTTATTTTTAATTGTCCAGTATTATATTAATTTACTCTATGAATTATTTGAAAAAAAAAACAACTCTAATTTTATATTTACTTCTACTTATATTTATTTGTATAATCAAAAAATTCTAATAAAAACTCAATTTAGAATTGAGTAGACTAGATTAAATATTCTCTTCTACTATAAAATTTCATTCTAAATATTTTAATATTTTATGATCATTTCTTATGCATTCTCAGCTTGATTACTTGTTATTCATCAAGTTGAATGTATTTTATATTAGTCTTAAGAATATTTTGATCCTAAAGCATGTGGATAGTGTCAATTAAGAAAGCTTATAAAAACTTTCAATTTTAAATGCCAATTTGATTTGAGGATTATTTAATCTGATATACTCAAATGTATGAGAACCTAATAAAAATGTAACTTGAATTAAATTTAATTATGTAATCACTTTTGTTGATGACTGTTTAACATATACATAGATTTCTTTTATGATATATCATAGAATTTTTCTAATTTTTAGACTTTTCAAAATGATAAACATTCAATTTGATACAAATATTAAAATATTAAAAAAATAACATTACATTAAAATATATATCAGACCAATTTTAACACTTATTGTATAGATCTTTGAATTATATACCAAATTTCTTGCGTTGACACACTTCAAAAGAATGTGATTAATAATATATATATATATATCTAATTAAAATAATTTAGATATCCCTACTCAAAAATAATGATTCAATATATTTTTAAAGAAATAGGATTTTAACCGTAATCTACTTCAACAATCAAATATCATCTTTTACTTTTTCTCAGCATATACTTTTTAGATCATACATTCTGGAGATCAGTTATTTAGTTTACCTTGCAAAAATTTTGGATACACTTCTTTTATTATCAATCACTCTCTAAGATATGACAAGTTAAAAACTAGAACCTTGAGATATATTTTTCTTGGATACTCTAATATTTAAAAAGAATATAAATATTTCTCTCTAGAATCTAATAAAATTTTAGTAAGTACGGGCACTATCTTTTTTAACCATGACTTATTTTTTAACAAGTATAGGAAAAGTATGAATCCAACTATTATATCTAGATCCATTATATTTTCTTACTTATAGCTCTACTTAAACTACCAGTTAATAGAGAGTTATTCAATGACTATAATTGAGTATGTTGATAGTCTATATAATGTTACTCTCATTGAGTTATCATATCTATCAACAAATTCAAATTATATAGATCCTACAATCACTCTCTCTGATTGACATAATGATCACTCTCCAAAAAAAAAAATAAAGAAACTATACTCAATATCTATTTTTATCGATTTTATCATAATCCTAATTATTTATTTTTTTTGTTTATTTTATATATTTTCTTTAAAATATTAGGATGCTCAAGTCTTATTCTACTACATTCTAATCACGGATAACATCAGACAATGATGAAAAAGATGAATGTTTTCTAACTCTAATAAAACATGAAAAATTATTATGACAAACTTCAAGAATATCTATTGTTGATTATAGTAAAAAGAGACACTCAGATAATTGATGTAAATTGCTAGGATACATATTCTCCAACGACCAAAATAACCTCTATGCAAATTTTTTCTTTTGTAATATCTTGTGATTAGAGAATACATTAATTAAACATAAAATAGATTTTAATATAACTTCCTAAAATAAAAGATGTATATAGAGCAGCCACCTAGATTTTGCAAGTTACAAAAGGAGTTGTATGCTCTAAAAGAGTCACCAAGAGCCTAGTTTACAAATTTTTTACCAACAATTATCTCATTTAGATTATACATGTGTTATTAATTTTTCTTTGTTCTTCCAAAAAAACTAATGACAATGATTTTGCTTATTATCTAAATCTATGATATTTTAAAAAACTAAAAATGAGCCATTAGTTTAGGAATCATTCAACTCAATAAATACTTTCAGAGATAATTTCATATAAATGACATTTGATTCTGGATGCTCAAATATTTTTTTAGCATAGAGATAATATGTTATACAAAGTGGTATCATCTTGTCACAGAAAAAATATATACTTCATACTCTTGCATAGATTAATCTTTTGAGTTGCATTCTAGTAGATACTTCTATAAAACAATATAATAATTTTATTTTTAATACAACTCCTCCAATTAATTTTATTACTTGTAAAATAATTATAAGAGAGATTAATTATTTAACTATTATCAAACTACATATGCATATGTAATCAGTATAGTTAATCATTTTCTAAATTCTTCTTGACAAGATTATATTGATATAATTCTTCTCATATTGAAGTCTATGATTAAGTCTCCAAGATTTATAATCTCTTTTAGGAATCACAGACATTTATAATTAGCTTAGTATTTAAATTCAAGTTAAACATTAATATGCACCAAAAAGAAATTTATGACATAGTTTTACACTTTTCTTGAAAACAACTTAATCTCTTGAAAAGTAAGAAAAAGATAATTATCTTAAGATTTAATATAGAGATAAAATTCAAAATAATAATAATAATTACTTATAAGACAAAGTATTTTCCCACTATCATTTAATGTGATAGTCAATAAGGCATATAGTCTCCAATCTCATGTTTCATGAATTGACAAAACATACAAAGATAGACTATTTTATTCTCAAGAAAAAAAGTAAAGATAAAATTATTACTATAACATACATTCAAATAATAGAATAGTCAACAAACCTATTCACGAAGTCTTAAAAAGATATTAGTTGATCTTTCCTTTTTCCAAGCTTAGTATGTAAACTTGTATGTACTAACTTGATTATGGATATTACAATTTTTTTATTATTCAATCTTAGTTTCTTTTTGATGGAGCACCCAACCTACGAGTTGCCCCAATTATTTTTAGCCATTATACAAAAACATCTGATATATATTTTTCATATGATTACTATTATTTTAATTTATATATGATAAATTTAACACAATTAGAATCTTGAGAGCGGAAATTTTTATTCTAATTCTAAAATTATGATTATTTTAGGCATAATTTTTACCCCCAATTAGGGTTTGTATAAAAAAATTTTTTTTTTAATAATTTCTCTTGAAGTATTTAATGATGAGAAAAGTTAAAATTCTGATTATTACTATTTAGAAATTTAAAAACTGAAATTACTTGCAGTGAGCTACAAAAGTCTAGGCATAATTCTTTGGTAAGATAATACTAAACCACCTAACAAAAAAACTATTCAATGATGAGTCATCATTTACAAGTAAAATCTCTTTAGTTACACCATAGCAGTCCATCAAAGTAGAGTTAGCTTCGTCATTTACAATTTGTACTACATATTCAACTTTACAACATCATTATACTCATCTCAAATAATACAGATGTACAATATAGTTGTTCAACCTCTTCGACTAAAACTAGAGATGATCAATGAGTTCAGGCAGATTGCTATGCAGTATGCGCTGTATATAATTCACTTAGTTATCAATATAATTCCTAAAAATTTTTTTAACCGAGGTTGAGGATACAAATATAAACTAAAGTCAGACAGTTAGAGAGTCTTTTGAGTATTATATTCATATATTCATTGCCCAATGATTTTTCAATATTCTACAATAAGGTTTTGGATGATTAAAAATTTCATACCATATCAAAGTTACACTACCGAGGTATTAAATTTATATGCTTCAAGACTAAAAGATATTTGAGAGACAACTCATGCTACACTTACTAGTAGGTGAAAAAGTATTAATCATAACAAAGACAAATACAAGAGAGCATTAATTTTATATATGCATTACAAAAAAATAGGCTATATCAAAGTGAATTGGTAAATATTATTTTGAGAGAAGAGACCAAGAGCAATACTAAAAATTGAGGAAAACAAGTCAACTACCTAATTCATTCAGGAATCTTCACAAAGACAATAATAATGCTCTCTTTTCTCAAACTTCTTTCATTATTCATTAGATTTATTATTGTCAATAATAATCCTTTGAAAATCATTGTGTATAATAATATTCAATTTGACTTCATATTTCTTCTAATTGTTTTGCTTATCCATAATTATTCTATTAGTTTTCTTTTAATGGATTATTTATCCAGTCAACTTGATTCTAATTTCATTTTTTTTTCTACTAATGTTTCTTTGTAGTCTGTACATTCAATTTTGAAAATAATATTCAATACTAAATCTGGTATGGTTCATCCTCCTATGATGTGTACACTGAATTGAGACTTTTTTTGTCTCTACTTTTATCGTGATGATATCTCTTCATACTCAATGCACAGTCTAAAATGAAACTATATTAAATTATGGTTACCACCCACACTCCTAATGTCTACTCAAAATAAATTATATCAAATTAGGATATTTGTTAAACTCTAATTTTTAAATTGAATTTCTACCAAATTAAAATTAAATGAAATAGGATTTGCAAACCATAATTTCTATCAACACTCGATTACTACCAAATAGAACCTGAATTAAAATTAAAATGGAATCTGTTGGGCACCATTGTCGCTGTTATTGATGCATTGTCACTAGAACCTACCATCACCGTCTCTAGAACAAACACGACCTAATTGTCTCTCCCTTCTCAGCTTAAACACAGTGGGCATCAACGCTCATTGTACACAGTGAATTTGTGAAGGAAATATAGATGGCACACATCTTCCTCCATGCATGCATTTTAGATGCATGAAAACTCCTTTGTCTAAGGTTTGTAATCCTAATACACCCTAGGGAAGATTTTACCTATAAAATTAGCTCTAATACAATGTAAAATTTTAGGTCATACAACAAAATAAAAATATAATCACACTTAATGAAAAAAAAATACACAAAATATTCTTATATAATTGACAAAAATAATTAAGATGACTATAAGACAAAAATATACTATTATTGTGCATCACATTGATGAGTTTTGGTTACCACACCATCATATTGTGAGATTGCATATCTTATTTGTTTAAATTTTCATTTTTAAAATTTTTTTTATCATTCGATAAAATCACTTTATTACTAATATATTTGAATCATTTCATGTAGTTGTGATTATGTGCCCCATGACCCCCTCCATAAACTAAAAAGGTTTTATATAATGTGTTATTGGATTTTTTAATATAGTAAAATATGGATTGAAAATATCTTCAATGACAATCATTGTGGAAAATTATTCGAGCATTGATGAAATGATAGATATCCTCTAAGAGAAATTATCTTCCAACAATTCCCTTGCATTGTGTAGCCCATATCTTGAATTTGATTGTCATGCAAGATCTAAACGACATTAAAGTAAGAATTAAAAAAAAACATAAGAGTTGAATATTGATCAACGACACCAACAATGAAAAAGTTTGAGGATACAACTCGCCTAATTTCTTTCATACAATAATAAATTATCCCTTAGGTGTAAAATACAATGAAATGCTACATATTTGATGTTATTAATAGCTCTAATTTTTTTATTTTATATTATTTTATGGAACCACCCAAGAAGTGTGTTGCCTCAATGGTTTTTGCCTATTATATAAGGGTGATGTGTATGATATTTTATTAATTGAGTATTTATTTTATTTTTTCAGTATTTTAATTGTTAATATGGTATCGGAGTCATAGATATATAAATATATGAATAAAGAATTACAAACCCTATAAGGTGCATACACACTCATCTATGTATAACAGGAAAAAATTAAAAATGCACATAATAAGAGCAACAAGCATACGCATACGGGCAAAAGACAAGCACAATGTGAGACAGAATGTGCACAGTGTGTGAGAAAAGGAGTGGATGGTATGAGACAGGAGGAGCACACAGTCCAGTGTCCAGACCAGAGCACACAGTGCCAGACAGGAGCGCACAGTCGAGTGTCCAAACTGGAGCGCACAGTCCAGAGTCCAAACCAGAGCACACAGTGCCAGACAAGAGGAGCATAGAATGCCATACAAAAGGAGCAGAGAGAGCCAGACAGGAAAAACACAGAGTGTCAGACAAGAGAAACACAGATTGCCAGACAAGAGAAACACAGTGTGCCAGACAGGAGCACAGAGTGCCAGACAAGAAGAGCACAGAGTGCCAGACAAGAAGAGCACAGAGTGCCAGACAAGAAGAGCACAGAGTGCCAGACAAGAAGAGCACAGAGTGTCAGACAAGAAGAGCACAGAGTGCCAGACAAGAAGAGCACAGAGTGCCAGACAAGAAGAGCAGAGTGCCAGACAAGAAGAGCACAGAGTGCCAGACAGGAGGAGCACAGAGTGCCAGACAGGAGGAGCACAGAGTGCCAGACAGGAGGAGCACAGAGTGCCAGACAGGAGGAGCACAGAGTGCCAGACAGGAGGAGCACAGAGTGCCAGACAGGAGGAGCACAGAGTGCCAGACAGGAGGAGCACAGAGTGCCAGACAGGAGGAGCACAGAGCGCCAGACAAGAGAAGCACAGAGAGTTAGACAGGAGGAGCACCATGAGCCAGATAGGAGGAGCACAAAGAGCCAGACAGGAGCACAGAGTTCCAGACAAGAGGAGCACAAAGTGCCAGACAGGAGGAGCACAGAGTTCCAGACAGGAAGCGCGCAGAGTATCAGATAGGAGGAGCGCATGCTGCCAGACAAAAGTATAGAGTGCCAGACAGGAGGAGCACAGAGTGCCAGATATGAGGAGCACACAATGACAGACAAACGCGATGATCAAACCAGATATAGCATATTTAATCAGCATAGTCAATTATTTTCTAAATTCTTCTTGACACTTTCATTTTTGACATAGCTCTTAATATATTAAGATATGTAACAAAATTGACAAGACTTGGAATCACTTTTAAGAATTATAAATACATACAAATAGTCAAATATTAAGATTTAATTAGCCACCAGCATACAAAGAGATTAAATTTGTGATAAAATTTTATATTTTTCTTGAAGATAACTTTATCTCCTATAAAAATAAGAGGCAGAGAATTATTTCAAAATCAATTACAAAAATAAAATTTAAAACAAAAACAAATAGTCTCATGTGAGTTACTTTAAATATAATATCTGTCCAATAAGATCAGACATGCATTCTATTCTCCTATTATCATTTACTATGACAGTCAAATAATAATTTATATAACTTACAATCTAATATTTCATGAAGCAGACAAGCATATTGAAATGACTCACTTTTTCTCAGGAAAAAGATTCAAAATGAAACCATGTCTACAATATATATTTAGATAATAAAATAGACAGCATACATCTTTATGAAAACCTTAAAAAAATCATAGCTTATCTTTCTTTCCTCTAAAAAGGATATTATGGATTTGTATGGATAATCTTAATGAGGATTTTGTTGTTTTTATTCACAATTTACTTTTCTATTTTATGTTATTTGATGAGAGAAGCTAACTTATGAACTGACACATAAAATTTGCCCATTATATAAGGATGGTGTGTACGGTATGTTATTTATTGAGTATTTATGTTGTTTTTTCTACATTTTAATTTTAAAAACTACATTTGAAGCAAAATAAAAAATTGAACACCATACTATCGGACGAAGAATGGAATTTAGCAAAAAAAATATATGTAAAAAGTTGAAATTATTTTATAATATCATGAAACTAATTGCAAGGCAAAATTTACCCACGGCTAATATTTTTTTCATTAAATTACGCAATTAAAGAAGCATTGTATGATTGATTTATTTGTTTGAATGAAATTATAAACATGATGATATCAAGCATGATAAAACAATCATGTTGTTACTTAGAGAGACGTCTTCTTTCAAAATATATAAATTTTAATGTTATGAGCTGGTGAAAAACAAATAGTATTAAGTATCCGACTCTACAGACAATTGTTAAAGACATATACATCATTTCAATATGTACAGTAGCATCAAAATTAACATTCAGTATGGATGATAAAATTGAAATCCTTAATCCAAATACTTTGGAAGCCTTGATGTATGCTAAAAATTAGTTATGGGATAAAATAAAAGATACTCAATTCTAGGTGATTGAACTTTTTTTTTACATAAAGTTGAATGTATTTTTGTAATTTTTAATAACATTGAGGTGATTATTTAATTTTAAACTCAAAGGTTGAACTCACAATTATGGATGAAGATTCTAAATAAGGGTTGTCGCATGAAACACCATTTACAAGTTCCTTTTGGCCTTGTATTCATTTTGTGATAGCAGCAGTTAGTTAATCATTTATTGGATTTATATTTTTTTATTCCCTTTGATTTTGAACTTTGGGTCTCAACTAGTTTTATTCTCTTTTATTTTTCTCTGTCCATAATGATAAGGATGTACCGCTGGTGGTAGCAATGGAACTGGTTGTAGAATCAGGGTGGTGCATGGTGACAAGTGGTGTTTTGTTGATTTTGGAAGTTGTGGAAGTCGGGGGGCTATGCTATACTAATTTGGTACACATTTTTGAAATAGAAAATCTTAAATTCTGTAAGGTCCACAGAACTTATAATTACATGGAGCATAATGAATATAATTTTATGATGAACACAATTTATATTAAAGCAGCTACAATTCTAAATCTGATTTTATTATAATCATTTTATTTTCCTTGGAATTAGTATAATTAATCCAAGGCAATGACCAAGCCTGACCCATTACGAGATTGGGACAGTTATGGTTTATCACCCTTTTTCATAAACGAGTATAGAAATCATCAACCTGCCTACTCACGGGTTTGAGAGGGGCATGAGAAATGGGTTTATAATTGGAATGGGCATATGATATGGTAGCCCATTCCAAACCCATCCCATTGCAATTCAAAATAAAAGAGATAGAAATTAGCTTATAATCTGGCATATTGAAATTTCACAAAATTTTTATCAAATAATTTTTATGATAAAGTTAAATCTTCCTAATTTTTTCAATATTGGTGAATTTTACACCCTAAAAAATTATTTGTTGATCTCAAATTTTTCATATCAAATTTTTTAATCAATTATGTTTTTAATTTCTAGGCATGATCTTTGTTGTGGCTTGTAATATTTTTTATTTTAATTTATTTTTCATATTTTTGATGAGAACACTTAACATGTGAGTTATCTTAGTAATATTTATCTATTATAAAAAAAACGATTGGTATTAATATAGATGTGTCAAATAAGCCGAGCAACGCGAGTCCGGCCCAAGGCACAGTCCGAGTCAGTCGTGCCTTGCTTGGCATGGCATGGTCCAGCACCGTGCCTGGGCCCATGTCGAGCTAGCTTGTGGCACATCTCATGCCAAGTCGTGCTAAGGTAACCCTGGCCTCATGTCGGGCCAGGCATAGCCCAGTACCCTCGCCCAAAGGCACGATTCTTCGGAACGACCCGAACCATGCCCTTCACCCTGGACCCGCAACAGGATTCTGGATGGTCAGACCCAGATCTAGGCCCGGTTTTCAGACTTCAGAATCAGAAGTCTAATTGACCGAACCCAAAACCCAACCCTAAGTCCCAAGCCACGAGCCCGACGACAGGACACAACACCAACAGAGAGTCTACTTATTCCAAAAGCCAAAGCTTTTAGAATATGAGACAATTGGGTCGGTTCGACAGTCGAACCGACCCAACAATTAAAAAAAATTAAAAAAACCATAGTTTTTAGTCTGAGCCATTAGATTCATCGGCCCTAACGACTAGGGGCATAATCCGATGGCTGTCATAATTATGCCTCTTAAAATTACAAATAAAATTTTAAAAAAAGCTAAAATATAATTTTTTTATAAAAAAGTTATATTTTTAAAATCTATATATAACCCCCCTCATTCATAATTTTTATCTCCTCTCTCTCTCTCGAATTTTCTCTCCGTCTACCTCTCAGCTCTCGTCTCTATCTCACCTCTCTCTCTCTCTCTCTCTCGTCTCTATCTCACCTCACTCTCTCTCTCTCATATCGAGTTTTAAATTTTACTTTTGAGACTCGTGTGTGAAGTTCGGACTATGGACTATCGATTGCGTAGTGGATACCATAAAACACACAAGATTTTATACATTACGAATATTATTTTATAATTTTTGTTTAGTTTAGTTTATTAATTTTTAATTTTAATTTAATTATATATTTAATTAATATTAAGTAATATATAATTATAAACAAAAAAAAGTATATAATAAATATACAAATACAAAAATTTAAATAAAAAATAATAATTTTAATTACGATAATAAAATTAATTTAAACGTAAATATAAAAATTTATAATATTGATAACGAAAACTCTACAGAAAGATCAAGGCCATCAAAATTTTAATTTCTCCGGTCACTTCGACCGAAATATCTAAAAAATAAAAAACTAAAAGAACATTAATATTTTAAACTTACTTTAATATAATATAACATAAAAATATTTGGAATGCTAAAGAAAAATCAACACAATATAAATATTATTAAAAAATATTAACTTATAAAAATTCATATAGTACTGGACACATTAAAAAATATGCCGAATAATATACCAAAAAATATTATGCATTAAATATTAAGCAAACCGAACTCAGTAGTGAATTATTTAAGACTGGATCCAGTTCAGCCTCAATGTTGACCCCCTTCACATACCACAATGAGTTAAGAAAGGAAGACATGGTCAAACTGATCTC
This sequence comes from Sapria himalayana, assembly GCA_029783825.1. Classification (NCBI taxonomy): domain Eukaryota; kingdom Viridiplantae; phylum Streptophyta; class Magnoliopsida; order Malpighiales; family Rafflesiaceae; genus Sapria; species Sapria himalayana. The sequence continues at coordinate 2,498,813 of JAREIK010008249.1, forward strand.
CACGATGAGTCTTCCGGTTAGATTTTCAGATGATCCAAAATAATCAATATCATGCAAACTTATTTTTAACATGCATATCATAAGATTCTTATGTCCAGATCTAGGAACAACATACTAAAGTACAATAACTTAGAAAAAAAAAAATAATTAATAAATTTATGTATTATAGTAAAGTGATGTTGGTGATATTCGATATCTGAAATAATTACAAGGATACATCTTATGCATGTCTCACCGCCCACTATGTAGATTCTAAATAGACATTAAATAAAAAAATTATTAGGATTCTCAGAGATTTTCTATCTTCATAATAATTCAATCATTATAAATGTATGATAAAAATCTTTTAAGTATATAATATTTAAAATAAAATATATAGTATCATATTTGATAATGTATCTAACAATTGAGTAACTATTCACATATTTATTAGGACAATTAGAGATTAACCATTAGAAAAAAAAATTTATGTTAGATGCATGTGTCACATCATTAACCTTATAGTACAAGCGTGGATGAAGATTATTTCTACTTCTTTAAAAATATACGTAACTCACTAAAATTTCTTCGTACATCTCACAAACAACAAGAGATTGGTACTCTCTATTTGTCTACGAATCTAAAGAAGAAATTCTAATCAAATATAAGATACCATTAAAATTACACATACCTTATGTTGGAGTCATGTGTGAAAATCAAATACGTGATATCCGACTATGTCAATAATAAAAATGACAAATTTATTATTAACGATACTGACTGTGCAACAAAAATTTTATTTATAAAATTCCTAAAAAATTTTTATAATACAACAAACATATGTTCGTCAGTTTATAATCTAATGTCTTGTATTGCACTCAGATGCATATACAATATTAGTAACATATTTAGAAATTTTAGAAATAATCCAACACTAGAGATGTCAACCGGGTTAGGCCGACCCGGTCCGGCACAAGGCACGGCACGATTCGACCATGCCTGGGCCGCCCCGGCATGGGAATTTCCCATGCCCGGGCTCGTGTCGTGCCCGACCATGGCACCAATTGTGTCGTGCCCTGCCGAGGCCAACCGGGCCTTGTGCCGTGCCTGGCCTGACATGGTACCGTTGCCCGTTAGCACGAAACATCAGTACGAGCCGAGAAAACAAATTTTTTAAAAATTAGGATTTTGGGCACGCCAAACCCCTAATTTTTTAAATAAGGGATTCGGCGCACGACGGGGCAATGGCGCGCAGCCGAACCCCTTATTTTTTTTATATTAGGGGTTCGGCCTGGTCGGGCCGAACCCCTAATATAAAACCTCAGTAGATTCGTGCCGCAAGCCCGTGCTGGGCTAACCTCCACAGAACCGTGTCAGGCCTGGCCCGGCACGAAAACACAGTCGGGCCAGCTAAAAATGGGCCGAGTTAGCCCGTCACGTCCCGTTTGACACCTCTACCTGACACTTTGTGATATGTTGTAGAGATAAAAACCAAGTACTTAAAGTACTAATCCACTATTCCATCTCTATAATTATCTGGCTGATACATAGACCCTAGGGTTAATGTGGAATGGATAGAAAATATTTTGACATACATTTCCTCATGCATGAACAATAAAAACCAACTTAAAAGGTTCATTCATGAAAAATTAATTGAGCTCTTTACATACTATAATACTATGTATGGTGATAGTAGTAGGCTAGTAGCGAGACAAGATATACGAATATTTATATCATATTCAAAAATGATGACTTTTTAATTTAATTAACGAGAAAAAAATAATGTGATGTACTGTTGAATAGGAGCGAGATATTATGGTACTTAGATACCAATTATTGTTTGATCCTATCATAATCTAATAATAAGAATCTTGATTATTTATAGTGATGAAAATCATGAAACCACATATCCTATGCTATCTAAGATATCACGAGATCTACTGACTCTTTCAGTATCGAGCACAGCATCATAATTTATTTTTTTATTGTAGTAAATATGATTTCAGATAGGAAATTCAAATTATGACCAGATATTATTGAGGTATAAGTATGCTTAAATGATTAAAAGGATTCAGGCTTGGACAAACAAGAACATGTTGGGACTACAGCAAAAACAAAAAAAATAGTTGCTGATGATAATTCGTAAGACATTAATGTTAATGATGATTAATGACTAATATGAGATTGAGACATTAATGATTGAGTTGAGCACATGAGTCTACTTTAACCTACGACATATTGCTATTTATAGACTAATACTTATATCATCATTGATTATACGCTGACGATACTCATCATTATCATTTATAATTTTTGGATTGTTTTTATTTTTTTTTAATAATTTTATTTTGGGACTTGATTTAGATACTAAAATTTTTGTGATTTGCATTGATAGTATTTATGTTTTAGTTTTATTAATTCAGACATTATTATTGCTATTGATTCAGATATTTATTAGTTATTAGATTTTTGTTGTTTATGTTTTATAAATTAAATAAATTAAAATTAATTAATTAATTAATTAATTAATTTAACTTAAGTGTTAAATAATTAATATTAAAATGTTTTAATAATTTTAAATTTGGAATTAACAATTTTCCAAATTGCCCAAATCCTGCCCTAAACCCACCTCAAATCCGGCCCAAACGGGCCAAATCCAGCCACTCTAGGCACGACCCAACCCGATCCAAAAAACTTAACAAGCGAGCTAATGAGCCAAGCCTAGAGTTGCCGAATGGGCTAAGTCTACCTGATACATGGTGGCCCAACCGAGCCACCAAGCAGTGTCATGTCTGGCCCGGCATGGCTTTATCACAATCAGCCTAGTACTGCCCATTGGCCCAGCTATGATGAACCCATGCTGAGTCATGCCTGGGTAGGCTGATTATGGCTCATCCGAGCCGGGTAGGAGGCCGGGTTTGGCCATTTGGGCCGGGTTTAGACCTAGTTCAAGTCTTTTTTAAAATATTTAATCTAAAATATTAAAAAATTTAAATTTTAATTATTTAATACATAAATAGTTAATTGTTAATTGTTAAATTAAAATATATAATTACTTTTTTTATATATTAATTTTATTAAATTAAATAAAACATTTTGTTTAGTATAATAAAATAACTAAAATTTAAAAACAAATAAATTTTGAATAAATAAAACTAAAATATTAATACAAACTAATATAAATCACAAAAAATTAAGATTTAAGAATAAAGCCTCAAATTCAAAGTAATACGATCGTGCTTGGACTGCAGCAAACAACATTACAATATATGATCAATGATGATAAAAAATAAATATAAGTGTCTCAATCCATTAATCATCATCAGTCATCAATCATCACTTATATTACACGAATCATCATCAGTAACTAACTCATCCACTTTTACTGCAATCCCAGCACGATCCTAGATGCTCAAGCTCGAATCTTCTCAATCATTCATACATGATAATGTCTCAATAATATTTGACTATAATTTATATCTCTTATCTAAAATCATATCCACTATAACAGAAAAACAAACTCAATAATATGCCCGACACTAAATGAGCCGATAGATAATATAGAATAGGCAGATAATATAAAATAGAAATATTTGACCAAAATCATATCATTAGCCTTACTTGTAGTACTTCGAGATGTAAAATAAATTAGAGCATATTTGAATCGATAATATTTTTATTTTTGTAAATTTTTATCCATATATTTCTATTTAAATGTTAGTACCTTTATTTCATTCTAACACGTAATTTTCTTTATTCCATTATTTGTAGATATGTACATAAAAAAGAAATAAATTTAAATATCAAAAGTTGAATACTCTAGTATATGTAAGATATAACACTAAATTAAAAAAACAAAGTCTACAAAAAAATAAAATATTAATTCAATTTTGATAGAAGAGATTGATTTGGATAATGAGTGGATTATGGAGAAAGAAGATCTTCTCTTCCCCCTTAATCTTTATTGGCTTCAGGATGATAAGTTATTCAATATTGATGCTATTAGAGTTATTTAATCTAACACCCAACAGACTCAAGCGTCATCAGATCAATTAATTTTTTTACATTCCTATAAAAAGAAATTTAATAAAATAACAAGTACACAAATTTAAATCATAAATTTGATAAAATTTAATAAAAAAATTTATAACATTTATATCTGATTAATAATTTATATTTTTTATTAGGTACAAGCAGAGATAAAGACAAAAAAATAGTTCAATTAGACACTTATTAATAAAAATTAATATTTAGATGAAATAAAAATATATGACATTAGATATTTTTTTACTTTTGATATATTGAATGAGTCTAATGATTCCCTTAAAGAAGAAAATTTAATATTAAATAATTTACTTTTGTTCTTATTTTATGACTTTGTTATCCTTTTTGTGAAAGTAATAAGCTAATATGTTTTTTTTATTTTAATAAATTATTTTCTTGTTTTTATTTATTTTATTTTATTTTAGAATTTTAAAATATTAATTAATTATATATTATAATGCTCAAAAAACATATGCCTCAAAGCTTATACCTCACCTCACGAATACAAAAATATCTCACCTTACTCTTTTCCATTTTAAAACTTTGATTCTAATTATATATATTATATCTTGATTATTATTTGATTTTGGAATAATCATGTGCACACAGTTAAAACATTTTATATAACAAAACTTTAATTTGCAACTAATTGAAATTAAAAGTCAACAAATTAATATTAAGCCTCTTTTGAAAGTGAGGCTATGCAATCATTATAAATTATCTTGTTTAGCCTTGAAGTTAAAAATATAAGCATTTAGAACTTTTAAATGTTTTTTTTTTTTGCTATAAAGTTTTGTTTGAACTCTAGCTACCATTACATGTTTGTTATAAAAAATATCAGCATACATGCATTCATGAAGGCTGATTCTGATATTTCTTTCAACCACCCCAGTTGGGTTTTTTATCATAAAAAATATCAAAGCACATTCAATTCTTCTTCTTCTTCTACTAGAAGTCAATTCTCAAAGGTTCACATCCCATATCTAGCTTTTCTATGTGGGTCACATATTATGTTTTTTATCATCAGAATGTCAGCACCAACTTCACCTTACATACAGCTTAGTTGGTTTCCATATAGCATATGAGAATGGCAATTATTGGCATGCCTTTGTCAATCCATCTTTTTGTTTTTATTTTCAGTTTAAAAGATTGGAAGTTAGAATTTGATCCCTTTCAATGATTTGTGAATGTTATCTCAATTAATCACTCATAATGTCTTCAAGTATACAACCCTTGCCTTTTTTTTTCTATATTCATTATTATGTATGTAAGATGCATTAACACATGTGCATATGTATCATCATTAAGTGTCTACATTCCCATTATGCATGTTAATTCTTGATAGTTGCTAAATTAGTTTCACTTTTGTTTTGTTAATATTGGTGAAAAATATATAACAAATTCTTTTATTTACAACTATGCATGTCTTCACACATGCACATTATAGTCTTAGAATTCTTTTCTCATTGTATACATTTATAGGTAGAATATCAATCATCATATTTACAAGTAGAATATCAAATATATTGAAGTTACCAAGGGATTGACAACATCAATTATCAATTACTAATTACTAATACACAATCTTTCCAATAACATTTGTAGAAAAACTTAACAAATTAACAAATTTTTACTTTTTTCTCATCACTTAATGCTTTAACAATTCTAAATATTATTAACATGTAAAATGATATACATGTTTATATCACAAACAAATCTCCTTTGAATTAGTTTTATCATAAATATATTAACATTTATATCACAAACAAAGATTTTAAAAATTATAAAAAAGAAAAAATAAATAAAAAACATACTAGTAGCATTACTCGAAGAAATAAATGGAATTAGTTTCTCACTTGGAAACAAACCTTAACAAAATATACATGTTAAACAAACCATATAGAAAATGAATTTCACAATATTTCTATTTTGTTTTTTTAGAATGAAACCATATTCTATAATTCTACGCTAGCATACATGCATGCGAAGGAAAAACCCACACATCATTAAAACCACAATGATTGGTTCCTATAGAATCCAAAAGGCATTAAGAATGTAATAGAGGACTAAACTCTAGCAAGCGCAGACTCAGAACTATAATACTTTTATGTGATAAAATAAATAGTTAACCTACATTGTTCCCAATATATGGAAGATCTCAAATATGCATTCACCATATTTAGCACACCATATGAGATAATCTCAAAACATTCATTATTAGGGTACCCCAATTATCATTCAAATTGGGGCACAAATTAATAGTATTTGGGCGATAAGACTATTATTTGAGATATATTGACATACCATGTGAGATGATTCAGATTATTATAAATATTTAATATTTATGTATCATAATAATTTAGATTACTACCCAGCAATCAATAATAAATCATAACAAGTTACATAATATAGGTATTAATACAACCAATGAAAAAAATAATATATCAAAATAATTAATTTTTGCAAGTCTTTCTATTATTAGATATGTAGATGCAACTAAAAATATCGCATATCAAGCCATCTTCACAAATTGATGTCATATTGGTTGGGGAATATATACTAGAGTCAATCTTTATATTAGGCCCTATATTGCTTCTGCAACATTACATTATCCGTTTGTCCATAAATTATGATTCAAAGAGTGTTTTTCATGATCTTCCAGATACACACTTAGTGTGAGGAACTCTTCCTAAATATGTCATATTATGTGCGTCAATAGATGAAAATGATCCTAAATATGTTAACTCTTGGATACAATTTTTATATTAATAATTCAAAAAACTAATCATGAATTGGCCAATTGATAATATCATTGTACACACATACACAAAAAAATACACAATATTTTTTAATCATTACATGTATATTTTATTTTTATAATATTAACATTGACACAAACATATTCAATGGAAACTCTGAAAATATCAAATAATAAATGGAGCCACTAGTAATGATTGACCCATTTGAAATATTAGTTTTTAGATACTCTCTGATTTCATATCCATTTAATTCTCTTTCAACCAAGGAACTCTTCCTTGTACTTAACTACAATGGCACTCAGCTAGAGGTGTCAAACGTGCCGGGCCGGGCCATCCCGGCACGAGGCACGGCACGGTTCGGCCGTGCCTGGGCCGGCCCGGCACGTTCTTAAACCGTGCCCGGGCCCGTGCCGTGCCCGGGTTAAGAACATCCCGTGCCGTGCCTGGCCCGGCACGGCACGCCGGCACGGGTCCATCCCGTGCAGGTTCACGCAGGCACGCGTGGCACTGGCAGCATGTTACGTGTGGCGTGGCGTGAGTCGTGACCCGTCTGGCCGTCCCCTGGCCCCCCCCGGTAAAAAGACCACGGGTCGACTCTGATTGGACCCGACCCACGGTCCCGACTGCCGATACCCGACGGCCGACGGCCATAGATATGATCCGAGCAATTCCAACGGCAAAAAAAAAAAAAAATTCAAACTTCACCGATTTTCAGCCCTTGGATTCACCTCCAACGGCTAGGGGGCAGAATCCAACGGTCCTCGTGATTCTGCCCCTTAAAAATCTTAAAATTTCAAAAAAATATTAAAAAAATATCTTTTTTTATAAAAAGAAACTTTCTTTAGCCTATAAATTCTACCCCCCTCCTTATAACATTTATGTTTTTCAAAAACATAAAACCTCTCAAAACTTTCTCTCTCTTACATAAACCGTGCATCTCTCTCTCGGGCCTCATGATTTTGATTTCGGCTTGGATTTTCGTGAAACTCAACTTGAGTTTTGAACATCAGAGCTTCCTGCGGTGCACCTTGCACGTGACTGACCTCATTGCTTTTACCGGGTAATTTATTTTACATTTTTTTGTACTTTCTCTCTCTAAAGCTTCTCTCACTAGAAAAACTTACGAAAAATAAAAAATGACAAATACACCTGACACGTATTTAAATTTGGAAAATGAAAATATTAGTATTACACAGACGTCTGTGACTCCTGAAACTTTGGTTTCTCCTGTCGTATCAACCCAATGTTCTAAAAAACAAAAAACTAGGAGGACTTCTGTAGTTTGGACACATTTTAAAATCATAACTCAAGTCAATGTTAGGGGTGAGGAACTTGAAATGGCACAGTGCAAATATTGTATGAGACTTTTAACATGCAAGAGTACATGTGAGACTGGGTACCTCAAGAGGCATGCTGAAATATGCTCCAAAAAACATGGACCCTTAGATCCTAGGCAAACCCAACTTGGCACTACATTTTTTGAGACTGGATCGAGTTCAGTCTCAAAGTTTACTCCCTTCGTATACTCCAGCGAGTTGGGTAGGGACGGCATGGCCAGGCTCATCACATTGATGGGTCTTCCGATCAGATTTTCGGAAGATCCGAGGGTAGCGCGCATCATGCATACTTATTTTCAGCCATCCTATCGTAGGATTCCTAGGTCCACATCTAGGAGTGACATACTAAAGATATATAAGTTAGAAAAACAAAAAATAATTAAAGAATTTTTGGCATTTAGTGGAGTGGTGTCCGTGACGTCCGATATATGGACATGTCACGATGATTCTTCTTATGCATGTCTCACGAGTCATTATGTAGATTCTAACTGGACAATCAATAAAAAAATATTAGGATTCACTGAGATTCTTCATCCTCATGATGACCCGGCCATTTTTGAGTGTATGATGAAAATATTTAGGGAATATAAAATTCAAAATAAAATTTTTAGTGTCACTTTCGATAATGCTGCGAATAATGGAGTAGCGATCAATATGTTTGTTAGGAATATTAGAGACGCACCATTAAGAGAAATCTTTCATGTCAGATGCATGTGTCATGTGATTAACCTGATTGTTCAAGCGGGTATGAAGGTGTGTTCCCCCGCGTTGAAAAATATACGCAATGCACTCAAGTATATTCTCACTCCTCACAGACTACAAGAGTTTGGTACTCTCTGTTTGTCTGCGAATCTTAAGAAGAAGAAATTCCAATCAGATGTGAGACATCGTTGGAATTACACGTACCTGATGTTGGAATCATGTGTTGGATACGAACACGTGATATCCGACTACGTCAATAGTAATAGTGGCGAACTTATTATTGACGACACTGACTGGGCTTCAGAAATTTCATTTATGAAATTCCTGAAAATATTTTATGACACGACGAACATGTGTTCGTCGGTTTATACGCCCACCACTTGCATTGCACTCCGTTGCATATGCAACATTAGTAGCATGTTTAGGAAGTATCGAGCGGACTCGACGCTTAGCCATATGGTTGCAGAGATGGAGACCAAGTACCTGAAGTACTGGTCCACCATTCCATCTCTTTATTGCCTCGCAGCATGCATGGACCCTAGGGCTAAGGTGGAAGGGGTTGAAAACACCCTGACTTTCATTTCCTCGTGCATGAACCTGGAAGAGCCACCTGAAGGGTTCATTTACAAGAAGTTGACAGACCTGTTCACATACTACGATACTAGGTATGGTGATGGTGGTGGTGAGACTGTGATTACGGACACTGATACCTTGTTCGGAGATGACGATTATTCCATTAACCTAGCAAGGGGGAAACGTAGGGGTGGACCATCACATAGGAGCAAGCTGTCTTGGTACTTAAATACCGATTACTGCTCAATCATATCACATTCTGATAATAAGAATCTTGATTTATTACAGTAGTGTAAATCATATGAGTCCACCTATCTCGTGCTATCTAGGATGGCACGGGATCTACTGACTCCTCCAATGTCGAGCGTAGCATCGGAGTCTGCTTTTTCTGTTGCAGTGAACGTGATTTCGGATAGGAGATCGAGATTACGTCCAGATATGGTTGAGGCCTTGGCATGTTTGAAGGATTGGGAGGAATCGAGATTTAGCATCAGTGATCGTGCTGAAGTTGGGACTGTGACAGACACTGCAGTCACATCCATATCCACTACGATGGCGGAGGAGCTGATTGCCGATGATGATCCATATGATACTGATCTTGATGTTGCGGCTGATGATTCTCATTATATGCCGCTTGACGATTGATGCTCATCTACTCTTTTTTTTTGATATTTTTTTATTTATTTTATTTATACACTTTGTTTGTACTTTGTACCATACGTTGTGTTGAAATTTATACTTGTTTTGTCCGGACTATTGGTTTCAAAAGCATGATTGATAATTTTTCATTTGTGTAGTTTAATTTTTTTTTAATTTTAATTTTTACTAACTTAATGTATTTATTTATTATTTTACGATTTAAATTTTATTTTAAAAATTAATAACTTTAAATTTTAATATATAATTAATAAATTATAATTATAATAAAAGCTAAACTTAATTGAATTTGATAAAAAAAAATTTTCTAATATTTGTTTGTTTTATTTAATTTTAAATTTTATAATTTTTACCAAAAATTATATTTTTTAATTATTACTCTATACGGTTACTTAATCAAAAAATTTACAATAAAAAAAAATTCTAATCTGTCATGAGCCCGTGAGGCCATGACTCATGAGTCATGAGGCATGAGCCATCTGGTCTGGCATCTGCCTGTCCGTCAGGGGTCAGCCCGTGCGGCCTCCCGGACCCCGGTTGACCCGATCCCGCGTTGCGGCTCCCGCCTGCCCGGCAGTGCCGCCTGGCCTGTATGGCCAAGGCGTGCCCGCCTATATACTAACCGTGCCGTGCCGGGCACGGCACGGTAGCACGATCGTGCTCGTGAAAAACGAGCCGTGCCGTGCCGGGCCGGCCCGTTTGACACCTCTACACTCAGCTTTGTCACATACACAATTAGAAAGATGCATATTAAATTCGTAAATTGTGACATTTAACATGAAGCTAGATATTGAAGGACTTGAATAAGATTCTCTCACTCTCGGCTAAGACAACATAAATTTGTATTTATGGCATTTGATCTTTGCTTTGAACAGCCTAGTTTTTTGTCAGGTTTTTAACCCCAACGCTTACGCCTTAAAGCACGGACATTTTCGGCTCAACCAAGTTGCTAGTTATTGTCCCATTTTCTTTAAGAACTTAGACATCACTTATAGTCATTTGATTCAAAACAATTGAACTATGAATACAAGTCAATTCAATATAAATCACAAACAGTGTTTAGTTGTAATATAAAATTGGAAGAACAACTTCAAGTGCAAAAATAAATGAGAAAGTGGTGCAACCACCCTTGTATTGGATTGACCCATCATTAGACTTAACCAATTCCCCACCTTCACGAATGCAAAAAAAATATCATTTATGTTCATGGAACGGACTGAAATAATCATACATACTAATGTGGTGAGATATATTAGTTACAAGTTGAGTGTGTATGAATGTGTAGATACACGATACTATGTATGACTATGTATATGTATGGTAGTAGTTGTATGTTGGTGTATATACCACTGTAATTCTACATCATATATAGATCTGCAATGCTATAAATGTGTGTAAGACCTACATCCTAGACAAAGTTGTTAAACTCGCACAATATTATAGCGAGATCTATATCATATATAAATGAATTTGTTTAACTCACACAGTATTATAGCAAAATCTACATCGCAAACGGATTCATTCACCTTAAAAAATTTCACCTTCTCGACTCTGAATTTGTATAAATATAAATTTATAAAATACAATTGATGGAAGATTGGAACATATCCACAGTAGATATTACAAACTTTGATGGAGGATCATGTTTATGCACGTGAAAGAAAATATGGTATATAGTGCTGGTGTTTTACGCGGAGAAGACGAACAAAATTTTTAATGAGTCAGGAGAATCGTATTTATGCCACAAAACCTTCGATGATGGAAGTATCAACGGCGAGAAGAACACAAACTTTTACCGCTGCAAAATCTTTGAGGATGGAAGCTTTTAATGGAGAGGAGACGAGAGTTTGATTTTGAATAGTTAGGACGTCATCCGAAAATGGGGTGGCTAGCCAAGTAGGTAGAGCTTATGGACATTCTCAATCATTGGAGGAAGCAAATAAACCCGCCATCTTTACATAAACATATATGGGTTAATTTGGCCAAATCAACTTGATTTTTTGCTTGGGATAATTAGGTTTTGTTTAGCAAAAATTAAATTACTTATTATTTTAAATATTATGCACATGACTAAAAATAATGGAAGATTTACATTTTGGTACATTAAACATAAATTAATTAAGAAAATACCTTTTATTTTCAAAACTAAAAAAACATTACCCTACTACCTAAAATAATAAGATTTTAGTCAACCAAAAACTAAAAAAAAATTAAATTTAATTTTGCCCCCAATAACAATTTATAAAAAAATTTAATAATTTAAGAAATTTTAAAAATTTTAAAGATCATAATTTTCACTAAACTCGCAGTGATGAGATTCAAAACTACAATATTCAAGCATATAATAACACAAAAACCAATATAACTACATAAATCATTAAGAAGCGATGACGAATAATATATATTAATTGACAAACAAATATGTAAATATATAAACATATATATACACACGTATAAATATATATAAACATATAAATATACATAAACATTTTTATAAGCATATAGGTATATACATTTACATATGCATAAATATACATGTACATAGACATATATATATATAACGTGTGTGTGTGTGTGTGTAATCATATAAATATATAAACATATATACATATATAAACAAATAAAATATGTGTGTGTGTGTGTGTGTTTATGTATATGCATGTTTATGATATGTATGTGATGTTTATATATATTTATATGTCTATATATATTACTGTTTATAAATATTTATATGTTTATATTTTGGTTTTGGTGTGCTTTTATGATTTGAGGTGGTGAATTTGAATCTCATCATCTCACTTTAGTCATTAGTATGCTTTTTTTTTTTGAAAATAAAATGTTCATTTTTTTATTATTTTATATTTAATACACTAAAACACATATCTCCCAAAAATAATTAAGTTTTTTGTATATCTCAACTTTTAGAAAATGATAAAATAATATTAAAATATATATTTTTTAGAAAAATAGAAAGTTGTAATTTGCATCATGATATACATATTTTATATCATGATATGACATGCAATACATCTTGAAATATAGCTACATATTATAACATCTCATTGTGATATATAAATTGATATAAATATAAAGTATATATAGATATATAAATATATACATATATATTGTATATTACAATAAATATGTTGTAAAATTAATGTGTATATATTTACATATGTATATATGTATGCATATATAAATATATATTTATATTTATACATATAGAAATAAATATATATAAATATGTACATATATATCATATATGTAGTATGTAATTTTATTTTGATTATCTGCTTTGTATAATTAAATGTTTTTCTGTTGTAATATTTTAATTGTAAGGACAGAAATTAAAATATTGAGAGAGATTGCGGATGTAGCAATGAGATATAATTAGTCATTTTGAATGAATAGTGAACCATGTTATTTTTGTGTATTTCTATTGTGGTTTCGTTTTTTTTTTTTTTCTGTCGTTGATTCGTTGTTGATCATCATATTTGTAATCATAATTGCGAGCGAAACTGACAATATACATAATGTGTGTGTGTGTGTGTGTGTGTAATAAAACCTCTCTATAGTCATGCATTTGGGACCGACATATATATCATATACAACATAAATATATATAAACATATAAACGTTTAGCATATTCAAATCCTTTTATTATCTAGCCAAGTGATTGATTGACATAGATTTTTTTTTTTTTTAACTTATATTAAGGAAAGATGACTTTATATCCAATCAATACAAAAACCAATACCCTTTGTCCAGCCCAGGCTATAGCTAGTTTAATTGTTTCCATTCGGGCTACTGGTGCAAGAGAATATGAATAATCTATTCCTATTTGTTGTGTTTATGTGTAGATTTTAGTAACCAGTCTTACTTTAAATATTGGTTTGCTGCTATTTGTTAGACTTTTAAGTCTGAACAACTACTTGATACCAATAATATTTTTATTTTTGGGCGATTGTATATTATTATTTACACATAAAATATAATGGGCTGTTTTATCCCCGACTAAAAATGCAATGGGTTGGCTAAATTGTTCAGTACCAATTTGGACTAAGTCAGTTCTAACGACTGACCTACCAAGATCACTAGTCACCTGCTCCACTGCATCAAAGTCACGCATTTGTGAAATGTAATTAGCTAATCAAAACTTTAATGTTACCTGTGTCATGACCTCAGGCACATTGGAATCATTTATGAGATACGTTCCAAAAAGAAAGGGTCCATTAGCCAACAGAAACGGCTGCGACAAAGCACGCGACGGTTGAAAACCGAGACAACCTTAGGGTTCAAAAAACACGTGTGCACAAATGGGGCATCTATTTCAAGAATACATTTCTTGTTGGTACCAGCAAACCTAATTTTAACTGGACAACTTACCATGTAACACCGGCATCAATTGGATTTCTTGGAATATGCTAGCAAGCTTAAATAAATCCATGTCATGTATTTATTAAAACTATTCTTTCATTCAAGTAGGAGAAAGAAAGAAAGAGAGCTAGGTTTTTACACATCATGTAGTGCGTCATTACGAGAATCATAAAGAAGCATTATAGAGCATGATGATGTCTTTAGTAACATAGGTTGAAAATAAGCAACTGACGAGGTTAGATCAACAACAGGCCGTGGCTTGCTCCACTTTCCATTTTGACCCATCAAAACACATGCATTGGGATATAAAAATCACAAATTAATCACTAGATATTATCGTTCGCAAGCTGAGATTATATTGATTGAAACAAATGAAAGACAAATGCAGAGAAATTCATGAATAATTGGTAGTTTGAGATTTGCGATAAAATCACATTGTAGGTTTGGGAATATATTATGGACTGGACAGGAACATACGAGCCACCACTGATCATGGCATAGTATACAAGCAACAACTTGTCTCTCTCAACTTGGGGGATGAGAGTATATAGTTATACACATATAGTTATAAATATGTATGTAGTCCATTTTTATATAGATATAGTTATACACATTGTAGGTTTGGGAATAACGATATAGTTATATATAACATTTTTATAGTTATACATATAGTAAAATACAATTATATATAGTTATATATTATTATACATATGGTATATTTTGTTAGAAATATAGTCATATAGAATTATACATATAGTTATATATTATTATATAGTTAAAAAACTAGTTATGTATAGTTATAAATATAGTTATAAAAATAGTTTACATAATTATAAATATAGTTATAAATATTTTTATATATAATGGCATATGATTATATAATTATACAATTGTTTAGATATAATATTTGTGTTTAAAATATTTTTATAAATGTTACATATATATAATTATACATAACAATTTTATAAATATTATATAGTATATTTTTCACATTTATATAAACATTATAAATATTATATATTTATATAAAAATTAATATGTTATATGTATAAAAATTACAAAAATGTATAAACATTTTATATGTTATAAAAAAATTATATAAATGGATATTTTTATGTAAATGTTGTATAGATATTTATAAATATTAATACATATGTATAAATATTTATATATAAAATTATATGTTCATATAAACATATAAATATTTATATGAAATGTAATACATTTATATATATTAAAGTATATACATTTACATATAATGTCATACAATTATATAAATGTATAAAAGTTTATATACAATGTTACATGTTTATAATATTTTTGGAGACAACAAAAATAGAACTCATAAATATTAAGTTTATTTTTTATTAAGTTACAGAAGCAGAAAACATAAGCATAATTTTTTTTCTTAAGTTAGAGAAGTAGAAAACAATATGCAAACATTTAATATTTGAAATCCATAAAATCCAAAAAAATTAAATAGTTAAAGAACAAAGTTTACACTAACCATTTATTGTATCATTAATCGTGTATAGTCAAAATCATATAAGTGATATGAAAATAGAAGGAAAAAAAAGAAAATTTGGGGGAAAATTTTAAAAAAATCAAACCCAAATATTTTATAAAAACCAAACTCCGCTAGTGATAATCAAATTGAGAGAGACAGAGATATGTATATAACATTTCGAATGAGAAGAGAAATGATAATATTACATGGTAATAAAAAGATATAGATTTTGTAGGTTGCTCTCATATTCCTATTTTGCTTCTCCTCTCTTTGTCGTGAATTTTTTTTTCCCCCTGAAACTATAGATAAAATATTGGATGTAAATATATAGAAAATAAAGAGACAAAAATATAAAAGTAATATATAGAAAGTTAAATAAAAATAAATGAAATAGATTTTTATTTAACCATAAATATTATTTCAAAAATAAATAAAATAATATTATATAATAATAAAGTATTTCATATATATATTTATGATGGTTATAAATTTTTAAGAATTTAATTTATTTTTTATTAATATAATATGAAATAATTATAACGGCATAAAATTTGAATCTTTGAAATGTTTATTTAATAATCATAGTGAGATATTTATTTTTTAAATCATCAAAATTTTTTTTGATATAATTAAAATATTTATGTATTAATCTTTAAATATCAAATTAATTTCTTTTAAATTTTATAAAAAATTTTAATTTTTTTTTATAATTCTAAATTTCAAATCTTTTCGTCATTATTTTTTTAAAAGATTCGTATAATTATAAAAATATTTTGTTACTTTATATAATATAGATATTTACTTGTTTATTCGTTAATTCATATATTTTTATAATTTTTTTTATTAAATCAAATAATTGTTTATTTTAGTTTTTTATTAGTAGTAATTTTTATTTATGTTTATTTATTTATTAAAATATTTTAAAAATTATTATATTTATATAATAAATTATATAATGTTTTTTAATACAAATATTTTAAAAATTCATAATTAAAAATTTCAGAAAAATATTTTATATAATTTTTTAAATAATTTATAATCAAAAAAATAGTTATTTTAGTCTTATTTAATATACATTTTTATTTGTATTTATATATTTATGAAATTTTTTATTTATAATATCATATTTTTATAATTATATTAGAAGATTGTATCTTTCAAGGATCTCTAATCTAAAGACCATGACATATCTTTAATATAGAAAATTACATAAATTATTAAATTAGATAATGCTTAAAAAATTAAATCATAAAAGATTAACGATGAAAATTATCACTAGCCCAAATAGCTAGAGAAAATTCCTAGCTAAATGTATATATTTTGAGAAAATAAATATTTAAGGAATTATCACTTGCAATAAAATATAAAATAGTAAAAAAAATTTTGATAATTATTTAGTGACGGATTTTGTCTCGATCTAATTAGCTAAAAAAATTACATAGCTAAATTCTCCACTTTTCTTAGTGCAAAATTTACGAAAATATTAGTGATGGAATATTTTTAATCAAACATTAAACTCGAGATAAATATTTAAGAAATTATTGCTAATACATCACTAAATTTTATGATTTTCTTTTAGAAGAAATCTATAAAAATATTAGTGGCGGAATATTTTCAATTGAACATTTCCGTCGCTAATCCATCGTAATATTTTGGTTTGGTGTGGGGTCAAAAATCTTTTGTTATTCCCTAATTAATCCCTCGCTAATTAGCTAGGTATTATATCACTAGCTAAATTTTCCTAACTAAATCGACATTTTTTTTGTAGTGATAGAGATCAAATATGTGGCAGCCTTAAAGATATGCAAGAAGCCAATATTGCTAAAAAACTTCTTATTGGATTATGGAGTTGTTTCTTTGGTGAAATTGCCTATTATATTTTATTTGTGATATTAATAGAGAAATTGCTAACTCAAAGGAACCTATAAACACACAAGAAGACAAAGTACATTGAGTATAAATATCATTTGATATGAGATAATATGAAAAGAGGAGATATAATAGTGACCAATATAGCATCAGTATACAACTTAGTAGATCATTTCACAAAGAGCTTAGTAGCTAACACTTTTGATAGACATGTGGTGACATTATGATTGATATATATGAAATCATGGCTTTAAGACTAAATATGAGATTGTTAGACTCATAAACTAAAAGCTATTTTATTTTTATGTATATTTATTTAATTTCATTTCTAATAAAGCTATTTTATTTTGTTGTGGTGAGAATTTAAACAAGCTAATTTGCATTTAATGGTTACGTATGAATGTTTTTTATTCGATAAAGTAGATAATTTGATATGTAGAGTTTAGTGTATACCAAATAATATCGAATTATTAATTATTTTTTAATATAAATCAATGGTGTATAGTCTAACTATAGTTATACATACTAATAGAAAGATTATAACATAAGATTTTAGTAGGCATGTCTTGACTATAGGGAATAGTTGAATTCCAACTTATTGTACTAGTACACTTATGTGTATTGAATAGTACTAAATTGAGGTGATTACTTTATACTGACACAAGATAATTAGTACCTCGTGGTTATTATAAATATTATTACTCTTAATCTCATGATAATTAATAGGCACATGCATATATTATTAGTTGTTTTGAATCATGAAGAGTTAGATTCATACATGGATCAATAACCTCGATGAGTTGGATGATTATAATAATTACATGGTAAATGTTAATTATTAATAAAATCTATATATTTTAAATTAGATTGATGACATCATCTTAAGGATACTTGTAAGTTTTAACTATGTCAAACCCTACAGGTAGATATTAATCTTACATATCAAATAAATTAAATAGAAGATCTCAAAAAAAAATATTAGATATTGATTAAATAAAATTTAAAATGATATAATTTAATCAATGAGTGTCTTTGAAATGTGGCTGCTTGATCCAAGTGCTGGTGATTCCCAAAAATGGGTCGCCAGAAGTGTCCCAACCCCCTTGTTTGGATCAAAGTTTTTATTTACTGCAATGGATTTTTTTTCATCAATTAACAATGTCTTTCTTGCTTGCATCAGATAATCATAATGATTTGTGTAACATGTCTCGATGGAGTGCATATTGTTTTTTAATTACTGATCTTTTTGCTGGATTAAAAGAATGCTAAGCTATTATTATATTCATTATTTCTAAAATATTTTATTTTTGTACTCTCTCTCTCTAAACATCATTGTTGGCCATATTTTAGATATCTGTTGAAGTTGTATGACTATCAACTTAGATTCGTATTTTTTCATGTCTATAATTACTATTTATATATATACGTGAATGTGTATTATTTTTATGGAGTGCATATTATTTTTATGAAGTGAATATTGAATTGTTTCCATCCATAGATGTGTATGGCAATGAACTGTTTTGCAGTTACGTTGTCGCATACAACAAAGTGATAGTGCTTGCTTCGTACCAAGAGAAGAATCACATGGTAGCAGAAACTAAAGGGTTGATGGACCAAAACAATGAAGCTAAGCGATCAAAATCATTAGTGCAAGCACACGGAGAAGAGAATAAATGTTCAAGGAAAGCCGCTCTCCCCTACCATATCACTCCAACACTACTAGTTTCCTTTCTAGTTAAGTATTATGCTGCAGCATTCTCCTGCTCCTCCTATTATAATTCCTAACGTTTATTTTTCATTACTTCTCAATACATTTGTTTTGGATGAAGTAGTATTGGAATTTGAATTCATTATTTGCATTTTGGATTTGTGTACTTGCCAGCACATGCTTGTTTGGTAATGTTTTTGCTTCGGAATTGAATTATAGAAACAACATGGAATTTCAGTTATGATGTTTGGTTTGTGGAATTAGATTTTGAGTAGATCTTAATTTAGTTTCAATTCTAAATTCTGAATTCTGAAATAATTTTTTCATGTGGATTTCATCGTCAAAATTTGGAACTAACCATAAGCTTAGGTTTTTGATTTTAAATTTGATGTGAACTTGCTTCTTATTTCACATATATCTTAGTGTTTGATTGCAATGGGAAGAAAATAGTTAGAAAGAGAGAAATGACTTCAACATCTAAAGGTAGCTCTGAGCAGGTAACAACATAACCACAATGGCGGATCAATAGAACACAAACAGTTGGGAACCTTGGAGAATCCATATTTGATAGCGATTCAAGTGATGAAGTATGTGGTGACATTATGATTGATATATATGAAATCATGGCTTTAAGACTAAATATGAGATTGTTAGACTCATAAACTAAAAGCTATTTTATTTTTATGTATATTTATTTAATTTCATTTCTAATAAAGCTATTTTATTTTGTTGTGGTGAGAATTTAAACAAGCTAATTTGCATTTAATGGTTACGTATGAATGTTTTTTATTCGATAAAGTAGATAATTTGATATGTAGAGTTTAGTGTATACCAAATAATATCGAATTATTAATTATTTTTTAATATAAATCAATGGTGTATAGTCTAACTATAGTTATACATACTAATAGAAAGATTATAACATAAGATTTTAGTAGGCATGTCTTGACTATAGGGAATAGTTGAATTCCAACTTATTGTACTAGTACACTTATGTGTATTGAATAGTACTAAATTGAGGTGATTACTTTATACTGACACAAGATAATTAGTACCTCGTGGTTATTATAAATATTATTACTCTTAATCTCATGATAATTAATAGGCACATGCATATATTATTAGTTGTTTTGAATCATGAAGAGTTAGATTCATACATGGATCAATAACCTCGATGAGTTGGATGATTATAATAATTACATGGTAAATGTTAATTATTAATAAAATCTATATATTTTAAATTAGATTGATGACATCATCTTAAGGATACTTGTAAGTTTTAACTATGTCAAACCCTACAGGTAGATATTAATCTTACATATCAAATAAATTAAATAGAAGATCTCAAAAAAAAATATTAGATATTGATTAAATAAAATTTAAAATGATATAATTTAATCAATGAGTGTCTTTGAAATGTGGCTGCTTGATCCAAGTGCTGGTGATTCCCAAAAATGGGTCGCCAGAAGTGTCCCAACCCCCTTGTTTGGATCAAAGTTTTTATTTACTGCAATGGATTTTTTTTCATCAATTAACAATGTCTTTCTTGCTTGCATCAGATAATCATAATGATTTGTGTAACATGTCTCGATGGAGTGCATATTGTTTTTTAATTACTGATCTTTTTGCTGGATTAAAAGAATGCTAAGCTATTATTATATTCATTATTTCTAAAATATTTTATTTTTGTACTCTCTCTCTCTAAACATCATTGTTGGCCATATTTTAGATATCTGTTGAAGTTGTATGACTATCAACTTAGATTCGTATTTTTTCATGTCTATAATTACTATTTATATATATACGTGAATGTGTATTATTTTTATGGAGTGCATATTATTTTTATGAAGTGAATATTGAATTGTTTCCATCCATAGATGTGTATGGCAATGAACTGTTTTGCAGTTACGTTGTCGCATACAACAAAGTGATAGTGCTTACTTCGTACCAAGAGAAGAATCACATGGTAGCAGAAACTAAAGGGTTGATGGACCAAAACAATGAAGCTAAGCGATCAAAATCATTAGTGCAAGCACACGGAGAAGAGAATAAATGTTCAAGGAAAGCCGCTCTCCCCTACCATATCACTCCAACACTACTAGTTTCCTTTCTAGTTAAGTATTATGCTGCAGCATTCTCCTGCTCCTCCTATTATAATTCCTAACGTTTATTTTTCATTACTTCTCAATACATTTGTTTTGGATGAAGTAGTATTGGAATTTGAATTCATTATTTGCATTTTGGATTTGTGTACTTGCCAGCACATGCTTGTTTGGTAATGTTTTTGCTTCGGAATTGAATTATAGAAACAACATGGAATTTCAGTTATGATGTTTGGTTTGTGGAATTAGATTTTGAGTAGATCTTAATTTAGTTTCAATTCTAAATTCTGAATTCTGAAATAATTTTTTCATGTGGATTTCATCGTCAAAATTTGGAACTAACCATAAGCTTAGGTTTTTGATTTTAAATTTGATGTGAACTTGCTTCTTATTTCACATATATCTTAGTGTTTGATTGCAATGGGAAGAAAATAGTTAGAAAGAGAGAAATGACTTCAACATCTAAAGGTAGCTCTGAGCAGGTAACAGCATAACCACAATGGCGGATCAATAGAACACAAACAGTTGGGAACCTTGGAGAATCCATATTTGATAGCGATTCAAGTGATGAAGTATGTGGTGACATTATGATTGATATATATGAAATCATGGCTTTAAGACTAAATATGAGATTGTTAGACTCATAAACTAAAAGCTATTTTATTTTTATGTATATTTATTTAATTTCATTTCTAATAAAGCTATTTTATTTTGTTGTGGTGAGAATTTAAACAAGCTAATTTGCATTTAATGGTTACGTATGAATGTTTTTTATTCGATAAAGTAGATAATTTGATATGTAGAGTTTAGTGTATACCAAATAATATCGAATTATTAATTATTTTTTAATATAAATCAATGGTGTATAGTCTAACTATAGTTATACATACTAATAGAAAGATTATAACATAAGATTTTAGTAGGCATGTCTTGACTATAGGGAATAGTTGAATTCCAACTTATTGTACTAGTACACTTATGTGTATTGAATAGTACTAAATTGAGGTGATTACTTTATACTGACACAAGATAATTAGTACCTCGTGGTTATTATAAATATTATTACTCTTAATCTCATGATAATTAATAGGCACATGCATATATTATTAGTTGTTTTGAATCATGAAGAGTTAGATTCATACATGGATCAATAACCTCGATGAGTTGGATGATTATAATAATTACATGGTAAATGTTAATTATTAATAAAATCTATATATTTTAAATTAGATTGATGACATCATCTTAAGGATACTTGTAAGTTTTAACTATGTCAAACCCTACAGGTAGATATTAATCTTACATATCAAATAAATTAAATAGAAGATCTCAAAAAAAAATATTAGATATTGATTAAATAAAATTTAAAATGATATAATTTAATCAATGAGTGTCTTTGAAATGTGGCTGCTTGATCCAAGTGCTGGTGATTCCCAAAAATGGGTCGCCAGAAGTGTCCCAACCCCCTTGTTTGGATCAAAGTTTTTATTTACTGCAATGGATTTTTTTTCATCAATTAACAATGTCTTTCTTGCTTGCATCAGATAATCATAATGATTTGTGTAACATGTCTCGATGGAGTGCATATTGTTTTTTAATTACTGATCTTTTTGCTGGATTAAAAGAATGCTAAGCTATTATTATATTCATTATTTCTAAAATATTTTATTTTTGTACTCTCTCTCTCTAAACATCATTGTTGGCCATATTTTAGATATCTGTTGAAGTTGTATGACTATCAACTTAGATTCGTATTTTTTCATGTCTATAATTACTATTTATATATATACGTGAATGTGTATTATTTTTATGGAGTGCATATTATTTTTATGAAGTGAATATTGAATTGTTTCCATCCATAGATGTGTATGGCAATGAACTGTTTTGCAGTTACGTTGTCGCATACAACAAAGTGATAGTGCTTGCTTCGTACCAAGAGAAGAATCACATGGTAGCAGAAACTAAAGGGTTGATGGACCAAAACAATGAAGCTAAGCGATCAAAATCATTAGTGCAAGCACACGGAGAAGAGAATAAATGTTCAAGGAAAGCCGCTCTCCCCTACCATATCACTCCAACACTACTAGTTTCCTTTCTAGTTAAGTATTATGCTGCAGCATTCTCCTGCTCCTCCTATTATAATTCCTAACGTTTATTTTTCATTACTTCTCAATACATTTGTTTTGGATGAAGTAGTATTGGAATTTGAATTCATTATTTGCATTTTGGATTTGTGTACTTGCCAGCACATGCTTGTTTGGTAATGTTTTTGCTTCGGAATTGAATTATAGAAACAACATGGAATTTCAGTTATGATGTTTGGTTTGTGGAATTAGATTTTGAGTAGATCTTAATTTAGTTTCAATTCTAAATTCTGAATTCTGAAATAATTTTTTCATGTGGATTTCATCGTCAAAATTTGGAACTAACCATAAGCTTAGGTTTTTGATTTTAAATTTGATGTGAACTTGCTTCTTATTTCACATATATCTTAGTGTTTGATTGCAATGGGAAGAAAATAGTTAGAAAGAGAGAAATGACTTCAACATCTAAAGGTAGCTCTGAGCAGGTAACAACATAACCACAATGGCGGATCAATAGAACACAAACAGTTGGGAACCTTGGAGAATCCATATTTGATAGCGATTCAAGTGATGAAGTATGTGGTGACATTATGATTGATATATATGAAATCATGGCTTTAAGACTAAATATGAGATTGTTAGACTCATAAACTAAAAGCTATTTTATTTTTATGTATATTTATTTAATTTCATTTCTAATAAAGCTATTTTATTTTGTTGTGGTGAGAATTTAAACAAGCTAATTTGCATTTAATGGTTACGTATGAATGTTTTTTATTCGATAAAGTAGATAATTTGATATGTAGAGTTTAGTGTATACCAAATAATATCGAATTATTAATTATTTTTTAATATAAATCAATGGTGTATAGTCTAACTATAGTTATACATACTAATAGAAAGATTATAACATAAGATTTTAGTAGGCATGTCTTGACTATAGGGAATAGTTGAATTCCAACTTATTGTACTAGTACACTTATGTGTATTGAATAGTACTAAATTGAGGTGATTACTTTATACTGACACAAGATAATTAGTACCTCGTGGTTATTATAAATATTATTACTCTTAATCTCATGATAATTAATAGGCACATGCATATATTATTAGTTGTTTTGAATCATGAAGAGTTAGATTCATACATGGATCAATAACCTCGATGAGTTGGATGATTATAATAATTACATGGTAAATGTTAATTATTAATAAAATCTATATATTTTAAATTAGATTGATGACATCATCTTAAGGATACTTGTAAGTTTTAACTATGTCAAACCCTACAGGTAGATATTAATCTTACATATCAAATAAATTAAATAGAAGATCTCAAAAAAAAATATTAGATATTGATTAAATAAAATTTAAAATGATATAATTTAATCAATGAGTGTCTTTGAAATGTGGCTGCTTGATCCAAGTGCTGGTGATTCCCAAAAATGGGTCGCCAGAAGTGTCCCAACCCCCTTGTTTGGATCAAAGTTTTTATTTACTGCAATGGATTTTTTTTCATCAATTAACAATGTCTTTCTTGCTTGCATCAGATAATCATAATGATTTGTGTAACATGTCTCGATGGAGTGCATATTGTTTTTTAATTACTGATCTTTTTGCTGGATTAAAAGAATGCTAAGCTATTATTATATTCATTATTTCTAAAATATTTTATTTTTGTACTCTCTCTCTCTAAACATCATTGTTGGCCATATTTTAGATATCTGTTGAAGTTGTATGACTATCAACTTAGATTCGTATTTTTTCATGTCTATAATTACTATTTATATATATACGTGAATGTGTATTATTTTTATGGAGTGCATATTATTTTTATGAAGTGAATATTGAATTGTTTCCATCCATAGATGTGTATGGCAATGAACTGTTTTGCAGTTACGTTGTCGCATACAACAAAGTGATAGTGCTTGCTTCGTACCAAGAGAAGAATCACATGGTAGCAGAAACTAAAGGGTTGATGGACCAAAACAATGAAGCTAAGCGATCAAAATCATTAGTGCAAGCACACGGAGAAGAGAATAAATGTTCAAGGAAAGCCGCTCTCCCCTACCATATCACTCCAACACTACTAGTTTCCTTTCTAGTTAAGTATTATGCTGCAGCATTCTCCTGCTCCTCCTATTATAATTCCTAACGTTTATTTTTCATTACTTCTCAATACATTTGTTTTGGATGAAGTAGTATTGGAATTTGAATTCATTATTTGCATTTTGGATTTGTGTACTTGCCAGCACATGCTTGTTTGGTAATGTTTTTGCTTCGGAATTGAATTATAGAAACAACATGGAATTTCAGTTATGATGTTTGGTTTGTGGAATTAGATTTTGAGTAGATCTTAATTTAGTTTCAATTCTAAATTCTGAATTCTGAAATAATTTTTTCATGTGGATTTCATCGTCAAAATTTGGAACTAACCATAAGCTTAGGTTTTTGATTTTAAATTTGATGTGAACTTGCTTCTTATTTCACATATATCTTAGTGTTTGATTGCAATGGGAAGAAAATAGTTAGAAAGAGAGAAATGACTTCAACATCTAAAGGTAGCTCTGAGCAGGTAACAGCATAACCACAATGGCGGATCAATAGAACACAAACAGTTGGGAACCTTGGAGAATCCATATTTGATAGCGATTCAAGTGATGAAGTATGTTCTCCTCTCTGATTCAAGTTTCACATGAAAAGTAAAGCCTTTCTTGTAATATGAACATAAATTGTGTGGTTTAATCAGGCAGGGCCACCAAAGAAGTTTGTGCAATAATATTCTTATCTGCTTGTTGTGTTTAGGTTTTCATAGGGGTGGATGTTGTTGCATCTGAGTTTTATGAGCCGGATAAGATGTTATATGACCTTAAATAGAAACTAACATTTCACCAGACATGATGCGCCGTGATTAGGATAACTTTGCCACATCAAAAAGATGGTGACCAAAGGAGTTGGGGAAGAAAGTAATATCAATTTCACGGATATATTATATTTTATGTAATATCATTGGAAGATACATTGATGAAAAAGAAGATGTAATCAAAATCAAAGTAAAATATATTACAAAATAATTCTTTCTTTGATGTTTTGCTTCTTTTTATATGTTTATATTTTTTGTTATTAAAAGTAAATTATTTAAAATATATTTGTCTTCCTCATAATTTATTTTTAATTTATAATTCTATAAAAATAAACCAATAAATAATTAAAATGAATATATAAAATTATAATGAATACAAATAAAATATAGATTTATTATTTATTATTCAAGATATACTAGTTTAATGGTTTAAGTATTTAGGTGTTTTGGGTATACCGATTTATTATATATATATTTTCGGTGTTTTGGTGTTTTGGGTATAATGAATATCTAAAATTATAATGAATACAAATAAAATATAGATTTATTATTTATTATTCAGGATATACTAGTTTAATGGTTTAAGTATTTAGGTGTTTTGGGTATACCGATTTATTATATACCGATTTATAATGAATACAAATAAAATATATATATTTATTATTAAAATGAATATCTAAAATTATAATGAATACAAATAAAATATAGATTTATTATTTATTATTCAGGATATACTAGTTTAATGGTTTAAGTATTTAGGTGTTTTGGTGGATTTAGCTAGGCGTACTGAGCGACTAGCGAACCACATTATTTTTTGTGTTTATTTCTCATTTTTTGATTCTATCATGGATGGTTGCTGAATTGGTATATATATATTGCTTATTTTCTGTTGTTTCTGTGTTTCTATATCTCAATCTCACTACTATGAAAGCACAATTGCCCAACAATTATATATGGTATACCGGTTTAATGGATCGATTATTTAAGGGTTTTGTCATTTAGCAGTTTAGCAATTTATGTTTTTAGGAATTTAGTGGTATATAGGTTTTATTTATATAATAAAAATAAAAATGTTTTTTTTTTGATTTTTTTTATATTTTCAAAGGTTATAACTATTTTAAAATAATATAATTTTTAAAATCGTTTGAAATGTGAATACCATGTATAATTATATTAATCTTATTAATTATATATCATATAAATTCGATTTAAATAATTTTAATTATAGATATTATAATAATGATAAAAAATAAAAATAATAAACTATTATTAATAATATAAATATTAATTAAAATATATTTACGTAACACAAAATGATTCAAAATCAAATAAAAATATATTACTAAATAATAATAATTTATTTTTAATTGTTTCCATCTTTTTATAAGCTTATATATTTTTATGAAAAAATAAATTGTATAAATAATATCTGTCTCACTCGAAATTTATTTTGTAATTAATTTTTCTAAAAAATTAAAATATAAATAATTAAAAAGAATATTTAAAATTATAATAAATAGAAATAAAAATGAGATTTATTATTTATTAAGTTGTATACAGCTGTTATAAGGTTTATGTATTTAGGGGTTTTGGGTTATATGAGCTACTGATTTAAGTAAGTAAACATTTAATGGTCTATAGGTTTTATTTAAAAATGAAATAACAAAAAAATTATTATTTGTATTCTTTCTCATTATTTAAGATTATAACCTTTGAAAATATAAAAATTTTTATATTTTTTTCAAAAGTGAATACAATATTTATTTATAATAATCATCATAATTCTATATCACAAAAATTCAATATAAATAATGTTATCGAAAGATATTCTAATAATTATCAAAAAAATAAATTAAAAATCTATTATGAATAAAATTTATATTATTTAAAATATAATATCAAAACCTAAAATGATTCAAAAGCAAAGTAAAATATATTACATAATAATAATTATTTGTTTTAAATTTTTATTCTTTTTATAAGCTTATCTATTTTTTTAAGAAAAATTATTTTTATAAATTATATTTTTATCTTATAATTTATTTTATAATTACTATATATATATAAATAAAAAACTTTACAATCAAAATGAATTTTTTAAATTATAATGAAAACAAATAAAAATGAGATTTATTAATTATTATTTAGGGTATACCGGTTTAAAGGATTATCTATATAGGGGTATCTGGATTTTATAGTTTAGTGATTTAAGTGTTTATGCATTTAATGATTTATAAGTTTTATTTAAACAATAAAATAACAAAAAAAATATTTATTTTTTTTATTTTTTGATATTTTCAAAGGTTATAACCTTTGAAAATATAATAATTTTTAAATTTTTTTCAAAAGTGAATACAAAATTTAGCTATAATAATCATTATATTTATATATCATATAAATTCAATATAAACAATTTTATTGATAAATAATCTAATAATGATTAAAAAATAAATTAATTATCTATTATTAATAAGTTAGATATCAATTAAAATATAATTAAAAAAAGTAAAATGATTCAGAAACAAAGCAAAATATTTTACTATATAATATTTTTTTGTTTTTAATTTTTTCTTCTTTTATTACGTTTATCTATATTTTTTTGTTGAAAAATAATTTATATAAATTATATTTTCCTAACTTATAATTTATTTTGTAATTAATATTTATATAAAAATAAACAAATAAATAATTAAAATGAATATTTAAAATTATAATGAAAAAAATAAAAATGAGATTTTTTATTTATTATTTAGGAATTACATGTCTAAAAAAATTTTCTATTTAGGGTTTTCGAGATTTAGAAGTTATTGATTTAAGTATTTAGGCATTTAATGGTTTATATGTTTTATTCAAATAGTGAAATAACAAAAAATTTATTTTTGATATTTTTTCAAATTTTCAAAGATTATTACATTTGAAAATATAATAATTTTAAAATTTTTAAAAAAAGTGAATACAATATTTAGTAATAATAAATATTATAACTATATATAATATAAACTAAATATAAACAATTTTATTGATAGATATTAAGTCAATTATCAAAAAATAAATTAATAAACTATTGGTAATATGATAAATATAAATTAAAATATAATTAAAAAACCTAAAATGATTCAAAATCAAAGTAAAATTTATTACTAAATAATAATTTTTTTATAGTTTTTTCATCATTTTATAAGCTTATATGTTTTTTTGATGAAAAATATATTATTTAAATTATATTTGTATCACTCATAATTTATTTTGTAATTAATATTTCTATAAATTATTTGAATTATATTTTATGTTTACGAGTTTAAAGGTTTAAGTATTTAGGGGCTTCGGGTTTAGGAGT
The DNA here is from genome assembly GCA_029783825.1 of Sapria himalayana. Classification (NCBI taxonomy): domain Eukaryota; kingdom Viridiplantae; phylum Streptophyta; class Magnoliopsida; order Malpighiales; family Rafflesiaceae; genus Sapria; species Sapria himalayana. Next base: position 2,528,708 of record JAREIK010008249.1, read on the forward strand.
TTAGATATTTATGTTTTTAGGCATTTAATGGTTTATAAGTTTTATTTAAACAATAATATAACAAAAAATTTATTTTTATTATTTTTTCTCATTTTTGAAGGTTATAAACTTTGAAAATATAATAATTTTTAAATTTTTTTTATATGTGAATATTATATTTAGTTATGATAATTTTAATAATTATATATCATGTAAATTCAAAATAAACAATTATAATGGAATATATTATATTAATGATCAAAAAATAAATTAATAAACTATTATTAATAAGATAGATATTATTTTAAATATATTTGCAAAACGTAAATTTATTCAAAATCAAAGTTAAATATATTACAAAATAATACTTTCTTTGATGTTTTGCTTCTTTTTATAAGTTTATTTTTTTTATTAAAAGTAAATTATTTAAATTATATTTGTCTTGCTCATAATTTATTTTTAATTTATAATTCTATAAAAATAAACTAATAAATAATTAAAATGTATATTTAAAATTATAATGAATACAAATAAAATAGAGATTTATTATTTATTATTCAGGATATACTAGTTTAATGGTTTAACTATTTAGGTGTTTTGGGGTTTAGTGATTTAAGCATTTAGGCCTTTAGTGATTTATAGCTTTTATTTGAAGAATGAATAAATAAAAAATTTAATTTTTTGATTTTTTTTAATTTTTGAAGGTTATAACCTTTGAAATTATAATAATTTTTAATTTTTTTTAAATGTGAATATAATTTTCAGTAATAATAATCTTAATAATTATATATAATGTAAACTCAATATAAATAATTTTATTAATAGATATTATAATAATGATAAATAAAAAATTAATAAACTATTATTAATAAGAATGATATAAATTAAAATATAATTGCAAAATCTAAAATGATTCAAAATAAAATAAAATAGATTACTAAATAATAAATCATTGTTTTTAAGATTTTGCTTCTTTTTATAAGGATATATTTTTTTTTGATGAAAAATAAAATATTTAAATTAGATCTGTCTCACTAATAATTTATTATGTAATTAATATTACAATAAAAATAAACTGATAAATAATTAAAATAAAAATTAAAAATTATACTTAATAAAAATTAAATTGAGATTTATGATTTTTTATTAATGTACACATGTTTAATAGTTTAAGTATTTAAAGGTTTGTCGTTTATGAGTTTAGCAATTCATTATTTTAGGCATTTATTGGTTTATAGGTTTTATTTAAACAATAAAATAACAAAAAAAATTTGTAATTTTTTCTCATTTTCATAGCGTATAACCTTTGAAAATATAATAATATATAAAATTTTTTGAAATGTGAATATAATATTTAGTTTTAATAATATTAATAATTATATATCATATAAATTCACTAAAATTATTTTATTGATAGATAATATAATAATGATCAAAATTTAAATTGATAAACTATTAATAATAACATTGATATAAATTAAAAAATATTTACAAAACCCAAATTGATTCAAAATTAAAGTAAAATATATTACTGAATAATAATTTTTAATTTTTAAATTTATACTTCTTTTATAAGCATATTTTTTTTTTGATTAAAAATAAATTAATTAAAATATATATGTCGCTCTAATAATTTAATTTGTAATAAATATTTCTATAAATAATAAACTAATAAATAATTAAAATGAATATTTAAAATTATAATAAATAGAAATAAAAATTAGATTTATTAATTATTAAGTAGTATATAGCGGTTTAATGATTTATGTATTTTGGCATTATGAGGCTTAGGAGTTTACTGATTTAACTGTGTATGCATTTAGTGGTTTATTGGTTTTATTAAAAAAATAAAATAATAAAAAATTTATTTTTATTATTTTTTGATATTTTCAAAGGTTAATCTTTGAAAATATAATAATTTTTAAATTTTTTTTAAATGTGAATACAATATTTAGTTATAATAATCATTATATTTATATATCATATAAATTCAGTATAAACAATTTTATTGATAAATATTTTAATAATGATCAAAAAATAAATTAATAATCTATTATTAATAAGATAGATATCAATTAAAATATAATTAAAAAACTGAAATGATTTAGAAAAAAGCAAAATATATTACTAATAATAATTTTTTGTTTTGAATTTTTTTTTCTTTTAAAAAGTTTATCAATAATTTTTTGATGAAAAATAATTTATATAAATTATATTTGTCTAACTCAATTTATTTTGTAATTAATATTTATATATAAATAAACAAATAAATAATTAAAATGAATATTTAAAATTATAATTAAAAAAATGAGATTTATTATTTATTATTTAGGGATACCAGTTTAATTTAAATTAGATATTTCTCACTAATACTTTATTTTGTAATTAATATTTCTATAAAAATAAACTGATAAATATTTAAAATAGAAATTTAAAATTATACTGAATAAAATTTAAAATGAGATTTATGATTTATTATTACTGTATACCAGTTTAATGGATTAAGTATTTAAAGATTTTTTCATTTAGGATTTTAGCGATTTATGTTTTTAGGCTTTTTGTGGTATATACGTTTTATTTAAAAAAATAAAATATCAAAAAAACTTTCTATAATTTTTTCTCATTTTCATAGGTTATAAATTTTGAAAATATAATAATTTTTTAAATTTTTTGAAATGTGAACACAATACTTAGTTATAATATATATTAATAATTATATATCATATAAATTCAATATAAACAATTTTATTGATATATATTATAATAATGATCAAAATTATATTTATAAACTATTGATATTAAGATAGATATTAATTAAAAATAAATACAAAACATAAATTGATTCAAAATTATAGTAAAATATATTTCTGGATTAAAATTTTTAATTTTTAAATTTTTACTTCTTTTATAAGCATATATATTATTTAAATTATATCTGTCACACTCATAATTTATTTTTTAATAAATATTTATATAAAAATAAACTAATAAATAATTAAAATGAATATTTAAAATTATAATAAATATAATTAAAAATTAGATTACTTAATTATTAAGTAGTATATAGTGGTTTGATGGTTTATGTATTTTGGCATTACGGGGTTTATGAGTTTACTGATTTAACTATGTATGCATTTAGTAGTTTATAGTTGTTATTAAAAAAAAATATCAAAAAATTTATTTTTTTTATTTTTTGATATTTTCAAAGGTATAAACCTTTGAAAATATAATAATTTTTAAATTTTTCTCAAAAGTGAATACAATATTTAGTTATAATAAGCATTATATTTATAAATTGTATAAATTCAATATAAATATTTTTATTGATAAATATTCTAATAATGATCAAAGAATAAATTAATAATCTATTATTAATTAGATAGATATCAATTTAAATATTATTACAAAACAGAAAATGATTCAGAAACAAAGCAAAATATATTACTATATAATAATTTTTTATTTTGAGTATTTTTCTTTTAAAAAGTTTATCTATATTTTTTTGATGAAAAATAATTATATAAATTATATTTGTCTAACTCAATTTATTGTGAAATTGATAATTATATAAAAATAAACTAATAAATATTTTAAATTATAATGAAAAAAATAATATTGAGATTTATTATTTATTATTTAGAGTATACTAGTTTAAAATGAGTATCAATTTAGGGTTTTCGAGATTTAGGAGTTATTGATTTAAGTATTTAGGCATTTAGCGGCCATAGGAATTTTTTAAATAATGAAATAATAAAAAAATTATTTTTGTTATTTTTTCACATTTTTAAAGTTTATAACATTTGAAAATATAATAATTTTAAAATTTTTTTAATATGTGAATAAAATATTTAGTAAAAATAATCATTATAATTATATATAATATAAACTAATTATAAATAATTTCATTGATAGATATGATATCAATTATTAAAAAATAAATTAATAAACTATTATTAATATGATAGATATAAATTAAAATATAATTACAAAAGCTAAAATGATTCGAAATCAATATAAAATTTATTACTAAATAATAATTTTTTGTTTTTAATTTTTACTTCTTTTTATAAGATTATATTTTTTTTATTAAAAGTTAATTATTAATATTATATTTGTCTGAATAATTATTTAATTTGTAATTAATATTTATATAAAAAATAAACTAATAAATATGTAATATTAATTTTTAAAATTATAATGAATACAAATTAAAATGAGATTTAAGATTTATTATTGCTGTATATGCAATTTATTTTTTGATAATCTATTTGTATAAATAAATATTTTGTCTTTTTTAATATTTTTATGTAAGTGCAGGAAAGGAAATATTAAGAGGCCGAGAATGCTGCAGTAGCACAATAACAGAGGTCTCGGTGACAGGACAGCTGGCCGAAATTGTAGTAGAGCATGACTAATCTCATAATCCGACCCGCTCTAGTTAAACGAACCGAGAGAAATTTTAATATAAAATGTTTTGTAATTTTAATTTCAGGTGGCTGTTTTTGGACCCGTGGAACTGTTCATCATCTCTCTCTTCTCTCGATGCGATTTATCGCGACTATTCTGTGTGCTGCATACTGTAAGACCTTCCTGTTGCTTTAATCTCTAATGCAAGAGCATTTTTTGGTGGATTTAGCTAGTCGTACTGAACGACTATTGAACCACATTATTTTCTGTGTTTATTGCTCATTTTTTTATTCTATCATGGATGGTTGTTGTATTGGGATATATATATTGCTAGTTTTATGTTGTTTCTGTGTTTCTGTATCTCAATCTCACTACCGTGGAAGCACAATTGCCCAATAATTATATATGGTATACCAGTTTAATGAATCGATTATTTAGGTGTTTTGTCGTTTACGAGTTTAGTAATTTATGTTTTTAGGCATTTAGAGGTATAAAGGTTTTATTTATATAATAAAAATAAAACTTTTTTTTTTATTTTTTTTAGATTTTGAAAGGTTATAACCTTTAAAAATAAATTAATTTTTAAAATCTTTTGAAATTTGAATATCATGTGTAATTATATTAATCTTATTAATTATATATCATATAAATTCAATATAAATAATTATAATGATATATATTATAATAATGATTAAAAATTAAATTAATAAACTATTGTTAATAATATAAATATTAATTAATATATATTTACATAACACAAAATGATTCAAAATCAAATAAAAATATATTACTAAATAAAATATTTAATTTTTAATTTTTTCCATCTTTTTATAATCTTATATTTTTTATGATTAAAAATAAATTATATAAATAATATCTGTCTCACTCAAAATTTATTTTGTAATTAATTTTTCTAAAAATTAAAATATAAATAATTAAAATGAATATTTAAAATTATAATAAATAGAAATAAAAATGATATTTATTATTTATTAATTAGTATACAGTTGTTATAAGGTTTATGTATTTAGGGGTTCACGTTTTATGAGCTACTGATATAAGTAAGTAAACATTTAGTGGTCTATAGGTTTTATTTAAAAAAGAAATAACGAAAAATTTATTTTTTGTATTCTTTCTCATTTTTTAAGATTATAACATTTGAAAATATAATAATTTTTAATTTTTTTTCAAAAGTGAATACAATATTTATTTATAATAATCATAATAATTATATATCATATAAATTCAATAAAAACAATTTTATTGATAGATATTCTAATAATTATTAAAAAATAAATTAAAAATCTTTTATGAATAAGATTAATATTACTTAAAATATAATATTAAAACCTAAAATGATTGAAAAACAAAGCAAAATACATTACTTAATAATAATTATTTGTTTTTAAATTTTTATTCTTTTTATAAGCGTATCTATTTTTTGATGAAAAATTATTTTTATAAATTATATTTTTAGCTCATAATTTTTTTATAATTAATATATATATATATATATATATATATATAAATGAAATTTATTAATTATTATTTAGGGTACCCAGGTTTAAAAGATTATCTATATAGGGGTAACGGGATTATGTAGTTTAGTGATTTAAGTGTTTAGGCATTTAGTGATTTATAAGTTTTATTTAAACAATGAAATAACAAAAAAAAATATTTTTTTTTGTTTTTTCACATGTTCAAAGGTTATAATGTTTGAAAATATAAAAATTTTAAAACTTTTTTTAAAAGTGAATACAATATTTAGTTATAATAATTATTAAATTTATATATCATATAAAATTAATATAAACATTTTTATTGAAAATATTCTAATAATGATCAAAAAATAAATTAATAATCTATTATTAATAAGTTAGATATCAGTTAAAATATAATTATAAAACCTAAAATGATTCTGAAACAAAGCAAAATATATTACTATATAATATTTTTTTGTTTTTAATTTTTTTCTTCTTTTATTAAGTTTATCGATATTTTTTTGTTGAAAAATAATTTATATAAATTATTTGTGTATAACTTATAATTTATTTTATAATTAATATTTATATAAAAATAAACAAATAAATAATTAAAATGAATATTTAAAATTATAATGAAAAAAATAAAAATGAGATTTATTATTTATTATTTTGGATATACATGTTTAAAAAGTTTATCTATTTATGGTTTTCAAGATTTAGAATTTATTGATTTATGTATTTATGCATTTAATGGTTTATAGGTTTTATACAAACAATGAAATAACAAAAAATTTATCTTTGATATTTTTTTAAAATTTTCAAAGGTTATTACATTTGAAAATATAATAATTTAAAATTTTTGAAAAATGTGAATACAATATTTAATAATAATAAATATTATAACTATATATAATATAAACTAAATATAAATAATTTTATTGATAGATATTATATCAATTATCAAAAAATAAATTAATAAACTATTATTAATATGATAGATATAAATTAAAATATAATTAAAAAACCTAAAATGATTCAAAATCAAAGTAAAATTTATTACTAAATAATAATTTTTTTTATTGTTTGCATCATTTTATAAGCTTATATGTTTTTTTGATGAAAAATATATTATTTAAATTATATTTGTATCACTTATAATTTATTTTATAATTAATATTTCTATAAATTTGTTAAATTATATTTAAGATTTATGAGTTTAAAGGTTTAAGTATTTAGGGGCTTCGGGGTTTAAGAGTTTAGATATTTATCTATTTAGGCATTTAATCATTTATTAGTTTTATTTAAACAATGATATAACAAAAAATTTATTTTTGTTATTTTTTCTCATTTTTGAAGGTTATAAACATTTAAAATAAAACAATTTTTAAATTTTATTTATATGTGAATACGATATTTAGTTATGATAATCTTAAAATTTATATATCATGTAAATTCAATATAAACAATTATATTGCAATATATTATATTAAAGATCAAAAAATAAATTAATAAACTATAATTAATAAGATAGATATTATTTTAAATATATTTGCAAAATGTAAATTTATTCAAAATCAAAGTAAAATATATTACAAAATAATACTTTCTTTGATCTTTTGTTTCTTCTTATAAGTTTATATTTTTTTTATAAAAAGTAAATTATTTAAATTATATTTGTCTTCCTCATAATTTATTTTTAATTTATAATTCTATAAAAATAAACCAATAAATAATTAAAATGAATATTTAAAATTATAATATTTACAAATAAAATAGAGATTTATTATTTATTATTCAGGATATACTTGTTTAATGGTTTAAGTATATAGGTGTTTTGAGGTTTAGTGATTTATGTGTTTAGGCCTTTAGTGATTTATAGTTTTTATTTAAGAATGAATATATAAATAATTTAATTTTTTGATTTTTTTAATTTTTGAAGGTTATAACATTTGAAATTATAATATTTTTTAATTTTTTATAAATGTGAATATAATATTCAGTAATAATAATCTTAATAATTATATATAATGTAAACTCAATATAAATAATTTTATTAATAGATATAATAATAATGATAAATAAAAAATTAATAAACTATTATTAATAAGAATGATATAAATTAAAATATAATTGCAAAATTTAAAATGATTAAAAATAAAATAAAATAGATTACTAAATAATAAATCATTGTTTTTAAAATTTTGCTTCTTTTTATAAGGATATATTCTTTTTCTGATGAAAAATAAAATATTTAAATTAGATCTGTCTCACTAATAATTTATTTTGTAATTAATATTTCTATAAAAATAAACTGATAAATAATTATAATAGAAATTTAAAAATATACTTAATAAAAATTAAATTGAGATTTCTGATATTTTATTAATGTACACTTGTTTAATAGTTTAAGTATTTAAAGGTTTTGTCATTTAGGAGTTTAGCAATTTATATTTTTAGGCATTTAGTTGTTTATACGTTTTATTTAAACAATAAAATAAGAAAAAAAAAATTGTAATTTTTTATTTTTTTCATAGGTGATAACCTTTGAAAATATAATAATATTTAATTTTTTTTGAAATATGAATACAATATTTAGTTATAATAATATTAATAATTATATATCATATAAATTCAATATAAATAATTTTATTGATATATAATATAATAATGATCAAATTTAAATTAATAAACTATTAATAAAAAGATTGATATTAATTAAAATATATTTACAAAACCCAAATTGATTCAAAATTAAAGTAAAATATATTACTGAATAATAATTTTAAATTTTTAAATTTTTACTTCTTTTATAAGCATATATATTTTTTTGATTAAAATTAAATTAATTAAAATATATATGTCACTCTCATAATTTAATTTGCAAAAAATATTTATATAAAAATAAACTAATAAATAATTAAAATAAATATTTAAAATTATAATAAATATAAATAAAAATTAGATTTATTAATTATTAAGTAGTATATATCTGTTTAATGGTTTATGTATATAGGCATTATGAGGTTTAAGAGTTTACTGATTTAACTGTGTATGCATTTAGTGATTTATAGGTTTTATTAAAATAATAAAATAATAAAATAATTATTTTTATTATTTTTTAATATTTTCAAAGTTTATTACCTTTGAAAATATAATAATTTTTAAATTTTTTTAAAATGTGAATACAATATTTAGTTTTAATAATCATTATATTTATATGTCATATAAATTCAATATAAACAATTTTATTGATAAATATTTTTATATTGATCAAAATATAAATTAATAATCTATTATTAATAAGATATATATCAAATAAAATATAATTTCAAAACCTAAAATGATTCAGAAGAAAAGCAATAAAATGATAAAAAATTATTAAAATTTTTTTTGTTATTTTATTTTTTTAAATAAAACCTATATACCAATAAAAGCCTAAAAACATAAATCGCTAAACTCATAACGACAAAACCTTTATATACTTAAATCATTAACCTGGTATACATTAATAATAAATCATAAATCTCATTTTAATTTTTATTCAGTATAATTTTAAATTTTTATTTTAATTATTTATCAATTTATTTTATAGAAATATAAATAAAAAAATAAATTATTATTGAGACGGATCTAATTTAAATTAAACCGGTATCCCTAAATAATAAATAATAAATAATAAATAATAAATCTCATTTTTTTTCATTATAATTTTAAATATTAATTTTAATTATTTATTTGTTTATTTATATATAAATATCAATTAAAAAATAAATTGAGTTAGACAAATATAATTTATATAAATTATTTTTTATCAAAAAATTATCGATAAACTTATTTATCAAAAAAATTATATAAATTTATATAATTTATATAAATATTCTTCTGAATCATTTTATGTTTTGTAATTATATTTTAATTCATATCTATCTTATTAATAATAGATTATTAATTTATTTTTTGATCATTATTAGAATATTTATCTATAAAATTATTTATATTGAATTTATATGATATATATATATAATGATTATTATAACTAAATATTGTATTCACATTTAAAAAAAAGTTAATAATTATTATATTTTCAAAGGTTATAACCTTTGAAAATATCAAAAAATAATAAAAATAAATTTTTTATTATTTTATTTTTTTAATAAAACCTATAAACCACTAAATGCATACACAATTAAATCAGTACACTCCTAAACCTCATAATGCATAAATACATAAACCATTAAACTGCGATATACTACTTAATAATTAATAAATCTAATTTTTATTTCTATTTATTATAATTTTAAATATTCATTTTAATTATTTATTAGTTTATTTTTATAGAAATATTTATTACAAATTAAATTATGAGAGCGACATATATATTTTAATTAATTTATTTTTAATCAAAAAAAATATATGCTTATAACAGAAGTAAAAATTTTAAAATTAAAAATTATTATCCAGTAATATATTTTACTTTAATTTTGAATCAATTTGGGTTTTGTAAATATTTTTAAATAATATCAATCTTTTTATTAATAGTTTATTAATTTAAATTTTGATCATTATTATATTATTTATCAATAAAATTGTTTATATTGAATTTATATGATATATAATTATTAATATCATCATAACTAACTATTGTACTCACATTTCAAAAAATTCAAATTTTTTGAAATGCCTCAAAACATGAATTGCTTAACTCCTAAACGACAAAACCTATAAATACTTAAACTATTAAATAGGTGTACATTAATAAAAAAAATCATAAATCTCAATTTAATTTTTATTAAGTATAATTTTAAATTTTTATTTTAATTATTTATCAGTTTATTTTTATAGAAATATTAATTACAAAATAAATTATTAGTGAGACAGATCTAATTTAAATAATTTATTTTCCATAAAAAAAAATATATATCCTTATAAAAATAGCAAAAATTTTAAAAACAAAAATTTATTATTTAGTAATATATTTTATTTTTATTTTGAATCATTTTAGATTTTGCAATTATATTTTAATTTATATAACTCTTATTAATAATAGTTTATCCATTTTTTATTGATCATTATTATAATATATATTAATAAAATTATTTATATTGAGTTTATATTATAGATAATTATTAAGATTATTATTACTGAATATTATATTCACATTTAAAAAAAATTAAAAATTATTATAATTTCAAAGGTTATAACCTTCAAAAATAAAAAAAAAATCAAAAAATTAAATTTTTTATTTTTTTATTCTTTAAATAAAAACTATAAATCACTAAAGGCCTAAACACTTAAATCACTAAACACGAAAACACCTAAATAGTTAAACCATTAAACTAGTATATCCTGAATAATAAATAATAAATCTATATTTTATTTGTATTCATTATAATTTTAGATATTCATTTTAATTATTTATTGGTTTATTTTTATATAATTATAAATTAAAAATAAATTATGAGGAAGACAAATATATTTTAAATAATTTACTTTTAATAACAAAAAATATAAACTTATAAAAAGAAGCAAAACATCAAAGAAAGTATTATTTTGTAATATATTTTACTTTGATTTTGAATAAATTTAAGTTTTGCAAATATATTTAAAAGAATATCTATCTTATTAATAATAGTTTATTAAATTATTTTTTTATCATTAATATAATATATTTCAATATAATTATTTATATTGAATTTACATGATATATAATTATTAAGATTATCATAACTAAATATTGTATTCACATATAAAAAAAATTTAACAATTGCTATGTATCCATATAATTTATCGTTACTATATATATTTAATTATTTATATAATATCTATCTTAATTTATCCATGATCATATATGTATATATATATATGAAGATCTATCTTAATTACTATATATATTTAATGTATCCATGATCATAAATGTGCACTCTATTCTTCTTCTCTCTCTCTCTCAATTATGTACTGAAATATTTTGGGTTAATAAATCTGCAAGTGCTATGTATTTTTCTGGTATTTGTTGTTATGTTCATTTGGTTCATTTGGTTCCTTGTGATATCATGTTATGTTCTACATAATCCATTAATATTATATTCATCATAATCATTATATATAAATGGATAGAAAATTCTAATACTTCAAGTAGTTCCATAAGATCCCATACTTGATTAGAGTACATGAATTGTATTTTATTCCTTATAAAAATTTTATCATAGTTATAAAAATTAGTATCCAACTCATCAAGGATTCTATCATAAGACTTTCTAAAGAGTGTATATCTCATAGGTTGATGAAAAATCCACCCACAATAATGAGACACTTCATTTGGATATCCAATTTTAGTAATACACTATGTATATGATGATTCTTATAAGCCATCGTGGTCATGCTCTTGGAGTTGTGTAACCATCATGTTGATGGTTGGATCATAAGGTTCGGTATCAATAATTTTTTCAACAATCATCCCACTATGACAATGTAATAGAATATTTGGAATATTATCTTGTGGTATTTCTTTTGGCATTATCATTATCAAAAAAGTTTGTTCTAGTTTATCTTCTCTCATTTCTTCTAGATTAATTTTACTTCTAATTATAGCCTTGTGGTTCATCACATAGTCTTCTTCCAATAATTGGTCATTAATATTAATAATGACATATTGATCCTTTAGACTATAAAATAAGCCACCCTTGGTTCATCTGAAATATTTTATAAAAAAACAAACTTCTAATCTTGATTATATCTTATCTACTTTCCCTTTCTGCACGTGCATTGGGCAACCCCAAAGGCAAATGTATTTTAGATTAGGCATGTTCCTTGTCCACATTTTAGTTGGTATAGAAAGTACTAACTTAGATGACACTGAGTTTAGAACATAAGATATTATTTTTAATGCATATCCCCAAAAAGAATTAGGTATATCTAACTTATTATTAATCTTTTCATGCCCATAATAATCTTATTCTTTCATTCTGCTACACCATTATTTTGTAAAATATCAAATATAGACAATTGAGATGAAGTCCCTTATTTTAATAAGTAATCTATAAACACTCCCAATGGGTACTCACCACCATTATAAGATTAAAATGTTTCTCTATTTCTACCTAAAACTTTTTGAATTTCTCAAAGTCTATGTACTTACAACATATTAAATAAATATACTAATCATCGATGATTATGATTAGATACTTAAAGTTACTTCTTGCTCGAATAGTCACGGGTCTACACAAATTAGAATGAATTAATTCTAGTAGTTCTTTGGTTGTATAACCTTTAGCTATGAAAGGTAACCTGGTTGGTCTTTCCTTCTAAGCATGACTCATAAGCTGGAAGTGTCTCCACTTCCAATGAACCCAAAGGTATATTTGTAACTAGTTTTAAAATCTATTTTAGATTTATATGAACTAGGCATGAATGTAAAAAAAATATTTAGTTTATTTGGGAAGATTACTTTCTCTTACATAGTAAAATATTTATGTTATTCAATTTTTTTTTCTAGTGAAGGAGAGACATAATATAAAAATTATTTTTTTATGAACCAAAATTAATAAATCTTTTATTTTCGTTGAATGTGACAAAATCATTGAATAGAAATAAATATACATCTTCAACCAAACTGAAAACATAAATTAAATTCATTTTAATTAAGGGTACATAAATAAAATCTTTTAATAATAAATATTTGTCTCTTGCATAATTATTTCTCTTCCGGATAAATATCTACCTATATGAATTGATAATCTCAAAACTTATAAGCTTCCTAAAATAGGTATCATTAATCCTTCTAATAGAACATAGATTTTATTGGTAACCAATATTCATCATACATTTGATAAAAATCTATCTGCATGATTTGAAAATCTCAAAACTTATAAGTTTTCTAAAATACGTGTCATCAATCCTTCTGACAAAAATTAGATTTTATCATTACTCAATATGTCTCATATATATAATAAAATTATTCAATTCACATAATACATGAATCTATTTCTAAATCATACTATTTACAAATCAAAATAAAACTATTCAATTTAGTTTATTAATTACTTCAATATTAAGAGTGATAGTATATATTATAATAGTGATATATATTATTTTATATGCTGGTATAAAATAATTACATCATTATAGTCATATTCAATATGCACAAGTATACTAATACTAGAAGTTAGAACTTCATCATTATATATAATCAAGATAGATCTACTGAAATCTTACACTACAATCTTACCGATAGATTATCCAATTCTATTTAGATCATAAATAATATACTTATATTATATAAAAATTGATGATTTGATCTTCCATGAGTAAGGCAAACTCTATGTACCAAATCATCTACTATGCAAAATAAATGATACATGCATTTTTCATAAATTAAGCTTATTACAAATTCATTCATTTAAAACAAAAAAAAATGATTCAAACTAAACAAAAGAAAGACAACAAGAATGGTTTTTAGTTTATAAGAGTTCCAAGTCCAACACATACAACTATCATATATTCTATCACATAAAACCATCATGCATTTACATGAAACCATCATATATGCTACCATGTACAACCATTATGCATGACATAAACACACAACAATTATACATGCCATAACACAACAATTATTCACATAATCACATAAATAACTAAATATAATAGCCCAGATATTATGATTTTGGAAGGTGGTGTTCAGGGCAACACCCCAAGAAGGATTGGCCTATTCTTCGTAAGTTATTACTTATCATGATCCCTTTCAGAATTATAGTAACACATGTTTACCATAAATTCCTTCATAGTCGATGTTCCCCACTGTGAATTCCTTTGTAGTTGATGTTGGCCACCAAGTGTTATTCCATCATTGATGTTCCCCACTTTGAATTCCTCTACAATTCATTATTAGTTATAAAGACTTATTCCTCCCATGGGAATTCTCAAACTCTACCTTTTTATTACATCAATGCTTGATAAAATTATACAACCAATGCGATTAAACAAAATCACACAAAATGCAAATATAATACAACCATTTAAATAAACGTTGATCCACTTACATTATCATCCATTTGTAAGATCATAATAGCTAGGCATTTCATTTGTCTTGTAGAGGTTAGAACACCTCCATTTCATCCAAGGCATACATCTATTCAAATAACCATTGATCCATATTAAAGTTTGATTAATATACATGTAGTATCATGACCTTGCTTTGATACAATTGTTGGATTGAAACCCACTTTTTCCCCATGCTTTGTGCAAATAGAGAAGAGAGATTATAAAAACTCATAACAAAATGAAACATACCTGATTTTTCTCTCAATTGAATGTGTTCTAAGTCTTTAGACTGTATTTCTCAATGCCAAAGAATGGAAGAGAAGGTGGATCTCCTCAAGATCAATACAATATCATGAAAAACATATAAGAGGAAGAAGAAGACTTGCTCTCTCTTTCCTCTTTTCATTTTATATTATATCTTTTTGTTTTTTTTCTAAATTCATGCAAAATTGTTTTTGAAAAATTATTAAAACAAAAATAAATTTAATTTTATGAATTAGTCAATAATGGCTCTTGTCAAGGCTAATATAGGGACCTAAAAGATTAAATAAGATCTTGGGCTCCTAATATAAATTATTAACCCTATTTAGATTAATTATAAATCATCACACAAATGAATTATAATTATACTTTCTTACTTATTTCAAAGTATAACTCATGTAATTTATTATTAAATACATATTTATCTCCCCACACTAATATTACAAATACTCATTGATTATATTAGATCATTAATAATTTTATTTAATCAACATCTAATATTTTCTGAAATATTCTACTTAATTTATTTGATATGTTAGATTAGTTTCCATTTGCATGGTTTGATATAAGCAAAACTTATAAGTATCTTCAAGGAGATGTTATCAATCCAATTTACAGGATGTGAACTTTATTAATAATTAATATTTACCATATAGTTATTATAATTTTCCAACTCATCGAGATTATTGATCCATATATGAATTTCACTCTTCATGAATCAAAAGAACAAGTAATACATGCATGTGCCTATTAATTATCTTCAGATTAAAAGTAATAATATTTATAATAACAATGAGGTATCATATCAATTATTTTATGTGTCAATATAAAATAATCACCTCAAGTTAATCTCTTTCAATACATATAAGTATACTAGCATAAAAAGTTAGAATTTAACAATTTTTCATAGTTAAGAAAGGCCTATTGAAATCTTGTGCTATAATTTTACCATTAGTATATGCAGCTCCATTTCGACTATGAACTATTGACTTATATTCAACAAAGATTGATAATTTGATCTTCTATGTGTAAGCTAAACTCTACAAATCAATTAATCTATTATGCTGAATTAAAATAAATTAGCTCATACATATTCTCACTGCAACAAAATACTATAATTTTATTAGAAATAAAATTAAACAAATATTTAATATAACAATAAAATGACTTTTAGTATATAGCCTTAACATCAACAACTCATTATATTGTTGCATCAACTTGTTGATTAATGCCTTTAAATGAGCCTTGAAGAACAAGAATGATCCATGAGTGGGGTAAATAATTGTTTTCACATAGATAGTGGATCACCACATTTTTTTTGGAGGGGTGGCCACAGGAAAAAGGTCTGCTTGATGGAGAGAAGATGAGGACTCCAACCTCAGCACCACAAAGCATCACCAAATCACTTGCCTTTTTTGTAGATTCCACACCTTCATTTTGAGAATGAGATTAGCATGTCATCTTCTCTGTCTATCATCTTCATTGTTATCTCTAAGGTCCCTCATGTTTGCTTTCCTAGCACAGAAGAAATTTATGCTTTTAATGTTGATCAAATAAAAGTTTCTTTGAAAAATAAACAAATTGGACTTTGAGTTGTCTTGATGAAAGAAGAATTATAAAAAAACCACATGTGGCTAAACAAAATTTAAACATGGCCAAGTGAAGTTCTAGAAGAAGAAAAAAATAAAATCCTTACAGAACCTTTTCTCCACTCATTCTCCATGAATACAACAACCTTTAACTCCAATTCTTAATATATATCAAAAAAACAAAGCTAACTAGAGATGTAAGATTTATGTCACAAATAGGAAGACATCGCATATTTCAAGATAAAATAAGTAATAGAAAAATATAAGAATAAAAAAAAACAAATATTAGAGAGACAGCTAATTCAAACTAGATACTAATTAAGACATAAAAATATGTAGAAACTTTATACCAACAATTTAATTTAATAGGATTTTAGAAACTAAAAAAACAAATATTACGCATGAACATATATTATTTGGTATCAATTTATAAAGACAAAAGTGATATATAACATTGATGAAATTATATATACAAAAAAATAAAATAAAATTATATGATGAAATATTTTAAAAATGATCACAAAAAAAATTATTCTTTGATAAGTTATAAAAAAATTTAAAGAAAAAAAGTATATATAATACTTATTCATTTAAAGAAAACATACCATAAAATGTGCAAATAATTTGAAACGTAGCCCTTCATAAGAAAAGGAACATCACTATTATATAAGTAAATATAACTGATATGAGTATTTGAATACTACCTTAATGTTGTACTACCTTAATGTTGTAGGTACTATCTTAATTTTGCCATTAAGGTAGTATCTACAGTATATTAATGTAGTACCTACATTAAATTAAGGTAGTAATCATCACTTTAGTTTCTTAATCATAATAATTTTTTTTTCATTTGTACGGACTGATATAATATTGATTCGTATTACCTTATTCCCATTTATTTTCAAATTAACTACTTGAAACATACTGCTCTATATAAATAAATAGTAAAAGAGAAATTAAATTTACAACATTAGTAGGAAATGAATAAAATTAATAGTCATACCCATGATTTCTATTTTAATTTTAGGAAATATTTTTGGTGAGACCACTTTTCACGAGAATAAATTGCACAAAATTACTTAGAAATTCTAAAACTTTACATGTAAAAGGAGAGAAAAAAAAGAAAGAAAAACAGAAGAAAAAAGGAAAAAAATAGCGAGTGGAAAGAGAGAGAGAGAGATAGGGGAAGAAGAGAGAAATAGTGAGGAGAGAGAGATAAGGGGAAGAAGATAGAAAAAGAGAGGAGAGGGGGAGGATAGATGACGAGAGAAAAGGTAGAGGAAGGAGAGTTAGAGATAGAGAGAGAGAGAGAGGATGGAGAAATGAGAGAGAGAGAGAGGATGGAGAAATGAGAGAGAGAGAGAGGATGGAGAAATGAGAGGGAGAGAGAGAGAGACAGGATGGAGAAAGGAGAGAGCGAGTGGATGGAGAAAGGAGATAGAGTGGATGGAGAAAGGAGAGAGAGAGAGGAAGAGAAAGGGGAGGGGGGAGGGAGGAAAGAGAATGGGTAGAGGAAGGAGAGGCGGGAGAGAGAGAGAAAGGAAATGCACATATAGAGAGAAAGGGGGAGGGAGGAGCGAGAACATAAACATAAAGAGAGAGAAAACATGGAGGAAAAAAAGAAAGATGAGAGAGAGAGATACGAAGGAGAGAGAAAGAGAAAGAAAGAAGGGAGAAAGAGAAAGAAAGAAGGGAGAAAGAGAAAGAGGAGATAGAAAGAGAGAGAAAGATAAAGAGGAGAGAGAAAGAGAAAGAAAGAGGAGAGGGATAATAGAGAGATAAAAATAGAAAGAAAAAAATTATGTTTTGGTGTAATCCAAATAAAATTTTTGAAAAAAATAAATTAAAAATGTAATATTAAAAAAATTGCACCAAACTTTTAAATATATAATTTATGGAGTACTGAATTGTTATAATACCAAAATATCCTCACCCCTCTTCTGTTGCCCATCGCCCCTTACCTGAGCTTCCCGCTAGAGCCACACGAGGAACTCCATGGAGCTTGTGGAGCTTCAGTAGAGGAGCTCGATGGGGCTCCAACGATGAGATGTAGCGAGGGGCGAGAGGAGAGGGGCAAGGGTGAGGGGTTAGGAGAGAGAGGTCCAGGGCAAGGGGTAAGGAGAGAGGTGTGAGTATTTTGACATCATGACAATTCAATGCCCCAAATTTAATTATTTAATAGTTTGATATTTTTTTTAATATATTAAAATTTTAATTTAATTTATCAAATATTTTTTGAGTAGACCAAAACATAATTCTCCCAAATTAAAAATAAAAAATAAAAAAGAGAAAATATTTAAATTTCAATATTTAAGGAAATAATAAAATATTATATTTAAGTAATTTGTCATTTTAAATTCAACAATAATTCTAACCTTATGAATTTTAACATATTTTAGGTATTAGTGACGCAAAAAAAAAAAAAAAAAAAACTGGTGCTTGGCCTGTTGAACTATATCAAATTATATTATAAAATAATTCAGTTTTCAAAAATAAAATATCTTGAAAAATATTTAATAATCTCGACAGAAAAAAATGCGCAGGCGCAGCAGTTGATTCAATTTCAACGAGAAACTGGCTCCACCTCCATCTACATTAACATACCTTGGTTATTTACGTGCAACGCCGCCATACAGCAAAAGAATTGGTGTACAGCAGAATGCAAAGAATCGAGAAACAATCAGGCAATAAAAACTATCTGCCTATTCTCCTGTGCCCTGACAAGAGCAAGATCATCTTCCTTCAACGAACAAGTGAAGGCTGAGGCATCAGCTTGGCCAAATGAATTTTCTCACGTGTCATTCTATACTGCGGATTGCGGAAGAGTAGTTCAAGCAGAGTTCAGTAGGTAAACAGGCTTGCTTCTGAGAAGAAAATTCGAAACCAAAATCATTAGAAAGGTGCCTTACTTTGTGCGTAACTTCTTCCAATTCTCGTTCCAGCAAGCTTAATCTATTTTTCAAATGAACCAGTGCGTCTTCTGCAACATCAGGGGTTACATTTGAAATGTGATTTGCTATTCCAGCGACCTGAAATGTTAAATTTCTCTAAAAGATCAGATGCCGCAAGATATCATATCACATGCACACAGACACAGATCTGTGTGACGGCCGCATAGGCTCTGGCAGATGCCGATGTACGATGGATGTACCGTCAAAATGTTTGAGCACAAGTTGAATAACATGTGAGCTAATTGTACTCGATCATCCTCGCTCTCCTGCAAAGGATTCACTCAGCTGTTTCAGCTATCAGATTAAGCAGAGAATAGTTAGGCTATATTGCAGTATAACACTGGATCGACCTTCAATTTGTTCATCAATCTCTGTTCTTCATCGAAATTGATATATGGATTTTTTCCAACAGAGATACGATGATGCGCGAGCTCCTCCCTCACGCGTGAAAGAATTGTCTCTGCTCTCGCAAGCTTGCCATGGAGGTCTTGGTTTTCGTATTTAAGTAAGTTGTTTTCTTCCTAGAAAAACTCATGCTCGTCAGATTTGATTTGAAAAAAAGCGAGAGGATGCGACACAGTTGAAATGAACGTTATTCGTAATCCTGCCTTGATCTTTGCATGATGATGAATGCGATGCAGAAGGTTTTGTTGGCAATATAGATTCTTCACTTCTCCTTGGAGTTCTATCTCCTTTTTCTTATGACCTTTGTTCTCCATCTTCACATAATGAAGCAAGGACAAAGCTTTAGGAAAACAAAAAATTTCATTCCGCAAGAGCCAGAGTTTATGTTTCGAGTATGACACAGTTTCTTAGCAGAGAAACGAAAAATCTAACCTTTAATACTTCATTTTCTGTTTCAAATAACTGAACTTCATCCTGAAGCTTTTCCATGGCTACTTGCATAGCAACGATCTCAGCTTGTTTCTCATCGATTTCCTCTAACCATCTAGTAAATAAAATAAATCAACATGGTTTCTTCTATTCCAGATATCTTGATCACAGCAATGAGATTATTCCATAATAAAGATATTGGATAGTCTGTCGCAATGGAGAGTTATTTGGTTTACCTTTTCCTTTCCTCAATAAATTCACCGAGCTGATGTTTAAGAGTGAGGATTTCTTGTTCCTGCGTGGAACATGGCCATGACGAAGATGAACATGCAAAAGATTCTACGAAAAAGAGTGCTGTGCTGTCTCTTTTCTCTGTAAGCTTGTTTACCTCCATGCGCTTTGTAGCTTGCACTTTTCCTGCAGGCTCCTGCACTTTTTGATTATCCAACATCGACTGCCATTAACAAGAACTTGTTAATGATTGAACCCGGCTCTTTAAAGGTATATAACCTCGACAACTTTATTATGATCATCTTTTGCAAGAATGAAGATAATTTTTCTTCCACATTAATATCGACATTGTTGGCTTTATTTTCTCCAACAATAAAATATAAAAAAGTACACCCTGTGTTTAATTTGTTTTTTAGTGAACTCTATGAACATTCATTAAACATGGTATTACCCTAATTGAATTTTTTGGACAAATCATGTAGCCTTTTGGGTTGGTTCACAAGAGACTACCACCCTGACATAGTTTTTTATTTTAGGTTGAATGAATCAGGCTGAGTGGTCAGCATTGTTACTATGTAGACAAATCTGATTATGGTGTGATGATTTGATTATTCTTTATGATTTTTTGTTGTTGTTTTATGAGTACAAGTGTAAAACCTCACTCAGCAAAAATCAATAAATCAATTTTATGCTCATTAGCCTTTTCAATACAATTTATTTGACAGATGATTCTGCTTTTAAATGAGATTGAAATATGATGAATGTCAAATTTCATATATCTATGTGTTAGAGCAACTCCAATGGGAGTTTGCTATAAGGGGTGCCATCTCTATAACTACTAAAATGGCACCCAAACAATAAAAAAAACTTGATCCAATGAAGTTGATATAAGAAGTGGTAAAATACCATCAAATGTCTTGGGGTGTCATATTTGGCAACATTGGAGAGAGAGAATATAGAGGATACAAAATATTAGTTATGACTACTGTGCATCTCAAAAGATCTCTCATAGGTTAAAAAAAAACTTTAATTAAAAAAATATTTAATTATTAAAATATCACCTTATTTTGGCACCTACCATTGGAGTAAAAATCTGTTTAAGAGTGCCAAAAATACTGTTCAAGTTTGCAAAATAATATTTGACACCCCTTTTTTGACATCTCCCATTGGAGTTGCTCTTAGTCATTTGTTATTTTTACTTTATATGCTTTTTTTTAATGATTTTGATTGTAAATGTTAATTTATAAGTTATCCTAATCACTTTCATATATTATTTAAGAGGATTGATTATATGATTTTTTTTATTGAGTATTATTATATTTTTATTTCTGTATGAATTTGAATTTCAACATAGTATTCAAGGCAACAAACCTTGGGAATAATAAACCCTAAATTTTTATTGAGAATTATTGTGATATAATGCACATATACATTTATTTTGGAGTTACAAAAACTCTAATTGGTAACTTCATTTTTGAAATTGTAATGTGATGATTTACTTATAATGCATAATTTATTATAAATTAGGTCATACCAAAGATAATTATTGAGTGTTGCTTACAAAAATAAAATCGAGAACTTTATGCTATATCGAGAGAGATAAATTGACTATTAGAGTAATTCAGAAGTTCTTACAGAATTTACTACAGACAACAAACAAAGGTGGCCCGCTGGCTCGAATGTCTCATGTTGGGTCATGTGTGGTTGGGTTCAACCTGGGTTAAAATTTGGCATGATCCAAGCCAGGTTCACGCCTAACCCATACTAGGCTGGGTTAGTCACAGACAAGCCGCATGGGGCACAAGCTAGCCTACCCTAGCCTATGGGCTACGGATGGCATTGGCATGGCTATACAGGTCCAGTTCAGCTGAGGCCCAATCCAGCATAGTTGCTGCCTTATATACATATTATATGAAATAAAAATAAAAATAACATTATAAAAATTTCATAATTTTAAAATTAAATTACTATGTGTATAAATATAAAAATAAAAAAATATATTAAAAAATATATTAAGCTATAAATATAAATATAAATATAAATGCTTATAAAAAATACAATAAAAAGATCATAAAATAAAATACAAGTCAGGGAAGAATCAATATCATAATATCAATCATAATATAAAATATCATTTTCACATATGTTATTATCTACTTGTATTCTCTTAATATTTTAAGCATGATAAAATTTTAATAATATTTAATTATAATTTGATCATCTTATCTTAGATTATATTTATTATCATAAAAAAAATAAATTTCAATATTATACTAGATATCATTAGATAATTATATTACGTATTATTTTAGATAACATAAAAAAATAAATTCATATGATTTATATTAATTTAATATGTTAAAATTTGAATGTTATTATGGAACAAAATAGAATAGTAATCTAATTTAATATCATGCTGCAAAATATATTTATACTAAGAATTCATTAGTTTCAAGATTCCTATATTTTCTTAGGTCTTTCATCATCTTATATGGTAACAAGTCATAATGAACAAAATTCATATAATTATAAATAATTACTGGGATACATTTTCTCTAGTATTCGAGATAATTTTAAATTAATTTATTTTTCTTAAAAATAATCATAAATTTTTTGTAATTTCAAAAAAAAAAATTTATTTTAGTAATTTTTTTTTTAAATGTTGAATTAAAACTTTCAAACACAATTTAAAACACAAAATTTTGATCATTTTTTTTTATTTTTTAATAGAGCTAAGTTTAGATTCCTACAATTTTTTTTAGCAATTTTTTTTTTTTTTGATATTGTATTTTTTTTTTGCTCCAAATTCTACATTACTCCTACTTATATAAACATAAATTATATGATAAATTTATATTATTATTAACTTATGTAAATAATATTATTATTACAAGAAATGATCAATTAAATATGTCTAAATATTATTTTCCTTTCTATTTTTCAAAGCTAAGAGATGATCAATTATTTTCCTTTGTTTTTTGATATTATATTTTCCTATAAAGCTAATAAATGTATATTATTATTAACAGATATAGATAATATTATTATGACAATAAATATATCTCACAATAGATAATTAACTATTTATTATGAGAGATGATCAAATATAAACTTAAATACAATATTCAAGTGAGAAGATGGTTTTGTAAATAACAGTACACATTGGATAAATACCGCATAATTGGTCATGTCCAATTTCACACCCAATAGATCTCGGATTACATCGTGGGTCATGCTTTCAGCAGCAGCTAGCCTGGCATTCAACTCAAATATCTGCAGAACAAGTAACAAGCACAGGCTATGTCAATAGGAAATTGAGGCCAATGCCTAGATGAAGTGAAGAATCCCACCTCTTTCTTCCTTCTCGAAGCTAAGGATTCAAGTTCCTCTATCTGAAATATTGCAGAAGCAAGCTCTTCATCCTTCTCAGATCTCATTTGCTGTGTCAGCCCTAAACCAATGCATTTAAAAGGGGAGCCAGAACCCTTGGGCCTGCTGCCATTTTTGTCAGATTTTGAAGCAGGATTTGTGGCTGCAGCATGTCCATGGTGAGTATTGCTTTCTGGTCTTGCATCTTCCTGAGCCATGGCTTCTAGTGCTTTGAACTGTCTCAGCTTTGTACGTTTTAACAATTGGAAACAAACAGAAAAAAAGAAAAAAAAAAAAACATAGCAATGGTATGAACTATAAATTGTAGCTTGCCTTCTTCTTATACTCCTTGGCTTGTGCTTCTGCATGCAGAGTTAGCTCTGCGACATGAGCTTTGAACTGAGCAATCTTTTAAAAATGGGCCACATATTATCCACCTATATAATTTTTGATTAAGGTATTACACTAAGGCATGCAAAGAAAGAACTTTACTTCTGCATCCTTCTCTGCTACATCTCTCTTGAGATTCTTGACACTCTCCCATGCTCCTCCCATGTCTGATCTTTTGCTGTCTTTCCTTGTTACCCTTTTCATGGCATTGCCTGAATCTGAAATATTTTGCATTTTCTGGGTTACAGCATCAAGCTGATATTCTAGCTCTTCTCTTTGCAATCTTTGTCGCTCAGTTTCTTCTTTTAGAATTTCCACCTAAGAACATTAGAAGCACGAGAGTGATTGCTTATATTACAGTCACACACACACACACACACACACTGTTCATCAGAAATCTGAAAAGTGACCTTTTCTTCAAGTACATTTACAGTACATTCTAGCTCTTCGACGGACCTCTCTAGGAGTTTAATCTCTGCTTCTTTTTCCTCTGAATAGATCTTTCTTGATTCGGCCAAAACCTGTGTCTTTTCTAGATTTTCTTTCATGCTGCACAACTCTAGATCTTCTTGTTCTTTCAATTTGCTGGTTAAGGCTTCAGCAGTGGTGTTTGTTTGGCCAACAGCATTGCTTTGTTGGGAAAGCTCCATCTTCAACCTTTCTACCACTTTTGTTTGCTCTGAATAATCCATTTCGAGAACAGATTTTTCAAGCAATACCTTCTCCAGGCGAGCTCTTAGCTCGACGCTCTCAAAGGAATGCGCGTCTCGAGCCTCCTCCTCCTTTTTCAAAGTCCAACTCAAGAGTTCGAATTCCATCTGATTTCTCTTTTAGCTGAGCTTCGAGCAACTGGCTTCGAGCAACAACTTGTTTCAGTTTATCTGACTTGGCTTCAAGCTCGCCCTCTAATTCTCGAAGAACTAGGCTGTGTTCTGCTTTCAGCTTGCAGATTTCATTTTTGAGCAGGTGGTTTTCCTCTTCTAAGCAATTCATCCTGCTGAGCTCTGCGCCTTGCATGTGAAGCTCGCTCTGAAGTTTCTGCATTGTTTGGTTTTGTTGATCGACAATCGACATGCATTTGGAGGAGCTTTCGAGAGTTTTTTCCTGAGTTGTGAGCTGATCCATAAGTTTCTCACGCCCAACTTCGAGTTCTTCAATCTTGCTCAAAAGAATTGCCCTGCTTTCTAGAATTTCATCAAGTTTGCACTTCGAGACATTGTTCTGGTGTTGAATTTCCTCTTCTCGAACACAGCATCGTTTGTTCATCTCCATAACTTTTGAAGTGCTCTCGCTGAGCTTCCTCTCTCTTTCTCTGGCTTCTTCTTGAAGAAGAGCAACTTCAGCTTCCTTCATCTGCTCCTTCATTTCGCCATCTACATGGTAAAAAAACAATTCTTCCTTCAAATTCTCGATACAGCTGTTGTTCTCCGCCAGCTCTTCCACCATCCATGTCAAGACTGCCAGCTCAAACTCGTTGGAGCATATTTCGACCATGAAAACTTCAACTTCCGAATTCAAGGCCTCTTCCCTCTCTTTCCCAAGTCTCTCTGCATTCAAAAATGAACTGAAAACACCTGCGATACTTAAATCCATTTCTTTCATCAGAACAGCAAGCTGAGTTGCCATGGAATTTCCCCTGTGCAGCATCACCTCCTCTTGAAGCTGCAAATCACGTATCTTCTTCTTGAAATTGTTCAACTCTGTACTTATTTCTGCAGTCTCCCCTTCTTTCTTCACGATCTGCACAAAATTGTTCTTTATGTCGCCCAGTAGCTTAGCCTCGAGTGTTTGGCACATCTTGAGCTCCCTGCCTGACTTAGAGTCACGCTCTCTCTGATCAGATATAATGGAGTTTGATGCTGATAAGCCATGTTGCAGCAGACTTTTTTCTGCGCCCAACCCCATTGCTATTTCCAACAACATTCCCATGTGGCACGCGTATAACACTGATACAGCACAGTCCTTTCCGATTATCTCGGACCAGATGTCTTCCAGCCATGATCGAACCATTGTTCTAGAGTTCAAAATAAGATCTTTTATGAGACAAAAATCATGCATCATGGGTACCAAGCTTCCCTCAAAAGTGGCTTCTGTTTGTGCGATGGCATGCTCCAGATCCTTCATGTGTGACCCAGACTGCTTCATCTGGTCTTCCAACAGCTGATCCTTGTGAATAATGATGGATCGCAAGGTATGAGCCTCACGAATTAGCATATTCTTTTCACTTGTTAATGAGATTTCTGAGTTCTTGAGTTGTTCTACTTGGAGCTTTATGGTCTCATTAGCTATGACCAATTCATTTATCATGATATCTGCCTCTTTCATTGCTTCCTGAGCTTCTCCAAACTTTGCAAAAATGTAGAACGCCTCTGCTGCCTTCTCAACTCCATCACCAACTTCCATCTCAAGAAACTGCAAAAAAAAAAAAAAGAGAGAGAGAAAGATCAGCACAGTCATTCAACGAATCAATAGATAGCTAATAAAAGATGCTGGCTGAAGGTTTGCCTCTTTGGTTTGGCGCAGGTGAGTTCCAGCTTGTCTGACAATCTGTTCGAATTCCCATACTTTATGGTCGATGCTTTCCATCTCTAGCAAAATGTGCCTTTCAAAGTTGGCGACATCAGCTTGAAATGCAGCAATCTGAGTTTTCATCCCTTTCTTAATCAATGACATTTTCATATTATTGTTCTCTTCTTCTACACAAGAGAATTTCATTTCGAGATCGACACATAGCTTCTTCATCATTTTCAGCTCCATTTTCAGAGATAAAACCTCTTCCTCTGCTTCTTCAATGGCAGAAGCAGCAGCGGCAGCAGCATGAACTGTTTCTTTCTTCATTTGATCTTCCAGCTCAGCAATGGCAGAAGCTTTGGTGCTCAGCTCAGATTGAAGATGAAGAATTTGCAGTTCATTTTTGTTGCATTCCTGCCGGTGGGCATTGTTTATCACTATTGTAGCATCTCTCAGAGAGGCGAGCATGTGCTCCATATCACTCCTCCTTTTCTTCGCATCTTCTAAGCACATCCCAATTTCTTTGATAAGTAAATCTTTTTCAGAAATTGTTCTTATCAATCTGCAAAATTGCTCAGTGATCTGAACCCGTCTCTGAGGAAACAAGCCCGAGATCAGGCCGCTCTGATCTAAGGCATCTGTAAGTTCTTCTTCTCCATTTTCAAGAACTCCTTCCATCTCACAGGCCAACAATTCCCATTCTTCTGATAAATTTCTTATCTTGCTCTCTTTCTCCATCAGACTCACATGCAGAGTAGTGTTCTCTTCTGTTAGAACATATAGCTTCTCCTGCATTTCTTCCATCTCTTTTTCCAAACGCAACACCTCATTTCTATCCCCCATCTCCTTCAAATGGTAGCTCTGAACTTCCTGTTGGAGAACGGAAAGTTCATCCTGAAGGCACACAATCACCTCGGCAGTTTCAGCTTCAGCCTGGCGGCGAACTTCTTCCATTTCTTCTTCGTTAGAAGCCTGGCATGCCCGATCATTTTGATACCACATGTTTAGCCTCTTGGCCTTGTCCAGTGATTCATACATCTTCCTAAACTTCGCTTGTGAGGTGGAGATTGATGGATGACTTCTAGCATCTTCTCTGGATGCTCTTCCCTTCAGCTTCATGATTTCCAGCTCCATTTCCCCCATTCGCTTCACATAGTGGCTGTTGCTTTTCTTGAGGTCTCCCACTTCGTCGACTGATAGCACGTGCTGGGACTCCAGAGCTTCCATAACTGATGCTGCTTCTTTCAGTTCTTGAGTTTTATCTTCCCATTGTTTAGAAAGCAAAACAATTTTCTCTTCCGCCATCCCAAGATCTCTGTTCAAGCTGCATGCCTTTTGTTGTAGTTCGCCATGGGATGTTCTTTCTTCTTCTTGAATCATCATCTTCAAAATGTCTCTCTCCAGCTGCAAATCCAGCTCTCCCACCTTATTATTCATGTCGAATTCCATGGTGTTCTTGCACTGGCTCTCAACTTTTTCGTGCGCTGCAGCTCTGATGTTGGTTGGCATCAAATGCAGATCATGCTTTTCTCTGATGAACACACACACACCAAGATTAGTCACGAATTCATGCAAGAATCAACTGGTTCTATCTGCAATTACATGAATAATCCATGGGGGAGAAATCACTCACCTATGAAATTTCTGTTTCTCTTCTAGCAGGGGATTTCCGCTATTATTCCTCTTCAGCTGAATCAACGGATAGAAATGAGGGGGGGAAACATTTAGAGCATCAACGAACGGCTCAGAACAACCATCATCATGACAGACCTGATGCGGCGGGCCACTCACTAGGGAGTTCTTATGCTCTGTGGGCTTCCGATCAAGAAGGTAAAGCAACTGGAGAGGATGAAGGTTACTACTTGCCTGTGTATTTTATCGAGACCAAAAATGCAGTGTTGTTTTGCACAAAATACCTGTTCTCTGAGAGAAGAAACCTCACCCAGGAGCACATCTCTCTCCCCTTCTCCATAGAATTCTTGAAATCTACAGTTGTTGTTTTTACATAGCTCGATGTGAAATCAGAAGAGCAAAAGAGGTGTGCATATGGGGACAGAAGCCAATCAAGAGGGAGGGGGGGGGGGGTACCTTCTTTGTTCATCCAGAAGCCTTATGTTTTCCAGTGCAAAGCGTGTCACCTCAGGATTCTTATCTAGCTTGGCTCGAAGCAAGCAGATCTCTTCCTTCAGCGCAGTGGTCTCTTCCAAAAGATATGAATCTGGAGGCAAGTAGCCATGGATGAGCGACTCCATTTTCTTGATCTTGTCTTCCCTAAATTTGAGCATCATTTTTGTGCTCCTGCTGTCTTCTTCTCTCTGACGAACCTGGGATTTAGCCCTGAACTACTGAGATGCAATCGGGCGCATGCTGTTTCTAATCAAACTATCAGAAGAAGCTACCAACAACATGGTGGTCCGGCTGGCAAGGAGGATCCCCAGCCCTATGGGCCGAGAGAGATAGCAATGGCAGGGCTTGGAGGGGAGATTTAAAAAAAAAAAAAAATCATCAAGAGAAGCTGAAGATAAATTACCAAACGATTAAGATTTTCAATTTCAGCTTCTAGTTTTTTGAGAGAAGTTTCTGCCATCTGCTCTCTTCTTAGTGCACCAGCTAGTGTTGTCTCCAAAGATTTCAACTGTTTCACCATTACTTCAGTGTGAAATCACTTGCTAAGCATCAACTTTATGTTCCACCATTAATGAAGGCCATAGGAGGAGGAAGGAGGAGGAGGAAGGAGGTCTTACTACTCATCATCTCAACCTTACCTCCGAAAAGCATTTACTATTATACTAAGGTATGATCTCCAATACATGCACTTATCATCACACCAAGGCATGACCTCCAGCACATGCATGTAATATGATTGTGTCTCATAAGTCTCAAATTTGAGACTTATTATCACACCAAGACATGACCCCAACATTACTAATGCATGTTTAATGTCGTCGTTATGTTTTCGAAAAAGGAAATAGCTGAGGATATCTAGAAATCAAACAAGGCCAACATTTTTTCTTGTTTAGCGTACCTGCTTAGTTGAAATCCTAACAAAGCCTTTGGATTCAAACTCTGGCAAATCATCACCACCCTGCTTGGCTTCATCATTGGCGGTGGAACCAAATGACAAACACCTTGCCGTGTTCTGTCGTTTTAAAGCAGAAAGTTCATCCTACGACAGACCCAACCCATCATCAAAGAACTACTTACACCTGACACATACACACACACACACACACACACACACACACACGTGTGTATGTATTACAATGAAGAAATTAGGAGGTTCAGTAGAACACCTTTAGAAGCAGTATCTGATGCTGCAAAGCAGATACATCTGCAGTGGAATCTTCATTCACTACAGCCTATACGCGATGAGCAAAATCAGGAGTCAAACAACAACAATGCACACATGCTGTTGCTGAGCAAGTTGCTAGGGCAAAATCAGGCTTACATTGTTTTTAATAAGTTTGGCTCGCTGAGCAAACTTCAGTGTGTTTAGTGTTTCAGCTGCACAGCTGGAAGAGATGATAGTTACAGTTTTTTTTATTTTTTTTTATTTTCTGGCTTTCTGTGAGATTGAAGAGGTGATAGCTACACTAAGAGATGTGGGAACCAACCATATGGAAGAGCTGACATTTGCAATGATCATTGTTTTTGAGTTCCCACCGAGCGAATCCTGAACAACATCATCATATGCATGCCCTTAGGTTTTTATGGTGGAACAGGTTGTAATGACGAGGACAACAAACATGGAGGGGGTGTGGCCTGGCTCAACCTGAAGAAGGAACGTTAGCCTCGAATCCCGGTAAGGCACATGTTTTGGTTTTCCATTTGCCACGTCCACTAGAATCATGATTACATGGCTGCACATATGAACACATATATTCATCACATCTATAAAGAATAAAACCAAAAATATATTTAAAAAAAAAAAAAACATACACAATCCTAATTAAATAAAATAATTTCACTTTTAATTTCTTATTTAGGGACAATATATATTTGTTATTTATTATTAGAGTGTTTAGAAAAGCCATCAGAGCTTCTTATCATACATGCAGGTCTGGTTTGAATAAACTCTATAGAAATATGATTAGAGAGTAATCTAGGTATCTAATCATATTTATTGATAAATATTTGAAATATATATTAATATATTAAAATATACGTTAGAAAATTAATAAGTTATGATATAATTAGAATATAAGTTAGATCAATTTAGCATGTATTATATAGATATTAAGATTATACATTAAATTTCTTATGCAAGCTTTATAATATTTTTATTTTATTCTTTTTTTTCTTATCCTGACAATATTAGAAACTAATATCATGACTTTCAGAGAAAATTATTATTTTTTTGCAGATAAATATATATTATGAAGAATACATGTCTAGATTGAAAGGTAAATTACCTTGAGATGAAACTTAAGGCAAAAGGATTTACTCAGCTCGGCATGAAGAATATATTTCTTCATGGTGAAATTGAGAGAAGATGTATATGAAATAGCTATTAGGGGTTTGAGCTGTATAATTAGAGGTGTCAAATGAGTCGTGTTAGACTGACACAACCCATTTTTTAGGCTCAGCCAGGCCACCATGGAGGTGTATATGGAGCAGTCGCAGGGATTTCAAGCAGTATAATTAGGTCTCAGATGAATCATGCCAGGCTGACATTGCCAATTTTTTTAGGCTCAATTGGACCACCACAGTCCATAACATGCCCAGACCGACATGATTTGTATCACCACTCTAAAGAAGGACAACCCAACACAACCCATTGGCTCGCTAATTGCTCGAATTGTGGTAGGCCATGTCAGTCGGGTCGGGTTGGGACCTTTTCAACACCCTTGTGAACTAGACATGGCTCGAACCTAGGCTAGCATAGGTTCATTTCAAGTTAGCTCGGGTTAATGCCAAACTAGCATGGGATGGATATGCTACATTGTGCTAGGTTACATCTTTTGTGGCACATAATCTGGAAACTAGCTCTCCACAGAACAAGTCATTTAAGTATATATTCAAATTCGATATTATGAATATTCAAATTCGAGTTGAGCAACAAAATATACCAAGAGAAGATCTATTACAAGATTTTATATATATCTTAAAAATAACTTTATATTTTAAAAAAATAAGAGACATGTAATTATTTTGATATTAAAAAAAAAAAAAGAAACATGTAAGTATATATTCTTTTCTCTCACTATCCTTTCCTATGACAGTCAATCAATGGGACTTATAATCTCCAATACGATATTTCATAAACGGACAAAATAGATTATAGTGAATTATTTTTTTCTCTGAGAAAGAATCTAGAATGATACTTTTACTACAATGCATTCGTATTTTATATTTTTTTATGTTGCTTGATTTAAAAACCTAATTCATGAGCTGTCTTAATTATTTGAGTATTAAAAATTCAATTTGTATTTATTTTATTTTTGTATTTCAATTATAAATAATATATATATATATATATATATGCATAAATTAAATTGAGTAAAAAAAAGATGAATACTATAATCATTGAAACACGAATTTGATATCTAGGTCAAAAGATAATATTATTTGGATTTAAGGAGAGAGAGAGTGAATGAAGAAGAAAAAAAAGAAAAAAAAAATTCATATAACATTAATAATATAATACAATTCATGGGGAATTAAAATTCATATAATACACATTAATAATATAAAAAAATATTGTTAATCATTATTCATAGTTTTCAAGTGAAATAAGAAAAAAAAATTATAAATAAATTTATGAGAAATTAAATAAAAATAATAAATAAAAATTTAATAACTAAATAGATTAGAATAAATATTAATTGATAATAATAATAAATTAATTCCAGAAAAAATTAAAAAGTAGCATAAAAGATATTGGAAACATTATTTTTGGTAAATTTTATTGATAATAATGATAAATAATAATTTAACAACTAAATATCTTAATATAAGCATAATTTTTAACATAGCAAATTAAAAAATTAATTCCAATAAAATTTGATTCAAGAACCATGCCCTAATGTAGACAATAATAAATAGAAATTTAATAACTAAATTATATAAAATAATATAATTTTTAACGTAATTAAAAAATTAAGCTTCACACAGCTAATCCCAGATAATTTAAATAAAATTTAATTGATAATAATAATGAATTATTCATAATAAAATTAAAAATTGATTTTCAAGAACCATACCCTAACGTGGACAATGATTTGTTAATATTTGCAGCTTCTTTTAGGCGCTCGCCCTCAGCTCCTGAACTCTTCTGCCTAAGAAGTTAAAAAGAGTGAACAAGGTTACCGCATGGCCGTCGCTTGAAAATCAAAATTCTGAAACCTCGAACGAGCTTACCTCTCCGATCCTGCAAGGTCAACTAGATTTAATCTTGCAAACCTGAGGTTCGTCGTGGAGTCGTTTTCCCACCTGCTCTCAATTATACACGTGAAAACACTGTGGGAGCGGCTGCTCTCCCTGTTCATGTTCGTGGCTGAAACTTTCCTGTTCAGAGAACCCTGCAAACCAGCTCCCCATCTGTCAAATTCCAAAGGGCAAACACGAGTTTTAATGGGATCCGAGAATCAACAGCACCTTCCCCAGAAGATTTAGTATGTCGGAAACTGTGCGGACTTCGAATTCTGACAGATTTTCAACATACACGTTCTTCTTCGCATCCTCCCGTAGCTGCTGAGAGAGGGGCCACATAGACTGAGCGACAATTTAGAAACCCTAAATTCACCTGCTAATTAATGCCGCTTACTAGCACATTCACAGACGAGGGATCGAGAAGATCTGTAATCTGTTCGTTATAGATCTCTAAGAAGGAGCACTTGCAGTTATATTTCAATCTTTCCTCCTTCCTTGCTTCTTCTTCCTGCGATAAACCCACGGCAAATTCTCATCGAAGTGAAGTTGTGAAGAAGAAAAAAAGAGAGGAAGAAGTAGGGCTCGTAGTTACAGCATGGATCCTAGAGAACAAAAACTCAAATATTCGGGGCGTCATGCCACGATGCGGACTGGGCTTGGATTCCAAATCACCAATGTTCCCAAGCATCGTATACGTCTTCCCGCTTCCCGTCTGCACCATGAAATTAAGCTTTTGGCGATGAAATTGCAGATGGCGGCAATGGCGACGCGGCTAGAAAGCTTCGAATTCGCACGAGAAAATTACCTGGCCATAAGCAAAAACGCAGCTATTGTAGCCGGTCAAACAATTCTCTACCATTGGAACTCCGGCCATCGTGAACAGCGTCTCCTGGTGCCACAACGAAACCACCGGTCAATATGTAGAAGTGGTCTCGATTCACGAACATAAACTGTTCGTTCTTCGAGAATCAAACCTGATCTATAGTTTCGCACGCGACGTGGTCAAACGCGAATCTGGTTTCTGGCTGTCCGATCCAAGTAATGTTCTTCGCGCTTTCTTGCTTCAGGCACCTGTTGTACCCATGCATGTTCCTCTCCATGCTATTGAGAGGACGCACCCGCAAAACAACCTTAACGATCACGCCAGCAATCAAATCACATAAGCACGTAGTTTTTCGATCTTAAAAAGTTCTGAGCAAGATGAGGAACTATCGTTACTATGCCTGTATGTTGTGATCCATCCAGAAAGAAGGATCTCCGCGGAGGTCAAAATGAGGAACTTCAACTGCATGAGCGGGGGCGGAATTGGAAGCGCCGAAAACAGGAACTCCTCTGTACAACGAACTGAAGTTACTATGCCGGCCTGCTCCATTGTTCCCGTCGCCCTTGATCTTCACGCCAAAATCCAGAGGCTTGGAAACACTCTTCGCAGGCGTGCTGTGGGTAGAATCAGCCTCTGAGTAGCTAGAATTAGTGCTGGCTGCTGTTCTCGTCGACTTGGGCGTTGTGGTTTGAAAGACGCCGCGATTTTGGGTCACTTGGTCGTTCGAATCCAACTTGCCTTCCTCAACCCATGGATTCGAAATCGAGTTGCAGTCGTTCTTTTGGGCCCAGCCAAATCGAGTCTTGGTCGAAAATAGAAGCTTGTGTTTATCCGGCGTCGAAACAGGCGGAGTTGAGTCGCCGATTTTCCGCTTTGGCCTCGTCGGGGTCCTCTCGACTTTGCTACGAGCAACGGCTTCCCCATCACCTCTGTGCCCCTGTGTTCGGATTGGGTCATGAATTGTGCTCAGTGGAGGCCTGGGCAAGCCGGGGATAGCCGTGTTCGTGTGGCTCACTGTGGCATCCCTAATGTTCACGTTGACATTTTCTATCTCCTCGTTGCGCTTCGAAGAATTCCTCCGCAAAAACTTGAAATCCCTCAGCATCATCTCGATCTTGATTACTGTCACCCAGAGAAGAGCAGCTGATTTGAAATCCCCTAGCAAGAAGCCATTTCTGTGTGATGCTCTGCTATTCCTAACACGTCGCGCTCTCTGGTCTCGGCGGGGTGGCAATGAGAGCCGGTGGAGCTGAAAACTAGGCAAACGGGAAGTGCTTTCGCCGTTGAGTTTGGAGGAACCAAGAGGGGGTTCTTTCTTCTTGGTCAGAAAGCAGATTATGAAAGATAACTTTTAAATTCTAACGGCTATCTTATTCAGACGCTTTTGGCTTCCCCTACATTTTCTCCTGTTCTTCCCGTTGAGTTCGAATTTGAACACTTTGACTTTAACTGTTGGACATTGGAATCGACCATAGGGTAGAAAGCGCCACTTTGTTTTTTTTTTTCAATGCTATATTTCAATCATTTTTTAATATATATAACTTATGTTTGCATATATAACGCATATATATATATATATATATTGAATTTAAAAAATGTTTTATTTTTTTATTGTTTTTCAACATGTGGTATGCCAATGTGTACTTTTTATTTTATGTGGTATATATATTTTTTGAACTTTGAGGTTGATGTATTTAAAAAGCTCAAATTATAAATATTTTTGGGATATTTGTGTTTTGTTATATTAAACACAACAAAATTAATTTTTTTATTTTAAAAAATGTGGATCAAATATAAATATTTTATATTTTAGTGAACTTAAAATTTAAAATATGATCTTGCCATAAATATGACGTGTCATATGATATAAAAAAATAATAAAAAAAATTAAAAATAAGAGAATGAAAGTGAGTTAGTCATCATAGAGCAATAAACACGCACGCACACACTTTATCTTTCACTCACTCATTCACACACACACACTCACACACACACACATATACAATATTCATATATAATGAGCATATGCATATATATGTTATAGAATTAAATTCTAGTGAGCAATCCATCCATCATAGAGCAACAAACCTAAGATCATTAATTTAAAATTACTCAAAACATTTAGCTACAAGTTTACAATTACTCTTTCAAACAGTACACATCCTTGTATATATGTTTATATATGTACACGAGTGTCTATATATATAAGTATATATGTTAATATATCTATTTACACACACACACACACAAGCACGCTTATATATATATATATATAGCGTGTGGATACTTATATATGTATTTTCATATTTTTTTTATTTATATATAAGTATTTCAATTTGTTTGGCACATGATAATATACTTGTGATCGATTGATTTGCTTTGTTTTGGCAAGTAGATGACGCAAGTTTAAATCACATGTTGCTCCACTACATGAAAGATGGAATTAGAATACCCTATTTCATTTCTAATTCCATCACAATGTTCAAATAGTGATGTAATTTGAATCAGAAAGAATTTATTTCTAAAGTGCTTCTTTCTAAATTTTAGAAATGGATAGTACTACGACATTTCTAAATTGAGCGATATATATTTTTCATCATTGAAATTTGTGATAGAAATGAGATCTTAAAATTAGCGACGAAAAAAATTGAAAAAAAAAATAGAAATGCAATATTCATTTCTTAAACATAGGATCCATTTCTATATTTGAAATGGATTTAAAAACACCATTTTCTATTTATCATGTCTGCCATGTGAGCATGTCCCATCTTAGCAGTTTTTGTATGATATTTATGTATGCAAATATATATAGAAACCATATAATCTACAATCAAATAAGCACATCCACATATTATTTATCAAATAACATTCACATAATATCAACTATAGAATAATATGTCAAATAACAAATAAAAATGTCAATAAAATATAATACACAATTGATAACTTAGTTAAAAAAATATTAACACAAAAATCATAATTTCACAACAAAAATATTTGTTGCAAAAAATTAATAAAACAATATCAGAAATAACTATGAGTAATTGTCCTGATGAGTATTATCCTCTAGATGATAAAATATAATACACAATATAGATGGATCCCCTTCAGAATGATAAAAAATAGATGATGTTTTTGCCAAAATGTATATAATTTTCTCATCCTCAAAATCTTCTCTTGCTTTCCATAAACTATTTTCATTCTTTCAGCCTTTTTTTTCATTTCTTCAATTTTCTTTTGTATCTTTTCATTTTTTATTGTATCTCTTTATTCTATTGTTACATCTCTTCATTCTATTATCGTATCTCCTCATTTTTCTATTGTAATATATCTTGAATTTTCTGTATCTCTCCACACAACCTCTAATCAAACATGTTATTATAATTGAAAGAAGATGATGAAGAAATCCAAACAGAACCAAGATAAAATGTAAATGCATTGGTACCAAGACCACACACTTGCCATTTTTTTGGCTCCACTCCGATAGCTTGAAGGTAAATATACGCAATATCAATCTCTAGTGTCTCTTAAGAAGGATCTATTATTTGTGAAGAAATTGCAACTATATTCTTCACAGCTTCCTTTAATTATTAAAATACTACATAACACATTATTAATATATTTAGATACAATTTTACCAACACAAGAAACTATCTTCTTCCTACTTAAAAATAAAATAAAAACGAAGTTATTACATTTAACATGTCCTTAAATAATAACTCATCAGTTATGGTAAAAAATATAATTGAGTTTGCATATTATTTCAGTTAATACCAAATTTTCAATTTTTTAATCATTTTTTTATTTTATTAATTGCAATTTACATATGAAACTAGACGTATAAAATAAGAAACTCACATTAATATTATTTGACCGCTTATCAACAAATGATTCATTATTCTTCTTGTGCATTTGCTTGAATACCTCAAATGGTGTTGGTGGATATCCCAACTCAGCCTCCTAAAAATAAATAATAGTTACTATTAAGATACATCATACGTTATCACATATATATTACCCTTTGCATTCAAAAAATTTAAATAATAACAACAAATGAAAGATAATTAACCAAATTTATTGAATGTTGGTAGGTCGCCTTTGAGCCTCCAATATATTTTCAAAGTCCCGATCCTTCATCTACTTTCTTTGATCGACAATTTTGTGAGGCTATATGGGACAAAGCCTTGAACTGCTCACTATTCTAGTATTCCCACTATTTGATCCAAATACTTAAGAGGACACTATTAGGCTTTGCATCTTTACCATATTTTTTTTTCCTTTTGTTAAGTTTGTTATTGTATCTAACACTTACCACATATTTCTATGTATCCTTTAAAGAGACCACCAAAGTATTATTCCATTTGTATTTTTATTACAAAAACTAAATAAGATCATAATACATTGCAATGCATTTATTTTAAGAGTAAATCATATTAGACTAAATTGAAAAATAATTAAATGCATGAAATTATACCACAAATTCTTCCCAATAAAATTCTTTCATACTTGTGGATACTTTGATCTACTTTATATCCTATGAAACTAGTTTTTTCTTAAATATCTTCCCTATTATACAAGAAGCAGAAGAAATAAATTTGTAAGTAATTTAATCTCAGCATGAACATATACATACAAATAAAATATACTATTTTTTCTACTATTAAGTTAATATTTAATTCATTTTTATTTATTATTCAGAACTTTGTAATGCAAATGTTATTTTTATTTTAAATGATAATGTTCCATAAGTAGCATTTTCACACTTTATTATTAGTTTAAATTATCAAATTTCAAACATTATAATATACTTATAATTTCATTCACATTTTATATGATATTTAATTAAAACGAAAAAAATGAAAAATGATAATGAATGCATGTAGTCAATTTAAGAAAGCTACATATTATTCATTGTTAATTATGGGCTGAATAAAGATTTTGTCATAACATGACATGAAAATTATGGATTGTGAATATTCTGCCGGTATCGATACTGTAGTACCAATGGATGGGCCTATTAAGATAGGTGGGAGATACCTATCAATACCTTCTGGTGAAAAATGAGACGACGATAGAATATCCATGGCTATCAATCCATGTATATCAGAATGAGGTGATACCAAAGTTTTCTCCATACGTGTAAGATAATACAAAGAGACATTGTAGTATTTTCGTCACTGAATACATGTAGATTTTTTCCTCCATGAATTGTTAGTTGACTTCATCTACCCCTGCCCACATATTGAGATCATTAGCTACTTGAATGGTTATCTTTCATACCTTAATCAAGTTATATAAACATTGAAATATACAAAAAACAATAAAAATATATCATGAAAGTATAATAATAATAAAACATATTGATAAACACATTGGCATTCAAAAAAGCAAATAAAAAAGTTTCATTTAACATCAAAATTATAATGATTACCAAATAAGCATGACAACATAACAAGGTATCCAATAAATTTCTTGTCATCATTGGAAATTTCTAATAAATTATTTTCATCTACATATTCATTGTTAACTGATTCTGTAATTAATTACTTCTCATTAAATTCTTCAGCATAACCATTATTAATGTCCAAATAGTTTTTGACTTCACAAAACCTCTTCTTTTGAAGCATTTAGTATTTCATAAACTTATTTTGCTGATGATATTGAGATATCATTAGTGACATCTTGATTTAATGAAAGACCAATAATATTCTTCAATATTACTTCACATGCATCATTGAGATTATCATATTTCATTACAACATTTGAATCAATATTTCTATGTAAATAATACTTAATTAATTGTGACACAACTAATTTCTCATATTTATATCAAATATAATACTCTTTAATAAATCTATTTTTTACAAGATAATATTGCACTATGTCCACATAATGGAAACTTTGATTATGATATTTATGATCATTACATGGACATCTTATTTTCATTTCATCAATAAAATCAAGTTGTTTTTCAGCAAATCTAATAAACTTTTCAATCCCCTCTACAAACTCATTAGTCAAAAATTAAACTTTTAGTCTTACATTCATTCATTGACGATCCGGTTATATAAAAATTTTCATTCCTATAACACAATACAAATATTTTTTGAATTATAATAATGTAGATAGAAATTTATTTATAATAGAGATGTAATAACATATTTATAACATTACATAAATCTAATAAAAAATTTATAGTAACATCATTAAATAATTTTGGATAAAAATGAGATAAGGTGAGTTGCTTCAATTTCTTAGATTTTTTATCAAAAGATAAAAGAAATTATTTTATTATTTATATAAAACTAAATATTTAATATTTATCTATATTAGATAAAATTACATTAATAAAAAGGAAAAATTTACAATGTCATGCTTCTTGATTTCTAAATTAATAATCAATACTAACTAATTGGTCAAATGTATTTTATATAATAGAAATAATAAAAAAAATATCAATGTCAATTCATTTAAAATTGTCAATGAAAAAACAAAAAAAAATAAATCAATTATCAACGAATAATATTAATAAATTAACAGAAAATTTTACTAATATATGAAGTATGTAATATAAATAGCCATATACAATATGTGACATGCAATATAACTTATTTTGTTCATATTTTAAAAAAGGAGGTGTTATTTATTTTATTGCACATTTAATAAAATTTAGATCAAACAATCATATAAATTTTTAAATGAACTTATAATTTTTTTTTGTTTTACAATTGTTCGTTATGTTTTATCCTTCCAATTGCATACCCTCAATTTTTTTTTACGGTTTTCATTATTATCACAAATAAACTTTTAGTATTTGTTATAATATTTATAAATTATTCATTGTTAAAGTTATGCCATTAGTATACATTATTCTTTTAAAAATTATTATATTTCATTTAAGCCTAGTAAGTAAACAAAGTCCAAATTATTTAAAATGATTAAGACTATAGGTCAATAACAAAATGTACAACAAATTCATACCTCAATTAGGTAACACAAAAATTTAACAAATCTAAATATGTGAAAAAAAATAAATTGGATAATTTATCAATTAGAATTATAATATTTCAACCAAATAATAAGAAAGAACCCAATAGAAATCTTAAAAAAAAAACAACACTATACATAATATAAAAAATGCATAAATATAGCTATTCTAGAATACAATACATATGAGATACAATGGAAAGTATAATTTCATACCTCAATTATGGATGAAATATGCATCGATCAATAATTGGAGTAAAGGAAATCTACAAATATTTTGGACGAACTTGAAATCTAAATGAAAAATTCTCAAACTCTAACTTTGTTCAAATTTTCAAAGTGTAATTTGATAAATTAATTATCATAATTTAGCGATGAAATATTATTCCGTCGCTAAATATTTTTAAATGATGTAACAATGGATTGATATTCCATTTTTCATCTAGCGAAGAAAATTATTACCGTCGCTAAATGTAGAAATGGATAAGTATTCCATTTCTAAAAGTATATTGATATATATATTTTCATTGCTAAATGACATAAGCGTATCCACATCCTACTTCACATCACAATTAGCGATGGAATTAAACAACATATAATAATCTATCGCTTAGCAATGATTTTTTTTTTCGTTTCAAATTTTTTCATAATTTATCATTTTAATTTTTAATCTGTTCCAATTCCATTCCTAATTCTAGTAATAAAATTGGGCATTTTTAATTTAAATCTATAATTGCTTCTGTTTTTGTAGTAGTTGCTACA
Organism: Sapria himalayana; assembly: GCA_029783825.1. Classification (NCBI taxonomy): domain Eukaryota; kingdom Viridiplantae; phylum Streptophyta; class Magnoliopsida; order Malpighiales; family Rafflesiaceae; genus Sapria; species Sapria himalayana. The sequence goes on from JAREIK010008249.1 coordinate 2,570,697, forward strand.
TGATTAAATAATTTTAATGATTTCTAATGTCAGTTAATCAAATAATTAAATTATTTTTATTTTTATTTCCAGATTTCGGAGAGTAAATCAAGTTAATGAATTTTAGCATACTAAAATTTTATTATTTTAGAATCTTATATATATTTTTTAATTATAAAAAGTTTAGTGCACAAAAAATATAAATATTTTGTATTTGATGTACCAAAACACAATTATACATAATAGATTTATTTAATTATTTAGGGTTATCCATTTGTGCTTTGCAAGGTGTGCATAAAATATGATTCTATGAGTTTTTACAATTTATTAATATTAACATTGATAACATGTTAGTTATGATTTATTTATAAAATCAGATTTATGATTTTTAGTGTACTAAACCATAAATATTTTATATTTTAATGTAATTTATTTTTTTTAAATTTAAATTTTTAAAAATATTTTGTATTTGTGCAGTGCACCAAAACATAAATTATCAGTACGAAAAAAAAAAAACTTATTCATTTCATTAGGGTCCACAATTAAAGTGCATTGAAAAGCTCGAAAAAAATGGTTTACGACTTCATGCATCTGCCCAGTGGGGGGAAGTCAAACGCGTCCTGCCCTCTCCATCATCAAACGAACATCAAAAGATGTATTTACGCTTCCATCAAGAATTTGAACCACTAAATGTTTTAGTGACGCGACTATGTTCCTTAGGAACCACAAACAATGATGCGACGTACTAATCAGTAACCTGGGATCATAGGCGGAGGTGGGGATGAGTATTGGAACCCAATATTTGGAGGAAGAACAATATCCTCGTATGCTGGTGATGGCGGAGGGAAAGGACGAGGAGATAATTGGCAATGGGCTTTTACAGGTGATGGTGGATAAGGAATCGGGGGTAGTGGTGGATATACGTGTGATGACGGAGAAACAATAGGTGGTACCGAGGGGTGAACAGGAGGTGGTGGGGAAAAAACCGGCAGTGGCGGTAAAAGAGCAACTAGTGGCAGCGGTGAATGAGCTTCTGGTGGCAGTGGAGACTGAACAACTGGTGGTGGTGGACAATGAGCTATCGGTGATGGTGGAGGTGGTGGTGGACAATGAGCTAACGGTGATGGTGGAGGTTGTGGTGGACAATGAACTATAGGTGATGGTGGAGGTGGTGGTGGACAATGAGCTATCGGTGATGGTGGAGGTGGTGGATGTGAAAGAACTGCTTCAGGTGAAGGTGAAGCTGCTGTGGGGTTTGGTTCCAATGGTGGAGCCGGCTGTCTTGCGTGCCCATAATGGTCTCGATTATATGGGTCTGGTGTCGGAGTCTCAATTGGTGATGGAGTCTGTATTGGTGATGGAGCCTGTATTGGTGACGGAGTCTGTATTGGTGACGGAGTCTGTATTGGTGATGAAGCTGGTACTGATGGTCGTGTTTCTACGGGCCGAGGAGCTTGTAATGGTGATGGAGTTTGAACTGATAATGGAGATTGTGCAGGTGAGGAAGCTTCAGTTTTCGGAGATGGAGGTTGTGTAGATGGAGAATACATATGGGGGGCGGGAGCGGGTGTTGCTGGCAATGACAATGGTGGTTTGGCAACAGGAGGAACAGGAAGCTTTGGGCGCGGATGATTTTGAGAATGGCCGCCACTGCCACACACATCCTTGCTACAATCCACAGGGCGACTCACCACATGAAAACATGACTTAGCCGACTTCTGGCTAGGTCTACGAGCCAGACAATTACCAGCATCTTTCAACGCAATGTCCTTGCCTGGGCTAGGCTCACAAGCTTCATCTTCATCCTCAAAATAATTATGCGAAAACTTGAATTTCTTCAAACTGGGCAACGTGCAAATATCCTCTGGTACGATTCCTGTCAGCATGTTATTGGAAATATCCAACACCTCGACGTTCTTTAATGCCGTCAAACTGGACGGTAAAATTCCGGTGAACTCATTGGAGCTGGCATCAAAAACCCTAGCGTTTCTGAGGGATCCAACTTCGGCAGGGAAACAACCGCCGAGATGGTTTTGTGTGAATATGACCTCCTCCAAGTTGGTCATTTTCCCTATGTTATGTGGAATGCAACCACTCAACTTGTTATTCGCGAACGTGACGACCGAAACGGAGGAGTTTCCGATCGTTTTCGGGATCGTCGAGGTGAACCGGTTGTTGTTCAAAAACAATGCATCGAGATCTTTCTCGAATAGTTCATGCGGCAGACATCCTTCGAACTCGTTAAATCTGATGTCCAGGTATTTCAAATTCGGCCAAGTCAGAACAACGTCAGGAAACTTTCCGACGAACCTGTTGTTGCTGATGTCGAACTCGTGCATGAGCATGAGGCTAGATAAGGAATGTGGCACAATTCCACAAAATCTGTTAGAATTGATGTGGAGCAAAGCTAAATCTGTCAGAAAACCCAGCTCGGCCGGAAGGTAGCCAGCAATGTCAGCATGGTTGAGATCTATCCCGCCGACTACAGTCAGACCAGGATTACCAGGCGCCGGTGCGCAAAAAATGCCGGTATATTTACAAACATCGGCTCCGATCCAATTTCCGGTCAAGTTGTATGGGTCTGAGTGTATCGATTTCTTTAGTGCTTGTAGAGCAACATATGCACGTCTCAAATGCTCATTTTGGAAGGATTTTTCTATATTTTCATCAATCTCATACTCAAGATCATCTCGAAGAACAGCATTTCTGTCGAAAGTCGAGAGCTGGCGATGAGCAATGAAAGAGACTTCTGCGTCTGTTAGAGCTGTAGATATTGCGGAGAAGATAATAGACAGGAGGAGAAAGCAGCAGCCCACAGCTTGTCGAAAGGAACTCATTGCCACTTCCTTGGAGAGCCCAAGGCTGCCCACAGGAGAAATGATGGGGTGAGAGTGGTGTTATAAGGAAGAAGAGAGGGTGCCGGGCAGCAACCGCTGACAGGCTATGGAAAAGGGCCTTCTTTTATTTTTCTTATTTTAGGGATGAGGGGGTTTAGGATTCTATTTTTAGATCACAGATTGATTGGAATTTTGATTGATGTGAATGAGTTTTTGTTGGTGGCTGTCATTACCAATTGAAGTAAAAAAAAAAAAAATGACATTTTTAGGCTTGTGATGAACAAAATGCTGTGGAATTTTTTAATTAATATTAAATCATTCATAAATATTAGTAAATTTTTATTAATGAATATGTTTTTGAGGGCCCAAATCTATTTATACATGAGCTTTTAGCTGCAAGTATCAGAGCATATAAAACCCCCAGTTCAATAATATGAGTAGAGTAAATGATAAATATACATTTGGGAAGTGTATCTGGCAATTCTGGGGATGAAATTTGTGTTCTCATGGTTGGATGATCTTTTTATTGTCAACTAGGATAGCATAATATTGGTAATTATTAATAATTAGCTAACATTAAACACAAAAAAAAAAAAAATCAATATCATTAATAAAAAAATAGCTCTCATTGATTAGTTCATCAATTCAATTTATTTATGAGATTTTGTGATAAATTTCATCTCATAATTGAAGCCAATAATAATGCTCAGGCTTATGTAAAATTAGGGTACATCTATGTTTTTCACTCCACATGAAAATAGTTAAATTGTAAGTAAACGAATAGAAATAAAAGTCACTATAAAATTGAAGAAATTGATGATCGAACAAAATAGGATAAGACTTACAAATAAAGAAGAACTATAAATCAAAAAAAGTGAGATAATACAAAAGAATGATAAATTACAGAATAGAGAAAAAGTTTGTACTTCAACAATAGCTGACACAAAGGAAAATTAATACCAAATCAATCAAACAAGAACAAAGTGTAAATAACTAGTATTTTACAGTCTCTTTGATCTTCTGTGTACATACCAAGTGGTATGCACACATATTCTTGATAAGTTGCATACATATATAAAGAATACATCTACCAAGTCATCTCTAGTATCAAAATCATACAGTATGAGTACACCACTTACTTAGAAGAGACGACCTAGCCACCAATATATGTAAGCTGGTACACTTATGAATAAAAATATATATATTAAAGAGAAGTGTTATGATCATCTTATTAAAATTCATGCTAATAAAATTATGTCAGATAAAATTTAGATAAATTAGAGTCCAAAATACTAATATTATATAATCATAATCTTTCTCAAGATAACATAACTACGTTGAATTTAACTTTTTAATGTTGAGAATTTTAAGTTGATATATAAATTTGATATATGAACCTCTTAAATATCATAGTTGGTATGATTTTTGTGAATAGATTGATAAGATTATCGATTGATCTTGTTTGGTGAATATCGAGTTGTCCCTTCTTTCAAAGCTTATATATATTTGATAATTTTTCTAGAAATATCTTTAGTTTTAGTACTCATACTATCCCCCCTCTCTCTTTTTTCAATACAAACAATATTGTCTCCTTATAGTATTATTGGAGTATTTTGATAAAAGATAATTCACAAGACTCTCAAAAAAAGAGAGAAAGGGGATAGTATGAGGACTAAAACTAAAGATATTTCTAGAAAAATTATCAAATATATATAAGCTACATAATTATGGCTAATCTGCTACAATTGCTTTATGCCCTATAAAAAATAGCCATGCTACATAATTAGTACTATTTTATATGGTATAAGATTTCAATTCAAACAAATTAATAAAGGTATTGACATAGATGTTATAAAATCAATTGCTCAATATATCACTAGATGATCAACTATTTGTATAGGACTTACAAGATATAAATATTCAAGGTGAAGTTGTTCATATACAACAAAGAATCTTTAAATTATTGATAATCAAAACAAAAACACTATAACAAAATGTTTAATAGAGTCGTTTCCATTCATTATTTTTTGATCAATATGGAAAATAAACACCTCTTTGAAGGAATACCTCTTTGAAGGAAGGAAAATGAACACTATATCTACAAATGGAAGAAATACAAAAACTAATAATTAACAAATTACACCATCTAACACTAAAATATACATTAAAAAAAAAAAGAGACAGAGCTAGTAAATTACTTCAAATTAAAAGTGAAAAGAAAAAGAAAAAAAAAAACTATTACTAATTTACTAATCAAATAAAAAAAATCTGTATAGTTAACACTAAATGCCAATGAATCTATAATAGAGACACTGTTTATTGGGAGGAGGAAGAGAAGGAGGATGAGCAATTTAGGATTCCAATGGTAGGGTTCTTGTTTTCTCCATACCCTGGCAATTTGATTTAGAACTTGGAGCTGAAATTGAAGCTATAGAAAACATCTAAGGTATAAAGGAACTATAGAAACATCTAGGGTTCCTTTAACAAAAATGAACTGTAGAAACATCTATATACATAAAGATTATAAGAGTTTAACAACTCCTAAAAATAAAAATAAGGTAGAAAGGAAGCTTGCACATCAAATAGAATTTATTCATATATTAATGCAAGAACTGGAAGTTACATTGCAATATATTTCTCATGAATCTAATTTACTGGGTACAAGCTAGACAAAGAAATAAAAGTACCTGAATATATCATATATAAAGATAAACAGCTACCAAGAAAGTTCGAAAGGATTTTCATGCAAGATAATCTAGTAAATTTATATATTAGCATATATAAATATATTCCTCCACCAAATGTGAGGGCTCATGCAATAAAATTTTCTTTTAAAAAAATAAGTTAGCATTGTAGTTTGTAAAAAATGTTACTTGATCATTTATTCACTTGGTAGCATAGATAGTAAAAAAATAATTTTTTCAAATTGAGTTATTTTACAATGAATTGTGATGTTGGTATATTTACATTGTAAGTATGATATATTTATGATGTACCTTTATTCACTCAATATATCAAAATTATTTAATAATTTTTAGTATATAAATGAAAAATTTTGAATTTTATATAATTCAAATTAATTCATCATCTAATTTCAATTATAGTTTATAATATAATTAGTATGATAGAGGATATAATTTGATCATACAAAAATGATCAACCTCATAAAAAAATTTAACGATTTTCCTAATTAGATTTATTACAAAATATTATAACACACACACACACACACATATTTTTTATTCCTATATTTTATATTAGAAGTAATGATATCTTTCATGTTGGTAATGCAACAAAACTTACCTACAATTGCACATATACTTCTAAGAAATTTAAGATTATATTTATTAGATTACCATGAACTTTATATTTTTATATTATATATATATATATATAGACACACATACATATTTTTTATTATTCCTATATTTTATATTAGAAGTAATGATATCTCTCATGTTGGTGATAAAATATATAGAAAAAATTAGTTTTTATATGTCTATTTATATTTTATTAGATTACCATGAACTTTATATTTTTAGAATTAAAAAGAAGAAAAGATTTCTAAAGTATATATATGCATTAATTTTATTATTATTATATTTATAATAAAAATAATGTTATCTCGCATGTTAGTGAACTTTAAAAATAACCAAAATTGTATGTATAAATTTGAGAATTTTTAGATTATGTTTTATATTTTTATCATATTGTGCTATAATATTATTGTATTTATATTGTAATTTGGACGGGCAAAAACTCATCATATGATCATTTAAGAGTCTTCGGTTGCAAAACTTATGTTCATGTACCAAAAGATGAGAGGTCTAGATTAGATGTCAAGAGAAAATTGTGCATCTTTATGGGTTATGGTCGAGATGAGTTTGGCTACAAACTTTATGATCCATTTGCAAAGAAGCTCGTAAGAAGCCGAGATGTGTTTCTTGAGAATCAGATAGTATGATGCTGAGAAGACTCATTCTAATTCTCATCTACATAATGATTTTACAGATGTTGAGCCAGTTCCTATATCACAATCACCTGCTGGAGGTAATGAAAAAGCCGATGTACAACATGATGATGTTGAGGGTGTGATTGATGGTGATATGCGTGATACTATAGATGTTGACAATCATAATCTCACTCAGTCTACTAGTAATCCACAACAAGCTCCACTCAGAAGATCTATTAGAGTAAGACAACAGTCTATACTAAATATTTATCTAATGAGTTTGTACTCCTAACTAATGAGGAAGAGCCTGAATGCTTTGCTGAAGCTATGGAGAGTGCAGAAAAGGAGCAGTGGCTGCATGATATGAAAAATGAGATGAAATCATTTTATGATAATGACATGTTTTAGTTGGTAGAATTACCAAATGGAAAAAGAGCCTTGAAGAATAGGTGGATTTTTAGTCTGAAGCAGGAAGAGGATTCTTCGACACCAAGTTATAAAGCAATATTGGTGGTTTAAGGCTTCGGTCAGAAAAAAAAAGTTGATTTTGATGAAATCTTCTCTCATGTGGTTAAAATGTTTTTTATTCGATGAATATTTGCAATGACTACGAGCCTTGACTTGGAGATTGAACAGATAGATGTGAAAATAGTTTTTTTTTTCATGGTGACTTGAATGAGGAAATTTATATAGAACGGCCAAAGGAATTTCATGTAAAGGGCAAAGAGAACTATGTTTGCAAGCTAAGAAAGAGCTTGTATGGCTTGAAGCAAGCTCCAAGGCAATGGTTCAAGAAGTTCGATTCAATTATGTAGCAACATGGTTACCGAAAAATCACTTTTGATCATTGTGTATTTGTGCAAAGGTTCTCTCATGATGATTTTATCATATTACTTCTCTACGTTGATGCCATACTGATTGTTGGTCAAAGTGCTTCTAAAATTACAAAGTTGAAGCAAGAGTTGAGCAAGTCATTTGCTATGAAAGACTTAGGACTGGCAAGTAAAATTCTTAATGTAAGAATTTTGTGAGATAGAAAAACAAGAAAACTTTAGTTATTTTAAGAAAAGTATATCGAGAAGGTGCTTCAAAGGTTTCGAATGGAGAGGGCTAAGCCTGTTAGCACTCCTTTAGCAACACATATGAACTGAGTGATTATCAACCCCTTTACTAAAGAAGAGAATGACATGGAAAATGTTCTCTATTCATATGTAGTTGGCAATCTCATGTGTGCAATGGTGTGTACAAGGTTGGATATAGCTCATACAGTCAGTGTTGTAAGTTGATTTCTCTCAAAACTTGGGAGAGAGCATTGGAAGGCTGTCAAGTAGATTTTGAGGTATCTCCGTGGAACTTCTGATTTGAAATGTTGTTTTGGAAACAAGTAGTTGTTTCTTACATGCTATACAAATACTGATATGGCTGGAGATATTGATACTCGAAAGTTTAAGAGCAGTTTCTTGGCAATCTAAATTGTAGAAGTGCGTTGCATTATCTACTACTGAAGCCGAATTTATTACAACTAAAGAAGCATACAAGGAGTTACTCTGACTGAAAAGATTTCTCACAGATCATAGTTACTCTCAAGAAAGGTATGTTTTACTTTGTGATAATCAAAGTACAATTCATCTTGGAAAGCATCCTACTTTTCATTCAAAATATAAACTCATTGATGTGAGATATCATTGGTTGCGTGATGTATTGGATGAAAAGTTGATTGAACTTGTTAAAGTACATACAAATGAAAATGGTGTTGATATGTTAACGAAATCATTACCGAGATGGAAATTTGAAGTATGTTCCTCACTTTTCGGGATGACAAGTTCCTCCACATTGTTGGGAGGGGGGAGATTTGTTGGGTTTTTTGGGCTCCCAACTAATGTGGAAATGCCCAAATACTTAATGGGTAATCAATTGGCCCATTAAGATATTTATGATTCTGGCTTTTTAAAAGATTTGGCAGCAGTAGCCGTGCATACAGAAGAAAAGAGAGAAGACGCGTGATAGGAAAAAGAGAAAAAAATGATAGTTTTTCAAAACACTTTTATATGTGCGAGCAATTCTGGAATTCATTCAGATTTATACAGCAAATAACTTGAAATCTAGGTGAAATTTTTAATGGAGATAGCCAATATCCTATTCTATGATTTGGACGGTAGAGATCAGATTTTTATGGCTGGATCTTCACAAACAATATCGAATATGGTTGAAATTTTTACTGGAGACAGCCAACATCCTATTCTACGATTTGGTCGGTGGAGATCAGATTTTTATTGTTGGATCTTCGTAAACGATATCGAATATGGTTGAATTTTTACTGAAAATAGCCAATATCCTATTCTATGTTATGAACAGTAGAGATTAGATTTTAATGGCTGGATCTTTGGTATTAAATTTCTGAACATAGCTGTAGTTTGCTATTTTTATTCCAAAATTTTTATTCTTGGATTGGGATCCATAGTGACTTGTTTATGATTTAAGGCCTTATCTCAATTGTATAATTGCTGGAGATATTGTACTTGGTGATAGCAGAATTTTTGGTGGGTTGAGCCTCGTGATTTTTCCTCTTCGTGTTGGAGAGGTTTTCCACGTAAATTGCTATGTCGTTAATTTTTTGCTTGGTTGATTGCTCATTTTATTAGTGCTCCTAAATTATTCTAACATATTGAAAAGGTGATCGTTGCTTATTTGGTTTTATAACTTGTTACTTCTTAGCAATAGAGAATAATAATAATAAAGAACTTGTGATCACAGCACAAAGTAACAACATTATAGACTTAACAAAAAAATAAGCAAGATTGAGAAAAAAGGAAAGACACTAGGAAGCATAAAGATAGTGTGCTCAATAAATTTGAGAGAGTGATAAGTTTTATTTTACATGGGTTTTTTTAAAAACAACAATTACTACATTTCAATTCATTGGTTGCGTCAGTTATTTTTTACCAAATCACCAATGAGAGCACCAAGAATCTTATGCCTTTGGATTTCCCACTTATTCAAAATAAAAAAAGTAGAAAATTTAGGTATAACTAAATCATTTTGAAACAAAATAATAAAAAACCCATACCCAACTTTTTGGCTTTTCAAAAAATAAAACCAAAACCAAATACAAAAGATATTAAACACAAAAATACTTAATGTCAGCATGATAAACATTCATGTGGCATCCTTTAAAAAATAAATAAATAAATAAATAAAATAATATTTTTGAATGATTATATTGAAGAAATTATGGAAAATGATGTGGTGGGTGAAATAATCACTTGAAATGATGAGAAAACATTAAAATCACTTTGAATTATTGGGACAAATTATGATTTCTTATAAAATATTATTTACATAAAAATCTCAAAATTACTCTCCACAACCAAAGATAAAATTAATTATATTTTTAAATAACAAAAAAAAATATGAAAATATTTCCACATTAAAAAACATAATTTATTTTTTTTATGAAATAAGGTTTTAACAAAAAAAATTTCATTTCTAAAAGTTTTTTTATTATTGGACATGTTTTTTCCATTATGGTTGTATTTTTTTTTCTTATTAATTTTCAAAATGTAAAGTTGATGATAGAATAATAATGTATGAATAAACATATATAATTATTTTTTCTATTTAAAAAGTATAGTAATAATAAAAATACATTATGCTTACAATATAAATATAATAATATTACAACACAATTTGATAACAATATAAATATACTCTTAAAATTATCAAATTTATCTATAAACTTATAAGTATATTTTAATGTATCACTAACATGTGGCATATCATTACTTTTAATATAAAATATAGGAATAATAAATAATGTGCATATATATACTATAATAAACCTAATTAAAAAAAATTTTAGAATTTTTTTAGATTGATCATTTTTTGTATGATCAAACTATATCCTCTATCAGACCAGATGATATAATAGTTAGATTTAAAGAATTATCAAAAGGAAAGGAGAAGATAATTTTTAAAGAATAAAATAGGTAAAGAAAAGAGAAAGTGTATAGTAGAAAACACGAAACAATTCAATACCATGCCAAGATGCACTATTTTCTCGGACTAGGAAGAGAATCCCAAGCCTACCACGAAGGAAAATAACTTGAAAGTAAGATCCAAAACTTAGATCCTAATACAAGCTAACATTGGGAATTCCTGATTGCATGAGATGATCTTCCAAACCTCTTATGTGAAATTTTTATCTATGTCAAGCTAATTAGGAATTTGGGGTTGATGTATGTGATGATGTTGATGAAATTTATTTCCAAGGAATAATTATGGTATTTTTATGTTTTGGATGTTGATTGAAATGAACTTGATTTATGGTTTCTCCATTCAATAAATATATATTTTTGGTTATAATGGATGGTGATGGATAAGTCACATGACAAATGCACAATGTTGGTATCAAGAGGAAATGACAGCCCTCCAATTTTTTCCACGTGCAATGAACTCATGTATGAAAACCTTGGAATTATATAAGTTTAATTGATGTTAGTATGATGCTATTGAAGCTGAAAGCATAAATAAAATTTTGATCATTCTGCCATGTATCTTCTAGGAGGACTAGTCTTAGAATGATGTAAAATTATTTAGAACATTTAAACTATGGTTTCACAAAAACTTGGAAGTCATGCATTGGGTGTAATGAATTGTAATATGTAATCCATGAGACACGCATAAGAAAAAATAAATTATCAGCTAATGATAGTCCTATGATCATTTTTTTATGACTTCCATGGGTAGATTACTAGTGAGATATATGTTAGTTGATGTGAGTATATCACTTACAATAGTAAAAGAACAATCATAATTTTGATCATTTCATTACACAACTTCTAAGACAATTGAGATAAGAGAATATAAATACATATTTAAAATAATCATCAAGAATAGCCTACAAATATATTTACGTGAGACATTGATGGTGTATACCAAAGGCATATCTATATGAAAAAAATCAATGATAGTGACAATCCATAGGTATTAACCTTATTAAATGCAATTGGAGCTAGAGATAAACCACATCATAATACCCTTCATCTAACAATCAAGTATGAAATTACCACAACACAAAAGAAAAATATTATCATAGACAAGAAATAAAATCAACCCCATAGCTTTAGCATATGTCTAAGATGGTGATTATTTTTTTTACTTAATACTGAATAGGACTTTCTTTGAGTTTAATGTTAAATGATACTTAATAACATTAAGTAATAAGTTGTTTATTTTTTAACATTGGGTAATGAGTAGGGATAATAACGAGGCGAAATTAAAAAAAAATAAATGAGTCAGGTTGAGATGAGGTAGTCACGTACCAAATCCGTTGTTGGTATCCATAATATTAAGTGTTATTAGCTTTATTCCTTATTAGGTAATGATGAATTTTTTTTTATTGGGTAGAAAATGAATTTTTTCTTATTGGGTAGAAAATGAATTTTTCTAAATATAAAGAACCAAATATTTTAATCTTTTCTATTCAAAACTTTTTAAAAAAAATTCAGCAATACGTTATATATTTTTTGAAAAACAAATGGCTGAACACTTAAAATAAATTGCTTCAAGTGTTCAGCCCAAAAAACAAACAGGCCCTAAGACCCCAAATTATATCTTCTCAACTTAATTAGTAGTTGATTCACTATTAATTAGTCAAACTCTAATAATAATCTATCTGGGATTGATACTTGGACTTACGTGTACTATATTACTTATATAACTTTTATACTTGATATTTTTTATCAGGAACAAAAATCACTCAATGAGCTTTTGATATTTTACGGAGAATACTAAGTTTTTGATATTATAAGAAAGTCAAGAAAAATCCATAAAAATAAAAAATTTAAAATATTTATAATAATCATAACATCAAAAAAATAACAACCATCAATTTCTAAGATTATAAAACTCATGATATTTATCAAATTTATAAAAATAAAAAAAATATATAAATGTGCACTATAATTTTAAAAATTTTAAAAGTTTCTAAAATTTTCACATTGCAATTTTACATTATTGTGTAGCTTATAAATTTATACAATAAATAAATTTATAAAAATTATAAATGTTATATATATTTTATAATTCCTATTACTTTATGATTTTATGATTATGATAATTTAATAGTTCATTATGTTGTATTTATTATAATTTTTATATATTTTTTGATTAGTACTAATTTTTAATTAGTACTAATTTTTAATCATTACCCGTAAGATTAAAAATTAGATTTACTTTTATATTAATTATCAGGATACATATGATGTTTTGCATCACAATTTTATTATTTTTGAGTATAACAATTGTAACTTTTTTTTTCCAATGATGTACCTTTCTTTTTCTAGTCTAGGCAAACCTCAATTTTCTAATGTTTATTTATTTTTTTGATAAGTAATAAAATTACACTATAAAATCTATACAAACTAATCTAAGATTAGATTGTTATAATGCTTCTCAAATACAATATAAATCTCAGCTTTAATCTTCCTCAGAAGTGTGGTGGGATCTCTAGCTTTCCCTTAGTGCCATCTTGCACTTCTCTCTCTCTAAATGATGTAAATTGTGGCTGTGAGTATGACTTTCTTAATGATATTTGTAAAAGAATTGAAGTATTTTTTCAATAGTTTGAACGTGCTGGGTATGCTAAGTTCTTCTCTTGGAATCCATGCCCATCTCCTCATTTCCTGCAAGATACCTTTGTTAAATGCACATTGAAAAAATAGATTGTTACAATGGTCAGATGATTCTGGAACTCCACAAAATTCACAAGCTAAATTCTACTGGGTTGAGAACAGCTTATCTTCATTTCTTAGCCTCATTTTTTCTATCCATAAGAAAATAGCATGATTAAAAATGTAATCGTGGAACTATAATTGTTGGCAAGATTGGATTTTTTTTAGGAAGTAATTTTGTGACAAAGTTATAGGCCTCATACGTGATTCTTGTATTTATCCCTCAACTATGTACAAGATCTTTGGTTTGCCTCTTTCCTCTCGTGATAAGAATCAGGTTGTCCCATTTGGATATTAATGATGTCCAAAAGGAGGGGATCCTTTTTGGAGACCCCAATACTCTATACACTTTGAGAAATGAAGTAGGTGTAATGTATCCATCTAATCCATAAAAAATCTTCTTTTTTATAAATACGCTATAAGATCTTAATAAAAAATGTCTTGTTCTAAATGCCTAGGTTCAGCAGCCCAAAGCCTCCATGAGACATAGGGGTGCACACATTGCTCCATGCAATTTTTGGGTGAAATATACTACTTTGGGGTGTCTGCCCTAGAGGAATCTTCTGCATACACTCTCAATTGAATTTATTACAGAAGTTGAGAGAAGAAAAATAGAGAACCAGTAGGACTCTATTTCCTGGATGACCGTTCTCAGAAGCTCAAGCCTACCCCCAATTGATATGAACTTATCCACCCAAAAGCGTATAGCAGCTGATATTTTGTGCAAGAGGGGAAGTGAAGTGGGCAGTACCCAAAAAATTTATTATTTTCCATCATAAAGAGACATTTTTAAAATCCAAATCAAAGAATTCTAGAGAAAGCTTGTTCTTGTTAGATTCACCAAGAATTTTTCCTTCTTTAATGACATCTAGCTTAATAGGTAACCTCGACTTGGTGGACCCCAGAAGAGTAGAAAAGAATTTTAGGAATTTATCACACTTCAGATTGAGAGTTAAAATATTTCCATCTTCCTTGATGATTAATATGATTCTACTCTTCTGGAGTTTGCCATTCACGAGAGTGAAAAAATATGGTGTACCTTTCACTCTGTTTTAAGTAACTAATTTTGAATTTTTCTCTAAAGAAGAATAGCTTCGCCTCTTCCAGTTTTCTCAATTTTATTTTCATTGTGATTTCATCACCACACAGAGAAGGACAAGGAGAGGCTTGAAGCAATTGTTTCCTATAATGTGTGTAACTCATCTCTTAACAATAACACTCTTACACTAATGTAACTAAAATGAAGGAAATTCAAATTTTTTAACAGGATATTTTAAAAGCTTAAGATTTTAGATCAGGCAAAACATTTGGGAGCCAACTATTGGGCTACACCAAATGTCTTTGATCCAATTTAATCAAAATCTACATGAGAGATCCACATATTACAAAACTTAAAGGGAACTTTCTGCATCGCTTCCCCATATCTCATGGATGCCAAGGCCATGCAATAATCTGATAAGATCTATGGGAGGAGAAAGTGGGCGCGAGCCTCTTGATTCAAGTTTGTCCATTCATAATCAACTGAGGACTCTATCCAGCTTACTGGAGACCTTGCCAGTTTGTCCAGATGAGGTGGGAGAGCCCAAGGAAGAAAGATCTCTAAACTTAATATAGAAGAGTAATTCATAAAATCAAGACATTCATAATTTGTGACTATTCTGCCTCCACTCTTGTCGAGGCCAGAAAGGGAGAAATTAAATCACCATCAATGATCCAAGGATCACTCTTGGAGCCACTTTCTGATAAGAGGAACTCCCACAAGGGCCTTCTAGTTCTAGTTACAACTGATTGTAGGCCAAAAACTATGATCATTCTGAAAATAACTCTAGTTTCTCTATTTAGAACTCTTAAGATGAATGTGCTGTGCCAAAGTTAACAGCCATTCAATTCAGTAGAAACCTATCCCATAGAACAAGAATCTTTTCATTCTTATGGTTTGCAAAGTATCATAGGTATTGTATTTTTTAAAATTTAGTTTTTATCAACTAATTGAGTCTCTCTTTGTTAAGTTTTGATTCTAAAATACCTAAAATGTTACTACAATGAGACCTAATTAGCCTTAGCACCATAATATGATCCAGAGACATCTGGGGAGTCCCTAGTTCACATGAAGCTTGTGAAATATTTTTCAGGTTGACAGCCACTTTGTCACTCATGTACGTAAGACTATGAAATTACCTCTTGTTCATGGGTACCCCCAGCTGTTCTAAACTAGGCATTACACACTAAGGCCTCTCCAGACAAAATATTGAAAATAATAAAAGTGAGATTTAGATTGCGCCTTTGATCTTACACTGTAGCAAGGATTTTGACAAATTATGAAAAGAAACTATTAAATCAAAGAAAATTCACCGCTTGATTTGAGCAAAATGATGGAAATAAATGAAAAATAAATAAATTGAGAAAGAGAAAGACAGGGAATAAATTTAATGGTAATTTTGCTCTAGAACTAAAAAAGTATAGAAAATATTTTCCTACTGGAGATTTTCTAAAACAAAAATAACTATTTACAAGTTTGCCGTTTGGGTTGGTTATTTATTACTAAATATCCGATGAGAGCACAAAGCATCTTTGATTAAGCATTTCCCACTTATTCAAAATAAATAAAATAAAGGAAATTTATGTATAATTAAATAATAATTATTCGAAAAAAATTAATAATAAAAAAATCCCCACTTTTTTGGGTTTATAAAAATAGCACCAAAACGAAAAAAAAATAATTACATTTTTTGCAATTAAATATGTAGGCTAAAAAATACCCTTTCATGTCATATCATTTAAAAAATACTAAAAATTAAAAAAATAATAATTCTCAGACAAATCATATTGGAGAAATTATTAAAAATAATGGGGTGAGAGGGTGTAATAATTACTTTGCATTATTGGGGGAGATTATGATAATTTTATTAAATATATATTTTTATATAAATCATAAAATTAGAGAATGTTTTATAAAGTAATTAAAATGTTTAAATCATTGAAAATTTTAATTTTTAATATTTTGAAATTTTAAATGGGTGATAACAAAATATTGAGAGTTGAAAATTTAAAATTTTAAGTGAAAAAGTATTTAACATATTAAGTACATAGAGACCTATTTAATATTGATGACTGAAATTTTTCCACAATTTTTTAATTAAATTACTATTTTGTCATTTTTTTTCTTTTTTTTTTTTCATTTTCTCATTCATGTTACAATTATGTTTGTGAACCTGTATTCTCCTTCTCCTATCTCTACCACCACAAACCTTAATTCTAACCATCTTTTATGATTAATTTAAGAGATAGAATAGCAAAACAACTAGTTGTTTATT
Organism: Sapria himalayana; assembly: GCA_029783825.1. Taxonomy (NCBI): domain Eukaryota; kingdom Viridiplantae; phylum Streptophyta; class Magnoliopsida; order Malpighiales; family Rafflesiaceae; genus Sapria; species Sapria himalayana. Next base: position 2,587,510 of record JAREIK010008249.1, read on the forward strand.
AATTTTTATTTTTATATTACAAATTTAGATATTTTTAAAGAGTTTAGATTTTATTGGTTATTTTTTAAATATTTTTATTTCTTTTTTAGATTTATGATTTATTTATAGATATGTTTTTAGCGATTTTATTTTTTTAATAATTAATAATTATAGTGAAAAAAAAAATTCATTAGAAATTTTATTTATGTTGGATAATATGTAAAAATTTCATAAATTATGAAGTTAATCTTTTTTGTATGATCAGACTATATCCTCTATCATAATTATATTATAAATTATATTTGAAATTAGTTGAATAATTATTTTGAATATATATAATTCATAAATTTCATAAAAATACTATAATTTATTAAATAATTTTGATGTATTGAGTGAATAGTGTCTTTTATTAATTAAATTTTATCTATTCTTTCTCATATTCTTTATTTTATTTTACAATTATTTTACAATATAAATTTTAATATTGTAAATAGAGTACAAATCATGGTTGTTTCATTTAATTATTCTATCACTTTATAAATTCATCATTAAATTTGTACACAATATTACATGTTACATGTACTATTAAAATCACCGCCTATCGACCATGACATATTCATTTTTACTACTTGTGTCATTTCATTCGAAATGTTTCTTTATATATTATTGCTTATTCTTATCATAGACCATCGATATGAGTATTGGAACATATGTAATTTTTTCTATTAGTTTTATTGTGATCACTTGTTCTATAGTGTTCTTTATGGATATACGAATAGAGTCATTCCAAAATATTCATATTATTTTGATGTGATTAGTAAGGCTATTTGAAAGTTAAGCTTTTTCATAAATGATGCAAGCTAGTTTTTGTCTGCCATGGGTTTATTGATCATAATGCATGAAAGCTTATGAAGTTTTATTAATCTTTTCACTATGTTTGCCGTGTTATGGCTTTCTATGTCCCTTATATTCCAGTACAAGATTTTTAGCATTTGGAATTTAGCTTAGTTTTTCTTTGTATTGTTCATACTTTTGTTTAGTCTTTTGGTAATTTTATTTGAAATTTTAATGTTCATCAATATAAGCTTATCTTCATTTTGTGTGGTTAACATTTTCTTTTTTACATTTTCATTATTCATATATTTATAATAAAAATATTAATGTCTCACATGTTAGTATTACATTAAAACATACCCACAATTATATAGATAAATTTGAAAATTTAAGGTTATATTATATATTTTTATCGTATTGTGTTGCAATATTATTGTATTCATATCGTAAGTGTGCTCTATTTTTATTGTTTCTATATTTTTGATAGAAAATATAATTGTATTTATACCTATTTAAACAATATCAACTTACCATGAACTTTATATTTTAAAAATTAATAAGAAGAAAAAATCATCAACTATTATGACCAAAATCATATCAAAAAATATAAAAAAATATTTTATAAAAAAATAGTATTTTTTTTGTTTAAGTATTATTTTCATACAAATTTTAGGGGGAATTATTCATCTTTTTATTTTAACCCCATTATTCATCTTTAAGATCAATGTAGCTTGCTTGGAAAGCCCATGAAAGGGGGCTTCCCATTTTAATTTGCAAACTATCCTCGAGAAAGGGATTTCTCCTCATTCAATATTTCTTCCTTTTATATTTTTTCTCTTTATATTCTTACAAAATAATACAATTTTCTTCAATTCATAGAGTTGTATGCATCCTTAACAAAAGCGATATTTCTTTTAATTGGTAAACATTAACTTTTAGATAAAATTGAGATTACATGTTACATCTATGCTAGGAAAAATCTTTACTTTATTAATTCAACTTCATTTGAAAAAAAACTTGTTGCTATTGAATGAATGTTTTCATGAAGAATTAATTTCGAGTATTAATCAAATAAGTAAAATAATTTAGATTTTGGCAAAATCACGACTTCAAAATTTAATGCTAGTTTTATGAAAAATTTGTCGTAAAATTTAGAAGCATAAAATAATTTTAATTTTGTCAAGTGGACATATCTTTAACTATGATTTTTTTTTTTTTGATAAATAATAAAGTAATCAATTTTACTATTTAATTGAGCTTAACTAATGTATTCAGGACGAATTACAATGAAAAACAAGTGGAGTGAAGTCTAGATTCTGCATCTTAGACATTTTCATGCCATCTGTGGTTTCTTTCTCTCAATGTATAATATACTACAGCTGGAAATGTTACCTTATGTGGTTCATGGCTGTATTGGCTGAATAGTAATAATTTAGGATTCTAATGCTTGATGGAATTAATTTATAGGCTCTTTTATTGCTGTCCAGATCTTTATATTGGTCTATAGACTTCATACTGGTTGAGAGCAGAATTCATACTGCATATTTCTTGGAACTAAAGAGCTCGTCATTTATTGTGATTGTCTCACATTTTACAATCCATAAAAAGGCTGCATGCTTTGGAACATGGCTAGGGAACCATATCACTTTTGTCTAAACTAGTTTTCATCTTGTTTTCAGCAGAGTATTTATATGCATCAGATATTATCTTTACTTTATCTCCCCAAGTGTTGAGGATCTTGGCTTGCCTTATTCCACTTGTTTTTCAATTAATAAATTATTAATTGAGATTAGAAATTTTCAAAAAGGATAATCATATTTATATATTTGGTAATCCCAAATGCAAGAAAAGTTTAGTTAAAAGTGATGAATTCAACTTAGCCATAGTGAACCCTCTTTGTTAATTCTTTACAAATTTTTAATAAAAAAAGATTTTTTCCAATTAGATAACTCAAGGATACAAAGACCACTGATATGAAGACATTTTTTCCCATGAGGTCTTATACCAAAATCTGCCTGAAGGAGGTGCTCCTGAGATAAATCTTCTACATGCACTTTTGATTGCATTAATAATGGTTGAAGGAAGGAAGAATAATGAGAAGTAATATTCCTCTATCCCTTGGATTACCATGTGTAATAATTCAAGTTTTCCAGCAAAGGAGAGTAATTTGCTGGCCTATTAATGTACTAATGCAATGTTTTTTGCTATTAAGGTTGAGAATTGAGCAGTAATTAATTTACTTGAGGATAATAAGACTCCAAGAAACTTGAAAGGGAGAGTGCCTTCCAAAAATCTAGTATTTTCCAGAATATAAAGCTTAGTTCAACTTAATTCTTCCAAAAAAGTTATTCAATTTGGAAGGCTTATCACATAAGCTAGAAATGACAGCAAATTTGTTCAATGTATTGAGGATGATTTTTATAGATGAGGGGTCTCCTCTAAAAAAAATTACCAGATCATTTACGTGCATTAGATGAGATATTTTAAGATGGGGAACATCCAAAATGAAAAAAAAATTTATTAGTGTGTAGCCTCAATGAATAACCTAGAAAGGTACTCAATGCAGATGACAAAAAGATAAGGAGAGATGGGATCACCTTGCCTAAGCCCCCATTTTCCTTTAAAGAACCCGTGTAATTTTTCATTTATAGCAATTGAGAAGGATGTGGAATAAATGCATCCATAGATGACATCAATGAATTTAGTTGGGAAATTAAAGACAAAAAGAGTTTCTTTTAAGAATTTCTAATTAACCGTATCAAATATTTTTTGGAGATCGATCTTGAAAAAACATTTTGGGAATATTCTTTTCCTTGCATATCTCTGAATTAAATTTTGAGCAAGGAAAAAAATATCCAAAATTAAACTTCCCTTGGTGTATAATGTTTGGGCTGGATTAATAATGTCTCCAAGAAAGCCTATGAGCTTCATGGCAATCATCTTAGAAATAATTTTGTAGGTGACTTTGCAACAAGTGATGTGCCTATAGTCCTTCACCGAGGAGGCATGAGAAGACTTAGGTATTATTGCAATGTAAGCATGGTTAACTTGCTTAAGCATTCTTCTAGAATGGAAGAATCTTTGGATAACACGTATAAGATCATTCCCAATAATTTCACATGATTCTTGGAAGAATTCAGCTATATAACCATTCGAACCCAGAGATTTAGCATTCCCCATTGAGAACAATCCTTTATCTCTAACGAAGAGAAGTTTAGAGATAATAAATTTTGGTTCGATTCATTTAGGGTTCCGCCTCTATGGAAGATAGCTTAACGTGATATTACTCTACCTTTGGAAGATCCTAATAGGTTTATGTAGTATTCTAGGAAGTTATCAGCTATTTCTTCATAAGAGGATCTTTACTCTCCATTCTCTTTTATAATTGACATGATTTTGTTTCTTTGTAATCTAGCACTTGCCAAAGAATGAAAAAACTTAGTGCATCTATCACTCTGTTTTAAATATTTAAACTTGACCTTCTATCTAAGAAATGACAACTCGGCCTCCTTCAACATCCTATGATCCACTCTTAGATTAGCTTCTTCTATTTTAAGAGTTTCATTAGGTACTTTAAATAACACCTCTTGGGGTTTTTGAAGGTCTTTCTAGCTAGACAAACTCTTTTACTAATATGTCCAAATTATTTCTCAATAAGTTTCCTAAGAGGGTTTTTAAGCATTTTCAATTTTTTAACCAGTTGAAACATAATGGAGCCTTGGATTTCTTGTTTCCAGATGTTGGAAAGAATCAGAGAGAAGTCTTTGTGTGCCGACCACATTTTACAAAATTTAAATAGGATTTTCCTATATTGTGACTATTTTTTGGTAGTTAGAAGGATCATGCAATGATCTGAGAAGATTCTTGGAGGGAGGAATTTAGTATGAGTATTAAGAGGAAGTTTAGCCCATTATTAGTTTATCACTCCTCTATCAAGCTTGCTAGACATTTTCTCATGAAAGAACATAAAGATGGGATATCCTCAAGGCTTATAGTGGACAATAATATATGAAGTCTATACATTCGTATATAAAGTTGAAGTCTCCTATTATAGCCCATGGAACAGTAGTATTCATATATATATTGTGAAGATCGTGGAATTCAAAGATATCTCACAGTTCCGAGATCCCCCCAACAAAATGGAGTAGCAGAAAGGAAGAATAGAACTATTATTGACATGGTAAGGAGCATGCTTAAAAATAAGAAGCTACCAAAGGAATTGTGGGCGGAAGCAATTATTTGTGCAGTGTATCTATCCAATAGATCTCAAACAAGAAGCATATGGGGGAAAACACCACAAGAAGCTTGGAGTGGAAGGAAGCCAGGTATTTTCCATCTAAAATTCTTTGGAGGCATAGCTCATGTGCATGTCCTTGATGAGCAAAGAAGCAAACAAGATGATAAAAGTCAGAAATACATCTTCATTGGTTATGATGCAAACTCTAAAGGCTACAAGCTTTATAATCATGATACTAGAAAGATAGTCATTAGTCGAGATGTCATATTTGATGAAGAAGGAGAATGAGATTGGGAACAACAAAATAAAGATCACAACTTCTTCTCTTATATTGAAGAAGATGATGTGGAACATCTAATGCTAGAACAAGCAGAAGATAAACCTACTACCCTACCAATTTTACTAGCAAGGAGTATTTAAGAAGAGGAAATCTCAAGTTAAAGAATTTCATGTTTTAGAAACATACAAGAAATATATGAAGTAACAAAAAAACCAAAGAATCTTACTCTCTTTTGTCTCTTCGCCTATTGTGAGCATATGAACTTTCAAGAAGCAATTAGAAACAAGAATTAGAAACAAGCAATGAATGAAGAAAAAAGGCAATCAAGAAGAATGATACATGAGAATTAACTTTACTTCTTAAAGGGCACAAGGTAATTGGTATGAAATGGGTGTACAAAGCAAAGAAAAATATCAAAGGAGAAGTCAAAAGATACAAGGCAAGAATGGTGGCAAAAGATTACAGTCAAAAAGCTAGTATCGATTATGATGAGGTATTTGCTCTAGTTGCCCGATTAGAAACTATTAGATTTTTTATTTCTTTGGCCGCTCAAAATAATTGGAGGATATAACAAATGGATGTGAAATCTACATTCCTAAATGGAAGTCTATATTGAGCAACCACAAGGGTATGAAGTAAAATGAGAAGAAGATAAAGTCTTAAAGTTGAAGAAGATACTGTATGGATTGAAGCAAGCTTCAAGAGCTTGGAATGCTTGAATTAACAAATACCTTCAAGGAATAAATTTCATCAAGTGTCCACATGAGCATACAATCTATATTAAAATTGAAAAAGGTGATATTCTTATTGTATGCTTGTATGTAGATGACTTAATCTTTACAGGTAGCAATCTAAGCATGTTTAACAAGTTCAAGAAAGAAATGATGGAGTTTGAGATGACTGATATTGGGCTCATGTCTAACTACCTTGGTATTGAAGTTAAGCAAGAAGAAAAGGGGATCCTAACCACCTAAGAAGGCTATGCTAAAGATATACTTAAGAAGTTCAAGATGGATAACTCTAATCCAGTTGGCACGTTGATAGAATATAGAATCAAATTATCCAAGCATGAGGAAGGAAGTAAGGTGGATCCCACTCTCTACAAAAGCTTGGTGGGAAGTCTACGCTACCTAACATGTACAAGACTTGATATTCTTTATGCGGTTGGAGTCATTAGTAGATAGATACATGGAGAATCCAATAATAACTTATTAGAAAACAGCAAAGAGAATCCTTCGCTATATTAAAGGTACTACATACTTCGGCTTGTTTTATTCTGTTTGTGGTAATTTTAAGCTTGTTAGATATAGTAATAGTAATTGGAGTAGCGACATTGATGATCACAAGAGTACCACTAGTTTTGTATTCTATATGAAAGACACTGCCTGTACTTGGGTATCAAAGAAGCAGCCGATTGTCACTCTTTCCACATGTGAAGCCGAGTATGTAGCAGCCACCTCTTGTGTATGTCATGCAATCTGACTTCGAAATCTATTAAAAGAGTTAGGGGTGCCACAACAAGAGCTGGCCAAAATTTTTGTGGATAACAAGTCAGCAATAGCTTTGGCCAAGAACCCAGTCTACCATGATCGAAGTAAGCATCTTGATACTCGCTATCATTATATTAGAGAGTGCATTGTGAAGAAGGATGTACAGTTGGAGCATGTAAAGTCTCATGATCAATTAGCTGGTATTTTTACCAAGCCTCTCAAGCAAGAAGATTTCACCAGGAAAATAAGTTTACTTGGAGTAATAAAATCAAGTTTAAGGGCGGGTGTTGAAACATAAACTTATTTTAAAAAAATAATAATTTTGAATTTTGAAAATTTAAAGTTAAAGATTTGGTCTAAGTTAGTTGATAATTTTATGTAACTTTGAATTTTAAAAATTCAAAATTTTTATAATTCAAAGTTAAATACCAAGTCTAAAGTAGTTGAGATTTTAGTGGGTTTTTGTAACCTATAAATAGCTTTATTGTATTTGATAATTTCAATTCTTAAGTGTTTGAAACATTTTTTAAGTGTTCATTCAAGAAAGTATTATTATTTTTTTTCTATCTTCTTTCACTTTCTTTCCAACATCCTCTGTATCGGGAGAACTTTTAGCTAGGTTAGGTTTTTGTTTACGGGAGAAGCATGTTTGAGTTTATTGGGCAGTCTCGTAAAACTCATCTTAAAATATCAAAAAATTAAAACAAAAATGATCACAAGACTTTTCCCAGCAACGGCTCCGGAGTGGAGAAGTAAATGAAAAATACTATAGATAAGGTTCATCCAATGGCACATTAGATTAACAGATTTACATGTTTGCCAGTCTAAACCATGATTTTTCTTGATATATGCTGTTGTTTGTTTTTATCTAAGAAAGTTGTTAAAAGGTATTTCAAATATTAATAATAAACATTAGAAAATTGAGGTTTGCCTAGACTAGAAAAAGAAAGGTCCATCATTGAAAAAAAAATAGTTTCAATTGTTATACTCAAATACTAAAATTGTGATGCAAAACACCATATTTATCCTGACAATTAATATAAAAGTAAAATTAATTTTTAATCATAACACTAATGATTAAAAATTAGTATTAATCAAAAAATATTAAAAATTATTATAAATACAACATAATGAACTATTAAATTATCATACTCATAAAATCATAAAGTAATAGAAATTATAATATATATATATATATATATATATATATATATATATATATATAACATTCATTATTTTTATAAATTTATTTATTATATAAATTTATATGGTACACAATTATGCAATCTTGCAATGTAAAAAATTTTTAACTTTTATAATTTTCAAAGTTATTATGCATATTTATATTTTTTAAGTTTCATAAATTTGATAAATATCATAAGTTTTATATCCTTAGAAATTGATGGTTATTATTATTTTTTGATGTTATGATTATTATAAAAATTATAAATTGTTAAATTTTATGAAATTTTCTCATGCCTTTCTCATAATATCAAAAACATAGTATTCTTAGCACAATACAAAAAGCTCATTGAGTGATTATTATGTCTGATAAAAAATATCAAGTAAAGGTTGTAGAATTAATATAGTACACGTAAGTCCAAGAATCAATCCCAAATAGATTATTGTGAGAGTTTGACTAACCAATAACGAATCAACTACTAATTAAGTTGAGAAGAAATAACTTGGGGTCTTAGACATATTCTAAAGCTATAGGGTTGATATAATTTCTTGTATATGTTAATATTTTTCTTTTGTGTTGTGGGAGTGTCATACTTGATTGTTAGATGAAGGGTATAATGATGTGGTTTATCTCTAGCTCCAATTGCATATAACAAGGTTAATACCTATGGATTGTCACTATCATCGGTTGTCCCCATATAGTTATGCCTTTGGTAAACACCACCAATGTCACACTTATATATATTTGTAGGCTATCATTGATGATTATTTCAAATATATATTTATATTTTCTAGTCTCAATTGTCTTAGAAGATGTGCAATGATATGATCAACATTGTATTTGTTCTTTTACTATTATAAGTGATATACTCACATCAATTAATATATATCTCCCTAGTAATCTATCCCTGAAAGTCATAAAAAAATGATCATAGGATTATCATTACTTGATAATTTATTTTTCTTTGTGTGTCTCATGGATTACATATTACAATTCCCCATAGTCAATACATGACTCCCAAGGTTTTGTGAAACCCTAGTTTACATATTCTACATAATTTCACCTCATTTTAGGACTAGTCCTTCTAGAATATACATGGAGGATTGATCAAAATTTTATTTGTGTTTTCAACTAAAATAGCATCATATTTATATCAATTAAACTTATATAATTCTAGGGGTTTCACACATAGGTTCATTGCACGTGGAAGAAATATGCGGGCTATCACATCCTTTTGAAACAAACATTGTGCATTTAGCTTGTGGCTTATCCATCACCATCCATTATAACAACAAAAATATATTTATTGAATGGTGAAACTATAAATCAAGTTCATTTCAATCAACATCTTAAACGTAACAATACCACAATTATTCCTTACGAAATAAAGTTCATCAACACGATCACATACATCAACCCCAAATTCCTAATTAGCTTGACATTGATAAAAATTTTACGTAAGAGGTTTGGAAGATCATCTCTTACTAGTCCAAGAAGATGGTGTGTCTTGGCATGGTATTGGATTGTTTCATGTTTTCTACTATACACTTTCTCTTTTCTTTACGTATTTTATTTTTTTAAATTTATTTTCTCATTTCCTTTTGATAATTCTTTAAATCTAACTATTATATCATCTGGTTCGATAGAGGATATAGTTTGATCATACAAAATTGATCAATCTAAAAAAAATTTAAAATTTTCCTAATCAGGTTTATTATATATATATATATATATATGCACATTATTTATTATTCCTATATTTTATACTAAAAGTAATGATATGTCACATGTTAGTGATACATTAAGATAGACTCATAATTGTATAGATAAATTTGAGAATTTTTAGAGTATATTTATATTGTTAGCAAATTGTGTTGTAATATCATTATAATTATATTGTAAGTGTAATGTATTTTTATTATTCTATATATTTTTAATAAAAAACATAATTATGTATGTCTATATATACATTATTATTCTATCATCAACATTACATTTTGAGAATTAATAAGAAAAAAAAATACAACCATAATAGAAAAAATCATGTCAAATAATAAACAAACTTTTGAAAATGCATTTTTTTTGTTAAAACCTTATTTCATAAAAAAATTATGTTTTTTAATGTGAAGAGATATTTTCATTTTTTTTGTGATTTAAAAATATAATTTATTTTATCTTTGGTTGTGGAGAGTAATTTTGAGATTTTTATGCTAAATATATTTTATAAGGAGTATCATAATTTTCCCAATAATTCAAAGTGATTCTCATGTTTTCTAATCATTTCAAGTACTTATTTCACCCACCTCATCATTTTCCATAATTTCTTCAATATAATTCTTCAAAAATATTATTTATTTATTTATTTTTTTAAATGATGCTACATGAATGTTTAGCATGCTGACGTAGAGATTTTTTTGAGTTTAATATATTTTGTATTTGGTTTTGGTTATATTTTTTGTAAACACAAAAAGTTGGGTACTTGTTTTTTATTATTTTTTTGTTTCAAAATGATTTAATTATTCCTAAATTCTCTGCTTTTTTTATTTTAAATAAGTGGGAAATGCAGAGGTTTAAGATTCTCGGTGCTCTCTTCGGTGATTTGGTAATACATAACTGACATAACTGATGAATTGAAATGTAGTAATTTATTATGAACAATATTATGGATGTTCATAAACTCTTCATAATCTCTTGATTATTGATATTCTTGTGACTTTTATTATTCATAGATTAATGTGCATTAATTAGCATGAATTAATATGTATTTATTGGTACATTTATTTGTGTATTGATGTATATATTCATTGATGTATTTATATACATATTAATGTATTCATGTATTAAACCATATAAATAGGGAGCCTTTGTACGAGTCAACAGATACTTGAAGGAATAAGAAATCTTTCTCTTTTTTCTCTTATATCTCTCACTCTCTTCTCATTCTATTTCATAATATGTTATCAGCACGAAGCTCTGTTAGATTTTTAAGAGATATATTGAAGATGCTGAAATCCATTTAGATGCAAATGGTCTTGGAGATATAATTAAAGAAAAGAACACAATATCCATTCAAGAAAAAACCAAAGTTGTCATTTTTTTTCATCGTCACCCTCATGAAGGATTGAAAACTGAATGCCTAACCATAATGGATCCACTTATTCTGTGGAATAGTTTGAAGGAAAAGTATGAACATTAGTGAATGACAATTCTTCCAAAAGCTCACTATGACTGGATGCATTTGAGATTACAAGATTTTAAATATGTGAGTGAGTATAACTCAGTAATATTTAGAATCAGTTCTCAATTATTGGTTATGTGGAGAAAAAAAAATTACTAATGAGGATATACTGGAGAAAATATTCTTCACTTTTCATGCATCTAATGTGCTCCTATAGCAGCAATATCATGAAAAATGCTTTAGGAAATATTCTGAATTGATTTCATATCTTTTTGTGGCTGAACAAAACAATGAGCTTTTGATGATAAATCATGAGGCTCGTCCAACTAGTTCGGCTCCATTCCCTGAAGTGAATGTAGCAACATATCACCCTTATAATGGACAAAGTCAAGGCCGCGATCATGGTAGTGGTCATAGTTGGGGTCGTGGATGTGGACGAGGATGTGGTCACAATAGTTAGAATTATGATCGGCAACCCAAGAATATGTATGAATATCAAAAGAGAGAATATTGAAAAGGACAATAAAAGTGGTGAAAATAGCAAAATTATGAGAAATTTATGCTATCGCTGTGGCATGAAAGTCCATTGGTTAGGTACCTATTATACACCAAAACATTTGGTTGATCTCTACCAAGAATCACTTGAAAATGAAAGATAAAAAAGTGGTAGAGACAAATTTTGTTTCTAAGGAGGAGAGTGTTGATTATGACCATTATGATATGACTTATCTGGATGTTGCTGATTTCTTTATTCAGCCTGAAGCAAATATTGAACACTTGTTTGGTGATGAAAATTCCAAAAATAAAATATTTCCTATTTATATTTATGTATTTGAGTTTGCTATTATGAAGGTCATCGTACTACTGAATAAGAAAGTTGTTTTTGTTATGTGTTATTTTATGATTTTCTTATTATATATCTTGTTTCTCATGAAGAATATGGAAACTCATCTGGTGGGATCCTCAATCGGTGACAATGATATGTCTCTCAGATAGTGCATCAACGCATACTATACTAAGGATAAAAAATTCTTTTCCTTTTTAATAATGTAAAGATCATATGTGAATATAATATTGGGTAGTACAAAATTAATTAAGGAATCTTGAAGAGCTAATATATTGTTACCCGGAGGAACAAAAATTCATATTGATGATGCATTACCCGGAGCTAATATATTGAGTTTTAAAGATATTCAATGAAATGAATATCATATTGAGACTACGAATGAAGATAACACTGAGTATTTATATATTACTAATGTTGTCTCTAATAATAAAAATATATTGGAAAAATTACCCGCTTTTTCCTCTGGTTTGAACTATACAAACATAAGCAAATTTGAAGCACATGCCATAGTAAATCAGAAGTTTACTGATGAAAATAATTTTATTATTTTGCATGACCAATTGGGATATCCTGGATCTATAATAATACGGAGAATCATTAAAAATTCAAGTGGACATTCACTAAAAAATCAAAAGATTTTTCTGTCTAATGAATTTTAATGTGATGCTTGTTCTTAAGAGAAGTTAATAATAAGGCCATCACCAACAAAAATAAGGATAAAACCCCTTGTATTTTTGCAACGTATACAAGGTGATGTATGTGGGCCTATTCATCTACCATGTGGAATATTTTGATATTTTATGATTTTGATTGATGCATCAATGAGATGATCACATGTCTGTTTGTTATCTACGTGTAACTAAGTATTTGCTAGATTACTTGCTCAAATAATTCGGTTACAGGCTCATTTTCTAGATTATCTAATTAATTTAATTCATCTTGACAATGCTGGAGAATTTACTTCCCAAGCTTTTAATGATTATTATATTTATATTGGAATAACTGTTGAACATTATGTAGCATATGTTCATACACAAAATGATCTTGCAGAATCATTTATTAAATACCTTCAATTGATTGCAATACCATTACTAATTAGGATGAAACTCCTAACTTATGCTTGGGGCTATGCTATTTTGCATGCAACAGTACTGATTCGTATTATACCAACAAATTATCATGAGTCCTCTTCTTTATAATTGGTTTTTGGTCAAGAACCAAATATTTCTCACCTAAGGATTTTTAGGTGTGCGGCATATATTACGATTAGTCCACCACGATGCACTAAGATGGTTCCCAAAGAAGATTAGGAATACATGTTGAATATGAATCTCCATCGATAATCAAATACTTAGCACCATCAACTGGAGATTTATTTACGGCTCATTTTGCTGATCATCATTTTGATGAATCAGATTTTTCAACTTTAAAGAAAGAAAATAAATAATTGAAAAAACTATTAGTTGGAATCAATTGTCGTTGCCTCATCTTGACCCTCACACAAAGAAATATGAACTGAAAATTCAAAAGATTATTTATTTATAAAATTTAGCAAATCAATTGCCAAATGCATTTACTAATTCGAAGAGAGTAACTGCATTTTACATACCAGCAACTAATGTTACAATTAGAATTGATGTCCTTGTATGACAAGCCATTGGTAATGAACCTAATGTATCAGTGAAAATTGGTCGACTAGTTAATTTCAAAGATAAAAATCATTAGAAACGAAAAGGAACAAAGGATCAAGTTAAGGAATTGATAGCTCTAGAAGAGTCCCTAGTTGTAATTCTAGAAGAAATCAGGTACCTGAAACTTATGACAATCAAGAGATCTCGATAAACTATGTAATGACTAGCCAAATGTGGAATTAGAAAAAATCAATGTCGATGAAATATTTGCCTATAATATGGCACTCAACATTATTAATGATAATAAGGACCTTGAGCCAAAGTCTATCGAGGAATATAGACATAGAGAAGATTAGCGAAAATGGAAATATGCAATTGAAGTAGAATTGAATTTTCTTTCAAAACACAAAGTTTTTGGTCCTATTGTACATACACATGATGATGTCAAACCTGTAGGATACAAATGAGTATTTGTGCGAAAATAAGACATGACAAATAAAGTTTTCAAATATAAGGTATGATTAGTTGCATAATGATTTTCTCAAAGACTTGATATTGATTATGAAGTGACATATTCCCCTGTAGTGGATGCAACTACTTTTTGATATTTAATTAGCCTGACAATACATGAACAACTTTGTATGTGTTTAATCGATATAGTTACGGCTTATTTATATGGACTTATCGATAGTGACATTTACATGAAAATCTTAGAAGGATTAAAATTGCATGCAACACATAATTTAGGTCCTCGAGAACCTTACTCGATAAAATAATACAAATCTTTATATGGGTTGAAACAATCTAGACGCATGTGATATAATCGTCCTAGTGAATATTTATTGAGAAAAGGGTATAAGAATGATCCCCTTTGCCCATGTGTATTTATTAAAAGATCTAGATTCGATTTTATTATAATTGTAGTTTATGTTGATGACATGAATATTATTGAAACTACGAATGAGCTTTCAAAAACAGTATCAACTTAAAGAACGAATTTGAGATGAAAAATCTTAGAAAAATAAAACTTTACCTTGGTTTGTAGATTGAATACTTAGAGAATGGAATTTTTATTTATAAATCAGCTTATATATCAAAAGTATTGAAATGATTCTTTATGGATAATGCCCATCCATTGATCACTCCAATGGTTGTAAGGTCATTAGATGTGAATAAAGATCCTTTCTGATCTTGTATGGATGATGAAGAGCTTCTTGGTCCTAAAGTACTATATCTTAGTATTATTAGAGCACTAATGTATCTTGCAAGTCATACATGACCTGATATATCATTTTCTGTAAATTTGTTAGCATGCTATAGTTCTTGTCCAACAAGAAGACAATGGAATGGAGTTAAATATATAGTGAGGTATCTTTGATATATGATGGATATGTGCCTATATTATCCAAATGTACCCAAATCAGAATTAACTGGTCATGCAGATGCATGATATATGTCTAATCCTAATAATGCTTTATTACAAATGGACTATTTGTTCACATGTTGTGATACAATCATTTCATGGCGTTCTATGAAATAATTAATTACCGCCATATCTTCTAATCATGCAGAGATCTTAGCAATTCATGAAGCAAGTCGGGAATATTTTTGGTTAAGATATGTAATACATCATATTTGAGGATCATGTGGTTTGTCTTTTAGCAAGGAGGTCCCGACGACCTTGTATGAAGATAATGCTGCATGTATTGTTCAATTAAAAAATAAGTACAATAAAGGGGATAGAACAAAACATGTATCACCAAAATAAAATTTCACTCATGATCTACAAAAGAAGGGTGATATTGATGTTCAATCAATTCGTTCAACAAATAATCTAGTAGATTTATTCACCAAGGCTCTACCTACTACAACATCTGAAAGACTAGTTCATAGCATTGTAATGAACAGACTTAGAGATTTAAAGTGATATTTTTTACTGTACTTTTTTTTTACCATGGTTTTGTCCCACTGGGTTTTCCTAGTAAGGTTTTTAATGAGGCTATATCATGGACATCTAAGGGGGAGTATTATAAATAATATTATGCATGTCCATAAACTCTCTATTAATCTATTGACTATTGATATTCTTATGACTCTTATTATTCCTAGATTAATATGTATTCATTGGTACATTTATTTGTGTATTGATGAATATATTCATTGACATATTTATATACACATTAATGTATTCATGTATTAAACCCTATAAATAGGGAGCCTTTGTATGAGTTAGCAGATACTTGAAGGATTAAGAAATCTCTTTCATGTTTCTCCTATATTTCTCGTTCTATTCTCTTTCTATTTCATAATATAATTGTTGTTTTGAGAAAATCCCATGTAAAATAACACATTTCTCTCTCTCAAATTTCTTGAGCACAATATCTTTATTCTTCTTAGCGTCTTCCTTTTTCTCAAATTGTCTATTTTTTATTAGTCTCTAATGTTGTTATGCTGTGATGTCAATAAAAGATTTTCCACTTTGTTATAACAATAAAAAAATTTCAACTAGCTCATGATTCACTCACTGTATACATGTTCCATAACTATAGGTTTGTGATTTCTCACTTCCAATGATGCTTTGAGTTGGTTATCATCCCTAATAACTAGCTTCCCAAATGATAATTTTTTCTATACAAGATCTCTCCGTTTATTTGAAAGCAATGTATTGAAATGAGATGAGCAGCCTATAATTTTCCTAAACTCTGTGTTTGGTTTTTAATAAGAATAAAGAAATTATTCCTCTATTTTTCTTATTTAAGTTACTTTTATTTAACTCAAACAAGCCTTCTAATTGTTTTTTGAAGTTTCGTTTCTTCAAAAATATTCACAAAAGCTTCAAATATTCTAAAATAAATTTGAGATGAGCAGCCTATTTACAATATTCGTGTGTTTTCAGTTTTCACTTCAAATATTATGCAGTATTCATTGCTTTGCACGTTGAGCTCAAGATTCTTCACTCAATCCAAAAATTATATATATAATTTAAATGTGTTTTCATTTAGTTTTGTTTGATTTATGTTAATTTCGGTATATTGGGGTATTTTAAATTGATTTTATTATTTTTGGTGGTAAAATATTTATTTATGTTTGTGTACCTTATGAAATTTTTATGGTTGGGGGTAGCATGTTTTAAATAGTCTTGAATATATATTTATGTATATATTAATGTATTTTGGAATATATAACTTGAAAAGTTGTTTGGAATTCACTGACAAGTTTTCAAATGATAAATTAAAATAATTTAAAAATAAATGCCAAAATAATTAACACTTGGATTTAATTCATTTTTAGACGATCCTTGATTTTTTGGGCAACATCTTGGTCATTTATTAATAATTTCAACTCTTCTGTAATCATTAGAATAAGTGTTATATATGTGATAAGCATGAATAAAAAAAGAAAAAAAAAAGAAAAAAAAAAGATAGATAAAAGTCATACAACTATAAAAGTCATATGTTCGCGTGGACAAGTTCAAGATCCAAAGATTTTTATTCTGTCATAATAAGTTGTATCCCACCTCATATTACTAATATGTATGATACATTGTGTGTTTTTTTTAAACACATTGTGTTTCATAAACATGCGTGTTTTTATAAGACATATACTATCTTATGGTTTTTAAAATAACTCATCTAATAAAATCACATTTTATTAAATATGCATTTAATAATTTTATTAAAAGTGTGTTTTCAAAAAATAAATATTATTAAATATCATCAAATTTTTTTTAAACAAACCCTCAAATGATATATATAACTTCAGTCTAACTCAATATTTCATTTCTACTTGACATTGAGATAAACATCAAACATAATGTTGCTCATAGGACCCCCAAAATAAGTTAGCATCATCTCTCATCAAACATCACCAATAATGATTTTGATGATTACTAATGATAACCAATTTACTTATTTCTACTTGGGGATTTCCTATTATGTAAAAAATAAGGATAGTTACTATCTGGCTAATGGAACATATTGAATAATAATCACATTCACAATTTATATTTAGATAACATCAAAATATTCATCACTTATGAATCTTTGATTGTTTGTTCAATGTAATAATTACACCTACACGATGCACTCAAATGTGTCTCCTTCGAAGACATGCGATCTATTAGATTTTCTTCAACTTTCATAAGTTATTTTTACAACCCACATTTTATATTCCTATTTTAATGAGTATTTTCACAATTAAGGGGATAAATGTCAATTTCAGAAGAATGATGAGAAATTACTTAGAATATATCAATGATATTGCATATTGATCCTCGTACAAATAAATGTGAATTCAACATTCAAATGATATTATATTTCCAAAATCATGCAAACTAATGAAGAGGCACAAACAAGGAAAAAAACTCTTGATGATGATGTACATATTGAACAAGAAGCCATAATATATGTAAATCATGATTAAAAAAAATTTAGAGAGGAACAATTTGAACTAAAAACCCATGGAGAGATAAAATGAGCCAATAATCTTTGAAGAGGCACATAGAATTTAAAATTTTAATATCTCAATTAAGTGGGGTTGGGAGACAATAGAGGTTAGAATTATATTATTATTATGAATAATTTTTATTTTCAAGTTACCCATCATAAGAAATGATGAAGATTCCGAATTATAAAATGTGGAAGTATATCAATATAAAATTGATTGATAGAAATAGAAAGAAGCCATGTGGGCATCAACAAACCCACTAGTGGGGTGTGAAGTTTTTGGATTTTCATTCCAAATACCTAAAAATATAATGTCAATTAGATACTAATATGCATCTCTACGAAAGTGCAAATAATATAATGTGATCATACTATATAAGACATAATTAGTAGCATAAGATTTTGTTGTATTTATAATTTACTTAATTTTAAAAGTTGTATTTAAAACAAATTAACCAAAATATTTTCACCATCTCTCATATATACCTAATTTCTCTATGCATTTTATGTGTTTTTGTTGTGGTTTGTTGTTTGATTTTTTTTTAAATTTTAATACCTTTGATGTGTTGACAAGTTATGTGCATGTAATAATAAATACAACATGACATATAATCACCTTTTAAGAAATGAACATCATGAACACTACCTAAAGGTGTCAAACGGGTGGGGGGCCCATTTTTTTAGGGCACGATTGTGCTACCGTGCCGGGCCGGGCACGGTTTAAAAACAGCCGAGCTCGGCACGGCACGTAGGCAAGGCGGGCCGTGCCGTGCCTTGCCTGGCCCGCTCGGGCTTGCCAGCCCAAGCAGTTCGGGATACGGGGGACCACGGGTCGGGTCGAATCAGACCTGACCCGTGGTCTTTTTTTGCGGGAGGGGCATCGTGGGGTCGGGCTCACGGGACACCCGGCACGGGACAAACCCGTGCCGGTGTGCCGTGCCGCGGGCCGAACCGTGCCGGGTCAGGCACGGGCCAGGCACGGCACGGCTCGTGCCTAACCCGGGCACGGAACCCGGCCCGACACGAAAACACCACCACAGGATAAGAACTTCTCTCTCCTCTCCTCCTCTCGTCCCCGCATCCCTCCAAAAACCCTAAAATTTTTCCTAATCCTAAAAGAATTCTCCCTTAGAAGGCTAGAATTTGTGCAAAGGAAGTGGTAAGCAACGTTTCTGGACTCAGAAACTTATAATTTTTTGTGATATAGATATTTAGGATGGGTTTCACAGGACCGCCCAACCCATCCATGCAAATATCTCCCAGAAGAAAAAAACCTAACTAGCAGATGCCGAAAGCTCTCCCGATATTGAGGCGACTATCAGAGCTCCTCTGAAGAAAAATGATGGATGCTTGAAGTTTACCCGACGAACAAGGTTTTTTGTTTGCTCGGAAAAGGCTCTATCATGCATTCTTTTGAGATTTTACAAAACAGAGAGTCAAATTTACACCCTTCTACTGGAGTTTCCCATACTTTATTGATAAGTTCGAAATGCTCTAATATGGGTTATGTTGGGATTTTACAAAATAGAGAGTAAAATTTACACTTTATTGATAAGTTCCGTAAAGATAATAGGATTTATATAAATGGTATGATTTTGGAAGACACTGCTTCCCATTCTTTGAATAATTCTGATGAAACATCTAGAAATAGTGGTAGGGATGATCCAGTTAAGAGTAGTTTGAAAGTAACTTCAGGAATGAATGCAAAACCTAGTCCCCATATAGAATTTGTAAAAGATAATAAGGTAATTGTCTAAACTTCATTAGAGATTTTAATGCTCATCTCTCCGCGTTAGATAGGAATGGTGATAGAGTTGTATCGACCTACGAATGTCTAGACTTCATTGGAGATTTTAATGCTCCTCTTTCAGCTTTAGATATGAATGCTGGTAGAGTAGTATTGACCTACGAATGTCTGGACTTCATTAACTAATTCTCCACTCTAAGTCTTGAAGACATCTGATCTTCAGGCTCTTTCTTTACCTGAACTAATGGAAAAATGTCTAGCAAGCTTGATAGGGTGATGATAAATCAAGAATGGGCTAAACTCCCTCTCGATACTCATGCAAAATTCTTTTCCCCTTGTATATTTTCAAACCACTGTATGATTCTCTTAGACACTGAAACAAGTTCACATAATAGGAAGTTTCCTTTAAAATTATGTAAAATGTGGTTGACGCATAAAGAGTTCACTTTGATTCTGCTTAGTATATGGAAACATGAAACACATGGCTCTATAATATTCTAAGTAGTAAAAAAACTGAAAATGCTAAAAAATCCCTTAAAAAAACTTAACAAGAAGCTTTTTGGATACATTAGCACAAGAGTGTGCCTAGCAAGAAAGGTCCTCCATGCTATTCAAGGAGAGATTCTATAATCTCCCAACAAAACTCTTAAAGCCGAGGAAGTCAAACTAAGAGTTGAATTGAGGATGATGGAAGAGGATGAGCTGTCTTTTCTTATACAAAAAGCTAAATTTAAGTACCTAAAACTAGAGGTGTCAAGCGGGTCGGCTCGGCATGTCTCGGCCTGGGTTTAGGCCACCCAACTGGGCTACCATGCTGGGCCTAGAGGTGTCAAACGGGCTGGGCCAGCCCTGTTGGGCATGAGGCACGTCACAGTTCAGTTGTGCCTAGCTCTGCATGGCACGCTACAGTGCTGTGCCTAGGCCTGTGCCGGGTGCACCTACTACACGAGTCGTGCTATGCTGGACCAAAGTTTTCGGCCCGCATGCTATGCTAGGCACGACATAGCATTCCTGGCACAACACGTGGATCATGTACTGAGCATAGTCACAATGAGCCGACGTCTAACAGGCGAGGCTCGCTGAGCCCCGAAAGGGCGAAGATACGCGGTGGCGTGCCATCGAAACCCTAATTTTTTTAAATTAGGATTTTGGTCTGACCCGAATCGAGCCGAACCAGGCCGAACCTAGTGGATTTCATGCCCCGTGCCCATGCCGGGCCTGACCTCCATAGAACTGTGTCGGGCCAAGCATTGTTATTGTAGTGTGCCCGTTCGGCATGGACCCACGACCCAAAAACCACTGGGTTTGGCTTGGTTTGGGTTGGACAAAATCATAATTTTTATTAAAAATTAGGGTTTTTGCGGCAATCCACCATGCTGCCACGCATCTTCACCCTTTCAGGGCTCGGCCAGCCTCGCCTATCGGGCATGACTTGTATTGGCCACGTTCGGTGCATGGTCATGCTTGCCATGCCCACGTGCCATGGTTACTGTACATGCCGGCTCAGCCCATTTAACACCTCTACCTAAAATAGAGTGACGGATATACTAAAATTTTCCATTCTCTGGCAAGTGCTAGATAACAAAGAAATTAAATAGTCTAGGTCATGAAGGAGAATGAGGACTATACTACATCTTATGAAGAAATTTTTGAAGCTTTCCTCGGGTATTATAAAACTCTGCTAGGTTCTTTAAATAGGCAAATAACTTTATGTGAAGCTATTATTTATAGTGGGAGAATTCTACATGATTTGGAGCATAACATTGTATCTCTAAACTTCTCATCTAAAGAGATAAAGGAAGCCATACTCTCGATGGGCGGTGCCAAATTTCCTAGTCTAGACGGGTATATGGTAGAGCTTTTAAAGAGTCATTGAGGAGTATTTAGAAAAGTTATAATTGGTGCCATACAAAGCTTCTTTCATTCTGAAAGAATGCTTAAACAAATTAATAATACGTATATAGCACTAATACCAAAAGCTTTCTACATCTCCTTGGTGAAAGGTTATAGGCTCATCTCTTGTTGTAATACCTTATATAAGCTTATATCTAAGCGGATAGCAATGAGGCTCAAGGGTATTCTAGGCAACATAATTAATCATGCCCAAATAGTATATATAAAGGGGAGGCTAATCTCAAATAATTTCTTACTTGTGCAAAACATAATACGGAGGTATGCATGGAGAAGAATATCTCCAAGATGTTTCCTTAAGATTGATCTTCAGAAGGCATTCGACATGGTCAACTGTAATTTCTTGGAAGAATCTCTTAAAACTTTTAATTTTCTAGCAAAATTCATATCTATGAATGTGTATCCACCATTTTCTTCTCAATTACTATAATTGGAGAACTATATGGGTTCTTTAAAGAGAAAAGGAGGTTAAGGCAAGGTGACTCAATCTCCCTTATCTTTTCGTCATTTGCATAGAGTACATATCCAAGTTACTTATCAGGGCTACAAACTATGATAATTTTTTTTTTCATCCGGGTTGTTCCTTTTTAAGAATCTCCCAACTAGTGTATGCTGATGATTTGATAAACTTCTTTAGAGGAGATTCTTCTTCAATCAACAACATCTTCAATACTCTAAATGATTTTGCTGCCACTTTTGGGCGATATGTCAATCCCTCCAAATTGAATATCTTTTTTTGGAGGAGTTAGACGGATATAAAAGAGAAAATTCTAAATAAATCTGGATTTATTGAAGGCTCTTTACCATTCACTTTTCTTGGTATTCCATTTTCTTCTAGTAGATTAATTACAGCCTAATTTTTTGTATTGTTGGCCAAGATCACAACTGCTATACATCAATGGGCAAGCAAACTATTCTCCTTTGCTGGAAATCTTGAATTATTGCATGCTTTTATCCAATGTCTTGAGGGATATTGGTTCTCAATATTCTCTTACCTTCATATATAATTAATGCAATCGAAAGTGGGTGCAGAAGATTTCTATGGGGTACACAAAAAATAAGCAGATTTAGACTTAAAGCTTCATGGGAAAAAATGTACTCACCCATATCAACTGGGGGGCTTGGTATCCTTAGTTTATCAAATTGGAACAAATCATTTTACATTAAAAATTTGTGGGGAATAAACAAAAAGGAGGATTCTCTTTGGATATTATGGATCCACTATTTTTATCTAAACTCACATAATGGTAGGGTCTACCAATTATCCAAAAGTGGATCCCCCTTTTGGAAATCCCTAATCTTGATTAGGAATATTCTAATAAAAAAAGCATGTGGAGAAGCAAGCAGAAACATTCCTCAATACATGGGGCGAAAAAGGAAGGCTAATATCAGAAACTTTTTTTATAGATTATTAAATGTGAAAAAAATCAGAACGAAAGATTGCTTATTTGCAACCCCAAAGAACACACCGAGCGAATTCTGCTCCCAACTAGAATTTTTTGAACATGTATTCTTTGAGTGCTCCTTCACCAGAAGCTTATGGGAACACTTGAAAATTTAGACAACTATGAAGGAACCTATGGAATCCATCTCGGCAAGTTTCAGATGCCTAAAGAAAAATTATTTAGCCAATACATCAATGAATCGTATCAAAAAAGCTGCTTTTTCCCATTGTTGTGTAATAAATTATAGATGACATGAAGGAAAGTCTAAAGATGCAGATTCATATCTTAGGAGTATTAAAACAGAAATTTTCATTATATTATGTAATGATTATATTAGTTTGGAACTTACATAGGTTGTACAGATTCTGATAGTGCTTTATTACTTAAAAAAAATACATCATGACATGTTTTAATAAACACACTACATGAAATGTTTTAACAAACACACTACATGGCATGTTTTAATAAAAACATGTCATTGTGTGTTTCATATATATATATATATATAGCTAACTCATATTACTAAACATGTATGATATATTGTGTTTTTTCTAAACTCATATTATATGCATTACATAAACAAATTTGTGTGATTTTAGAAGACATTTTTACAAACTATATTATGGATTTAGAATTAATACTCATCTGATAAAATCATATTTTATTTAAATAAATTGTCTTTTGATTTTTTCTAAAAATAAATATTATTTGATAACATATTTTATTAAAACAAACCATCTAATGGTTTCACTGAAAAAAAAATATCATATTTAACTTATATTACTTGATCTCAACTTTTCTAGCATTTTATGCTTGCTCATTGTTTTAATTACAATTTTTTTTTTTCATTTCACTTCTTTTTTCAATTCATACAAACAAAATAGCAAGTGCACAAATCACACAAAACAAAATGGTTTAGGGAATATTTGTTATAGTAAGCATGAACCCTTTCATCTAGATTTCATCTTACCAACAAAAAAAAAAAATTGAAATTTTGCATTAAATTGCAAAACACTGTTTCAAGATCGTGTATTACAATATTAGCATGGCCAATGGGGTTAGGCTCAGGGAATGACCAACACACTCCATACATAAGCATGAACCCTTTCGCCTAAAATTCATCTTACCCACAAAAAAATGAAATTTTGCATTAAATTGCAAAACATTTTTTCAAAATATTGCATTAAAATATTAGCATGGCCAAGGTGTTAGGCACTCGGGCTTAGAAAATGATCAACACATTACACATCTCCAACATAATTTCAAAATTAAGCATGTGAAAAATTTCCTCCTGATGCCAACCTGCAGCACCAACAAGAACATGTCACAGTTTGATCCTGGGAATGAGTTCCTGCTTGGACATGAATCTGCACCCAGGAACAGACCCACACCCACACAAATTGGAGCCATGCCATGAGACAAATCACATGCATAAGTGCCGTGGCTGGCTTGCGTGGGCACCAAACAAGCCACCCACAGGCCACGCCATGCTAGCCACCCAGCTCGTTTGGGCTCTTATCTCAAGCAAAATTACACTGTTTAATTTTTCAGGTAGGTATACACATTTTTCAGAAAGATTAACAAAAGCATTTCCCACATGAACGTTAGAAATAAAAGCACTGAATATAAACAAATAGAATCAAAGACATACTCATAATCTTGCAAATACATAATCCACAGTTTACATGTAACACTGAGACCCAATTCCCCTATGCCCCAGAGTTTGGCAATTTCAATTCCAGACACAACAATGGCACACAATCTCGTAGCTTAATGATCCTAAACTAAATCTCCATATAGAAATTTGAAGAAATAACATGCAAGGAAGGCTGCTTGAGTTCATAATCTGAATAAATTTGAAGAATTTTGAAGAGATTTGAAGAAACTCAAAGCCTCAATTCCATAATTCACAGGGGCAGACAGAGCACGAGCAGTTAAAGGGAGCTGCTTCAGTTCACATGGTTGCAGCAGAGGAATCGAAGTCGTGGAAACTCAGAAGAAGGTCCCGAAGCTCAGGGAAAACAGTCACTACCAGTAGCTCAAGTGCACCATATGCAAGCTGCTTCACACAGATGGTAGACTGCAGCAATACACAACGAATCAGAGACGATAGATATGAATACCAGAGAAATTGCACAGATCAATAACACTGTTAACATGAGAACACATGCACACTGATTTTGGGTCGGATGCCATTGCCATTCATCATACACAGCTTGTAAGATAAAAGAATTGGACCTGAGTGAAGTAGAAAATGTCTCTTGCACAACGCTTGTACTGCTTTTGGCCAATCAGGCTGACCAAAGCTGCAGGAGGCCCCTCTGATAAAAGTTCAAAACATAACCCTTTATTAATATTAACAATAAAAACAGGACTTGATCATTCTTCATATAGAGTTCATGAATTTTTTGTTTCATAATGATCTTCCAACTTTTACCAACAAGAGCAGAGCTCTAAAGAAAGAATTCCGCTTCCAAAGTGATTCGCATGAAGCGAACAAGACCCAATAAAATTTATTACTATTCATTTTCTGGTTCTTATATGTTCATTTAGTGAATGCTATCATTGAGTCAAGAGTTGATTTTAGATTTCTCATCTTGCATACCATGCAAAATCCTATGCGAGTTAGCAGCATTACCGTACTCATCTCAATTAACACAGATATACCTGATTTCATTGTTTATAGGAATGAAACTAGATGAGCCTTGAGAGTTCAAGAATTTCATAGTTTATAGGATTGAAACCAGATGAGCCTTGAGAATTCGAGGTCACATCACTCACTTTACTCATATCACTTAGCCTATGACACTTCACTTGGAGGCATAGTTGTGAAAGTTACGCTTAAGGCGCACCTAGGCTCAAGGCACAACCACTCCCTAGCTATAGCATCTTGCCTTTCAAGGCATGTGCCTTACTGAAGAGACGTGCTTTATATACTATAATTTTTTTAAAAAATATATTTATTCTTAAAATATGTAATTATATATTGAAATTTATATAATTTCATTTATTTTTTCATCAAAATTTATTTAAATATTAGGAACATTTATTTTTTTATTAATAAAATCATATTTACTAAAAATTTATGTGCATCTAAATTCACATTTCACTTCACAAAAGCCTATGCCTTAGGTGCGCCTTGTGCCTCAAGGCTCCAAGAAATCTTTGTGCCTTGGTGCGCCTTGCACTTTTTAAAACTATGCTTGGAGGTTTTACCAACATAGGTCAATTTGTCCTAGAGAGAGACAAATGGAACGACTTCTTACCATAATATTTTTGTACTCACTATCACAGAGTTTTTCAACATTCTACAGCTTGACTTTGGGCGATAAAGAATTTTCTACTAGACCAAAGTTACACTATCAACGAGTACAATACATATTAGACAGACTAAGATCTAGTTGAGAAACACCACACTCAGCATGCATTGATAGTTAAAAGAGTACAAATCATAAAAGAGACAAATATAGTAGAGCATTTCTGTTTTTTCATTGAAAAAACAGAAATAAAAAGATAAGCCGACTACTAAAGGCATCCAAGGGTTCTCACAAAGTTATTATAATTACAATATTATTTTGTTGTACTTTACTTTTTTATATTTTGATGAGAACAACCAATATGTAGGATATCTCAATCATATTTGTCCATTATATATGAACTTAAGATTGTATATATATTTTTTTCATTGAGTATTATAATTTTATTTTAATTTATATTAGTTAAACAAAATTATATTAGAGCGAGATTCAAAATCATAGAAAGAAAGTACAAGTACTATATTACAAAGTACACATAAAGGTGCATTATTAAAAAAAGGTTTCACATAGTTGTAAATAAAAAGCACATGCACAGTAGCCACTTATGCACCAAGTAGGTGTGCACATAGTTGGCAGGTGATGGTGCATACGAACTAAGTAGAGGTGTGCTTTGTTGTGCATGCTAAAGCATGCAATGGTATGACATGAGGTGGTGTGCACGGTAATGCAGATGATGGCACAACATGAGGTGGTGCACATGGTGGTACAACGTGTGGTGGCAAGCATGGTGGTGCGAGGTAGAAACCCTAACTAAGTTTCCTTTTTTTTTTTGGCAGAAGTAAAACCTATTTCATGTATGCCACGGCTTTGGAGGAATCAATATATATTATTACAATAAGGATAGATAGAGTCATAATCTTGTGTATGCATATAAGAAGTTAAGCTAAACTAGAAATAATTATTGAATATTATTTTCAGATACGAAGACAAAAGAATCACATAGTAATGAGAGAGATAGACAGACCATATGTGTCATCCATTGGCCCTCATTGAGTTTATCTACAATATAAAATTCTACACTAACAATAAAAAAAAAATTCTTGTTTCAAGTATCACTGAATATTTCACTCATACTATCACTTGAGACTCAAGAATTATTAATACATGAGCAAACATTAACATCACTGATAATCAAATCATATTTTCTATATTATTTTTTTTGTTCTGAAAATATTAATATAGCTTATAAAAAATACTTAAAAATTATTAGATCTAATATTATTCAACTTGATTGCTTGAATATTTATTATTTTCCTATGACATTTTTATTCATAATTATCTTATTAGTTTATTTTTCGTGCATTGTCTTTCTTGACAACAATACTAACTTTGTCTCACTTACATTGATGCTTAAGTATATGAACGAAAGCCTGATATAGGCTCCATTTGAGATTAAACAAACTGAATTATATATTCTATTTTTAATAATAAGTTCGCTCTCTAAATATTTGAGAATTTTAAATTAATTATTTATGATTTCAGTTTGGTTATCCATCACCAGCCAAGTTAAGAATATTTTATTATAGTCTTAAAAATATTTTGATCCTAAAGAATAAGGTATGATATCAAGGAAAACTAATAAAATTTCCTATCCTATAAGCCAGTGTAATTTGAGTAGAGATCTATTTGATTTAATATATTAAGACATGAGAATCTAAAAGAGAAGCGATCAAAAAAAGATTTAGATATCTGATTATTTTTAATGATAATTATTTGAGATATAGATGAATATATTTATTTTGTGATAACATATTTTTTCTATTTTTTAAACTTTTCATAAAATAATAAAAACTCAATTTAATAATAATATTAAATAATTAAGAATCAATAATATATTATAAAATATGTCAGACATATTTAATACTTTTTATATGGATCATATGATTTTATACCAGACTTCCAACACCAACTCATCTCAATAGAATGAGATTATTGAAAGTAAAAATAAATATCTAATTATGATGACTCGAATACTTTTACTTGAAAAAATATTCTGAAATATTTTTGATGAGATACAGTTTTAACCAGAATATATCTCAACGATTGGATATCCTCATTTATTGTTTCTCAGTATATACCATTTTAGATTCTATATCCAAGAGAAGATATCTAACTTACTTTCAAAAATTTTTAAATATATTTATTTTATTCTCAATTACTCTCTAAGATAAGATAACTTGAAATCTAGGGCCTAGAATTATGTTTTCCTTAGATAATCTATTATCCAAAGAAGACACAAGTGTTTCTCCCAAAATATTTGTCGGATTTTAAGGACTCATTTTAAAATAAATCTAGATGTTACATCTAAATCCATTATCCTTTATCCCTTACTTATAATCATGTCTAAATGTTATATCTGAATCCATTATTCTTTCTCCCTTACTCATAGTCATGTTTAGACTATCAGCTAGTAGAAAAAATTATCTATCAATTATATATGAGAATGTTAGTACTCAATATAATATTACTTTCATGAAATTATCATATGTACTAACAAATTCAAACTATATTGAATCTGGAAAAAATGATATTTTTCAAATAGGGAGATCTCTTTCAAACCCAAATAATATAGTAATCTATGAGTCTTTATAAGTACAGATTTATATTGAATTTGCAACCAAGAAATTTGACTACTTAAGACTAAGAATCTATACCAAGAGAGAGAAAGAGAGAAAAACATGCTCAACTATCTCAAACTAGGAGTTTATTGAGAAGCCAAATGAATCAGCAAGCTATAATCAATCTCTTTAATATTGACCTTCCGATCACTCTCTAAAAGGGATATAAGAGTTGTACTCAACATCTGACTTTATATGTTTTATCACTCTCATCTTGTCCTTTTTTTTATTTTATATCTCTTGATAGTACTAGAATACCCAAGTCTTTTTTTAAGATATTATCTCATCCAAAATGATACTAGGTCATGATGAAAAAAATATATACTTTTTACTCTAATAAGACTTATAAACTAATATCACAATCTTCAAAAAGTCTATTGTTGATTATAAATAAATATTCACTATGAAGACATGCCCATGTGAAAAGATAGATAACCTAAGATGAAATATGTAGCAAGAAAATATAAGACATTTATTGTTCATTACCAAGACATTTACTTTCTAATGATCAATATAATCTTAGTGTAAATTTCTTTTTCTCTTACAATATTTTATAGTTGGAATATATATATCATATAGACAAAGAATATATTTCTTTATGAAATCTCGAGGAGAGGATGTATAAGCAAATACTTGAATTTCGAGCAATATAGTCAAGTGTGATTTGTAGATCGTGCCTTTGGATAAGATGTTATACAATCTAAAGTAGTAATTGAGAGTTATATATGCATGTTACTAATATTTATTTCACCTTTTGGAGATGTACTGATGAGATAATAATTATGTTGATTATCTATATAAATAATATTTTGATTATAAGAGATAATGAGTTGTGAATCATCCAACTAAAGGAATACTTTCAAACACAGTTTTAGACAAACAACCTTGAGAGACTTTGATATTTTCTTGGCATAGATATAACTTATTTTATTATGAGTATCATCTTGTCGTATAAAAGATATAAACTTAATATTCTTGTAGAAGTAGATCTTTTGAGTTATGAACTAGTAGATACTCTTATTAGTTCAAGTACTAATTTAACTTCTAGTATGACCAATTTAATTGACTTAACTATTTATAAAAAAATTTTATAAAAAATTAATTATCTGATTATGATTAAATCATATATAACATATACAGTCGGTATAGTAAGTCATTTCCTAAATTTTTTTTGACAGATTCACCTTGATATAGCTATTTGCATACTGAAATATGTGAAGAAGTCTCTTGACTTAGGATATTATAGGATATTTTTCAAGGATCATGGTCACTTACAATTGGTCGGGTATTAATTTTCAAATTGAGCATTAAGATGTGCTGAGAGGAAATTAAAATAAGATTTAATACTTTTCTTAAAGATAAATTTTACCATGAAAAAATTAAAGATATGTAATTATTTTGAGATTTAGTTCAAAGATAATTTAGAACGATGACAACACTTACTAGTGACATATATTAAATGTGATATTTGCTTGATGAGATCATTTATGCATTTTCTTCTCTCATTATCCCTTAGTGTGACATCTAGACAATGAGACAGACTCTAATTTAATGTTTTACATATGAACATAACACATAAAGATGAACTGTTTTCTCAAAAAAAATATTCATGATTTAATTATTATTACAATATACATTCAAATAAAATAATAACTAATAAATATTTTCTCAAAATCCTTAAAGAGGTATCAAGTTACCTTTATTCATGATAATCTAAAGGAGATGTATATGGAACAATCACTTAAGTTTCAAAAAAAAAAAACAATTTATAAATTATGAAAAATATTTATAGCATAAAATAATTACCAAGAACTTGGTTTGTGAAATATTTATTGACAATTACCTTTTTTTGATTTACACAGGTTTAGGATGACTTCTATTTATTTTTTTGGAGGAGCTCAGATGATAAATTAATCTTACTAAAAAGAATATTCATTATGTTTAGCATGCAAATCATACTAGTTACCAGACCAGTCAACCAGTCCAGTGCAATTTTTGATTCAATTGGCAAAATAAAGATATTTTATTTAAAATCAATATAACATTTTGTTTCCATTACGATTTTAGAACTTTATAATCTTTTTAATTCTTTTTACTTTGTATTGCATTATTGATAATAACACCCAACTTATGAATTATCCCAATCATATTAAAGCATTATAAAAGAATATAATTTATTCATTTTATTTTTTGAGATTATTGAGTTTTATATTTTTATATGGTTAGAGCAATACCTTAGAAAAAATAAACCCAAAGAATTGTGAGTGAGTGAATTTACTGTAACGGTGTGTGCACTGTAGTAGGTAGTACCCATGTGAATTTTGAAAGAAGGGGAGCACAATCACTACGCGCCACCAATTGATGCCATTACACATCCACAGTGGGAAGGGGCATCGATTCTCAGTGTGTCAACGATGTGCATCAGAAATGCTTAGTGAGCAATGTGGTGACTTATGCCCAAATTCAATGCAAATCATGTTAGTTTTTGTGCCCCCTAAACCATAATTTCGAGGCATCAGGTTTGGGTAGAAACCCCAATTCAGGCAATCAAATTTTGATACAAAATAAGGATTTTAGAAAACCTTAATTTTATCAGAAAATTTAAATCGGGAACAACTAATTTAAAGAGAAATTAGGATTTTTGAAAATTCTATTTTAGTATATTATGATGAATTGCGTATTAGGTACTAAGAAGTATTATTACAACAAACATAAATAAAATAAAGCTTTTATTTTGTATATTTATTATAAGAGAAGATGTCACACCAAAGATAATTATTATATATTATTTTCAGAGAGGAAACCAAAAGATTTGTAAATAAACTAAAAAAGACTGATTAACTACTAGAATCATTTAAGTGTTCTCATAAAATTCATCAATTATAATATTTATTAGAAAAAAATATACAAAACTCATCTCTAACCCAATAATTATCCAGGTAATACTAGATTTATTTTCGTACATACTATTCAAAATATTGAATTATCAATATATGAGCCAATACTCACCTCATATATAATTATCATCAATTCACTTCATTATTTTTTGTTATGAGAATATTATTATAGTTAATAATATAACCTCAAATTATTGAATACGATAGTATTCAACTTAATTCTTTATTTCTTTATCATGTTATAATTATTCCTAATTATTTCATCAATATACTTTCAATGGTTGTCTTTCTAGGTAACTTAATTGTAACTTTATTTTTTTATATATCATTATTTATTTTTAAGATCAGAAGACTTTGAGAAAATTTTTATTTATGATTGAACATGATGAAATATATATCTTCTCTCCTACAAATTACAATAGGATTTACTTTTAGATGTACGAGTGAGTTGAATAATTTACTAATATATTCTCAACTTAGTTATTTATCATTAATCAATTTATAATATTGTACATTAGAATTAAGGATATTTCTACCTTAATTGTGAAACATTAAAAAAATATATTAGAATTTCTTATATACCTAGTGTAAAAAGAAATATGATACACACAAACATATAAGAATCAAATAGAAATGTGAATAAAAAATATTTTAGATATTTGATTATTTTTATTGCTGACCACTCACAAAAAATATATTGATACATCTTTTGTGATATATCATATCTATTTTCAAATTTTTATATATTTTATATAATGATAAAAAATTAATTTAATAAAAATATTAAAAAAATAAAATTGATAATAAATTAAAATGCATATCAATCAAATTCAATACTTATTATACGTATCATCTGATAGGCACAACCCCATAAAATATTTTTATATATTCTGTGATATATCATACATTAGACTTTATGTGTTGGCACAACCCCATAAAATGAGATGATTGAAAAAAAAATAAACATCTGATTGAGATCACTCGAATACTCTTTGAAAAAAATATTCCAAAATATTTTTTAAAAAATGTGATTTTAACCACAAAAACACCTTATTAATTTAATATTATTTATGATTTCTTAGCTTGTATCCTTTCAAATCCTATATCTCCGAAAGAGATTGTCTAACTTACCTCTCAAATATTTTGGGAATACTTACTTTGTCCATGATCACTTCCCAGAACATGATAAGTTAAGACCTATATCCTTGCGATGTACATTCCTTAGATACTACAATACCTATATAGATTACAAAAATTTTTTATCAGAAATTAATATGATTTTAGTAAGTGATGATCTTACTTTTTTTAAGCAGAAATTATTTTTTAACAAGTCTAGGAAGAGTAAGAGTCCATACACATATAGAGTCAACTAAGTAGACATGATTCTGCAACTAAGCCTTCTAGTCTTTATTATCTCATTACTCTCTAAAAAAGACAAATTAGTTGTAATCATCACCTGATTTCACAAGTGTTGTCATATATAAGTATTATTGTTTTTTTTTATTTTTTTACTATTTATCATGACGACGCTAAAATATCAAGTCTTCTTCTGATACATTATCTCACCCAAGATGATATGAGATTATATTAAAGGATATAAAAATTCTTCACTTCAATGAAACTTAGGAATTAGTAATACAACTCATGGAAAAATGTCCATATTAAAAGATAAATTACCTTAATATAAAACTTATAGCAAGATAATTAACTTAGATATTTTGTGTGAACTACTTGGAGACACTCTCTCTAATAACCAACATTGCCTCCATACAATTTTTTTTTGATAGCATCTTATGGATGCAAGATACACTACTTAGATATGAAGAATAATTATCTTCATAATAATCTTGAGGAGAAAATATATATGAATTAACCGCTTAGGTTTAAAGCAATATAGTTAGACACAATTTTTAAATTATAAAAAAAATATTATATATCCCAAAACACTCATCAAAAGCTATATTTATAAGATTTTCATATGTAATCACCTCATTTAATTTATAAAGATATGTTATGATTTTTCTCTGTTTTTCAAAGGAGCCCCGACTTAAAGATAATTTTGATTATTGAGTACATAAACAATATTCTAGTTATTATAGATATTAAGTTGAAAATTAACCAACTCAAAAAGTATCTTTAATTGTAATTCTAGATAAAATACCTGAGGAGACTTAAAAAATTTCCTTAGTATACAAGTGGTTTACTCTAAAAAATATATTATCTTATCACATAAAATATATGTTCTTGATATCATTACATGTATTGAAGTTTTGGATTGTACTCTATCATATACTCATATTTATCCAAATATTAATTTTACTTTTAATATAATCTCTACAATCGACTCTATTATTTCCATAAGATTTTTTTTAGTAGATTTACTTGGACACAACTCTTCGCATACTTAGATATATGAAAAAAATCTTCGGGACTTAAGATCCCTTTCAGTGATAAAGGACATTTGCAGATAACCAAATATTCAGATATGAGTTAAATATCAAGTGTGCACCGAGATAAGATTTACAATAGATTTTTGTATTTTTTTCAGATACAATTTTGTCTGATAAAAAAATAAAAGATAGATAATTATTTTGAGATTCAATATAAAATAGAGTTCTGAATAATAATGACTATACCCGTGAGATACTTTGGATCCCACACCTACTCGAGGAGATCGAATATCTACTATTTTTTCTATTAATCTTTATTGTGAAAATCAATAAGCAAGACATTAAGTTTTAAATCTGATATTTCACCAGCAAATAAAACACATATTAGTAAATTGCTTCTTTCATAAAGAGAAGATTTATGATTAAATAATTTTTATAATATGTATCTATGTAGTAGAACAACCAACGAATATTTTTATAAATGCCTTATAGAGACATCAATCTACTTTTCTTACTTCCAAACTTAATGTTTTGGACTTGTATGCACCAGCTTGATAGGATAGGTAGTTACAAGTCATGTGGGTTGGCCAACACGTGGGTTGGTGCATAAAAAAGATTATAAAGTTATTACAATTTTATAACTTTAGTCTTTTTTATACCTTTTTAATTTGTTCTGTATTATTGATGGAAATACCCAACATGTAGGTTATCCTGATCATATTTTTCTATAATATAAGGACTTAGTTTGTTCATTTTAAGATTATTGAGTTTTATATTCTATAGTTTCAAATGCAGAGAGAGAGAATGGTAAGTAATATATTAATAAAAAGAATAAGAAAAAATAATATCACAAAGCAAATCAGTCTCAGAAACTAACAATTATTAGATGGAAACTAAAACTAAACAAAAGTCCCCTAGTCATGAACATAAAAAGATAACTCAAAACCCAGGAGCGTAGCTCAAATAGGTGGGTCTCAGCTTTCCCAGGGTGAGGTCCACGGTTCGATTCCCCTGGACCACCTACCCAAGGTATTTCCTTGCGTCTTACCTAGTGTCCATGGTTAGTAGGGTATTATGGTCACCCGAGGGATTAGTCGAGGTGCACGTAAGCTGGCCCAGACACCCTCATCATAAAAAAAAAAAAAAAAAACTCGTTCATAAGCTTAACATACTTGTTACACATGACTTACCTAGAAGCATTTTCTTGATATCACTTGCTCTTCGAGCAGCCTCAAGTTGTTCCTCAAATGAAGTTTGCTTGGAGTCTTTGTCGCCCCCAAAAGACATCAGATTTGGTGGATCATCACCGACCTTACCTTGCGTAAGCCCAATTTTGGTGAAAAACATACCATCCGGCCAGAGAACCTGAAGGTTATGCATTATTAGAAACCAAATGCTACATTGAGTTTCCGTACAGAGGAGAGGAGTTGGGTACATGAGGAAAACCAAATTATGACAGAATGCTCATACCACTAAACAGAAAAGAAGATCAAATGACCATAAATTGCAAATATTCATTTACCATCCAACCCAATCCTATGCTGCTCATTACATCACATTATGGTTTTTCAGATCTCTTCACAAAGAATTTAGGTAACCAAAAACCCATAAGTTGATGAGCAAACAAACTGATCAAGAGCATGAGAGAAGTGTGACATCTCATGGCAGAGCAGCCTTACTGGTTTTGAAATTCACAACACTCCTCATTGCTCAGAATCAAGTTTCAATACTAAGAACTGTTTCCATTTTCAACCAAATTTAAACTCATATTTCAATATTTTAGTATGAAATAGGATGCTTAATAATTCGAATATATGACATCTGGACATGCATAAAAGCACATTTCTCACTTCTAACCAATTCGAGCTCAAGCAAGCGCCACTAGAGTTTTTTAGACTCCACCATCTTGCTGAACTCAACTTTCTAGACTTATCAAGCTTGACTCGACCGTGACTCAAAATGGCACCGCTGTCTAGCCATTTCGAGTTAAGTTGAAACAGCTTCCATTTAGTTGAGGCAAGGCCTGTCTCAGCATCTCACTGGATCAAAACTAAAACTTGATCAAGTAAGTTTGAGTCGATTCTCAAGCCTCATGTTTTCGCACCAATAAAATAAACAAAATAATGTTGTTGACCAACTAGGTCTCAAACACTTAAGGCTAACAGCATATCCTTACATCTTGTACCCACTGAACACAGTGAGCAACAGTTTCCTCCTTCCGAAGCCAAAATATTTGCCTCAGCAGCCAGTCATCAATAGCATCCTCCATTACCAACTGCAGGATTTGTTTTGATATCCAGAAGACCTGCCGTCTGTGCAAACGAAAAATTAATGCATAATGAACATCAGCGCATCAAAACCATACAAAAAATATATATATATATATATTTGAAAAATATCTCTTTGGTTGTCAACTACGAATCATTTAAATTCTAGGCATTTGGAAAACATGCACATTTATAAATTTAAGCCAATATTTACATTTTTTTTTTTTGCATTTTTATGTTCCATCTATTTTGTACTTAGCATGTATTCAAGTTGACAAAAGAAAAAATTATAAAATAAAATCAATTCATAAATAAAATATAAGCTCATATGTAGATAAAAGAAAAAAATTAAAATAAAAGAAAATAACCAATATAACTCAAGATAAAATATGAACACTCCAACCAACATAACTCAAGATAAAATATATAAAAAATATATAATGTTCAATAACCTTGTCAAACTAGCGTGCACATTTCATAAACACTGGCCTTAGAGCACAAGAAAAAAAGTTGTAATCCCTTTAATGTATCAGAAAAGGCAATAGCTCATTGATGAGAAGCAATAATATATGTTATAATAATTAATCTATCATAAATAATTTCTCAAATACAATAACAATTAAGCTTGATATTCTTCACCTATTCCTGAAATAGCGAATTAAAAATAATATATTTAGATTCCTAGCTATCACAATAAAGAGTAATAAGACATAAAATTGAAAAAACAATATGATCAAACAGGTATCTAATCCAAAATAAAACTCACAAATAGCAATGATGATACTTTGTACTCTA